>JARVLU010000255.1:3149715-3161257 GCA_031762415.1 Simpsonichthys santanae
TGCAACAAAAAACTAAATATATTGTGCATTTAATGCAACAAAAAACTAAATATATTGTGCATTTAATGCAACAAAAACTAAATATACTGTGCATTTAATGCAACAATAAAACTAAATATATTGTGCATTTAATGTAACAAAAAACTAAATATACTGTGCATTTAATGCAACAAAAAACTAAATATATTGTGCATTTAATGTGACAAAAAACTAAATATACTGTGCATTTAATGCAACAAAAAAACTAAATATATTGTGCATTTAATGCAACAAAAAACTAAATATACTGTGCATTTAATGTAACAAAAAACTAAATATATTGTGCATTTAATGCAACAAAAAACTAAATATACTGTGCATGTAATGCAACAAAAAACAAATATATTGTGCATTTAATGCAACAAAAAACAAATATATTGTGTATTTAATGCAACAAAAAACTAAATATATTGTGCATTTAATGCAACAAAAAACTAAATATATTGTGCATTTAATGCAACAAAAAACTAAATATACTGTGCATTTAATGCAACAAAAAACTAAATATACTGTGCATTTAATGCAACAAAAAACTAAATATATTGTGCATTTAATGCAACAGTAAAAGTAAAGTTATGGAGCCTTTAACACAAAAATATTAAAAGCTAAAGTGATGATCAGGATATGTTTTAACCCAGACAAAGAAAAACAGTCAGTTATCGCCTCGTACTCTTTGAGGTGGTCAAAGTCTCTCCGTTTCTGCTCGATCTCATCTCGGAGTCGACTCAGCTGTTTCTGATGAACTTCTCTGTGGTTTTCCATTTGTTCCTCCAACGTTCTCTGCAGAACACAGAATAACTTCACTGCAGGATTCCTGCTCAGATACATCAGAACCTCACATGTTCAGAACAAAACGAGGACCGTCAGTTGAAACTGCCTGCCTGGTTCTCCATGATGATGAGGGTGATGATGATGAGGATGATGATGATGATGAAGATGATGGTGAACCAGCAGGGTATTTTTCTGAATCAAGGTTAGTTGCAGTTTAACTTTTGAGACTTGCTTTGATGACAGTTTTTTTCTGATGATGAAATATCAGAATTGATGAGAACCCCTGAGGTCCAGATTCTTCAGGTTCAGAGAACCTGATTCATCTGAGCTGCTGTTAACTACAGCTGACATGAACAGAGATCTGATCTGGGGTTGTGAGGTGGGACACATGAATAATCAGAATCCCTGCAGACCTCAAGAACTCATCATCGGGCTTCCTGTGGAACATGTGGAACCTAGATAATCTGCTGGTGTCTACCTTCATCTCCACAGCATCCTTCAGTCTGCTCATGTGTTCCTTCTCTTTATCCATCACTGTCACCTCGTGCATCTGACCTGAAAACACAAAGAACATCTTGAGTTTGGGACTGCCCCTGCAGCAGACTGGTCAACCCGTGGGCTGCTGGACTGGTCACCAGTAACGTCTGCTCGTCTGAACTGTGCAAACATCACGAACGCTGCCTAAAGACTGAAGCAGCTGCAGCTCACTCAGAGAGAGTGTCGGCTGATGTTGATGTGGCAGCCATCTTGGATTGGACTCACTCCAAAAGTTAACTGATTGGAGATGTACCCTAATGATTACTGACTGAACGAGTATCCAATGTTATATGAGATATTTTGCTAACACAGAGACAGGGGTGACTTCAACAGCTACAGTCCCACCGTATTTGCAAACTTCCTGAGTGACAGATGTTTTTGAAGGACGGTTAGCTGCGGCAGCCACACAGGCAGAAACACAAACGTCTGCCTTTGCTTTTTGGCAGCGGGCCTTCATTGTTGCTTGTGGTCCTCAGAGTGCACGAGTCGTGACACACCTTGAGCGTGCAGTTTGGCAATCTCCTCCATCAGAGCATCCTGACTCTCCTCCAGCTGCCGTTTCTTCTGCTCCACCTTCTGCAGGTCGTCAGCCAGAGACTCCAACTTGGCCCGAAGCTGCACAATAAAGCAAACGTTTAGAAAGCAGTTAAATTCTGAACCTTCTCACACGACGTGGTTGGACCACGGTCTGTTCGGACGAATGCAAATCACCGCAGCTGTTGTTTCTCAGAGGCTGTTCTACCTGTGAGACCAGCAGCTGGTGGCTGCTCAGCTCCCGCTCGTTGGCCTCCATCTTACAGGTGTTCTCTGTCAGGACGACCTCCAGCTGTTTGCTGCGGTTCACCAGAGATTTGACTTCAGACTTCATTTTACTGACGTAGAGACGAGCGGTGGTGAACTCCTCCTCCATCACTCCACTCACCTCGGCCATCTGACCTCAGAGGGACATCAAACTGTAAAGCTGAACTCATTTTTAACACTTTCTACTATTGTAACTTCCAAGAAGTAGCGAGAAGCATTTCTTCAGATCTAACATGATGTTCAAGTGTTCTGTAGAGAAGAGAGAGCAGCAGGAGTCTTACAGCTTTGAGATCGGTGGTTCCCAGGACGCTGCCAACTTCACTGAGGTCTCTGAGCAGAAGATTGAGGATCTCTGCAGACCTCTTCTTATGGTGAGAGCTGAGGTCCTGAAGGGCGGAGAGCTCCCTCTGAGCTGCCTCCAGACCTGCCTGGAACCACAGAGCAACACAAGAAATTCAACCGACACCCTTCCATTGCAACATTACTCTGTGAATGTTTATGAATCATTTACTCCGTAATGTGATCCATTTTCTTCTGCACATTTTTCAGGATCTTTCTCGTTCCACAAGTTCTGTTCTATTTCAGCAAGTCATAAATTATAACATTCGGCTCTTTCAGGACAATCCTGCTGTGACTTTTGGTTTTGGTTCATCTTTAGCTTTTTGAAATATTTAGCCTTTTTTGCCATTTTTTTCTCATAGAAAATTAATTGAGCTCATTGTCCATCCTTCACATCTTTAGATGTGTTCACAACCTTTTACTGCTCCTTTCACATTCTGTTCTGCTTCAGCTTCTTTAAGCTTCCTGCTGCAAATTTAAACTGTTTTCAGCTACTGTCAGCTATTTTTAGCTGTTTTGTGCTCCTTTCAGATTCTTTCAGCTAACTACAACATTTTTGTGCTTCTAACTTATTTCTGCTAATTTCAGTTTGTTATGCTTCTTTCAGCTTATTTCTGCAAATTTCAGCTTTTCCTGCCATTTCAGCGACTATTTAGCTGTTTCATGCTAATTTTAGATTTTTCAGCTAATTCCACTTTTTTGCACTCATTTAAACATTTTTCAGCCTAATTCAGCAAAAATGTGCTTTTTCCACTTCCTTCTAGTAATTTCAGCTTCTTTCTGCTCTTTAGCTACTTTTCCAGCTGTTCTTTCAGCTTTTTTTCTGATAATTTCTACATTTTGTGCTCATTTATGCTTCTTTCAGTCTAATTGGGCAAACATGTTATTTCTGCTTTCTTCTGGTAATTTAAGCTTGTTTTACCTTTTTAGCATTTATTTAGCTAATTTAAGCTGTTTTCAGATGAATTCAAGTTTTTGTGGTAATTTCTGCTACTTTCTGCCTAATTATCTTCTTTCTACTAATTTCAGCTGCTTATGCTCCTTTCAGCTTTTTTCTGCTATTTCAGATACCATTTAGCTGTTTTTGCTCATTTTATATTTTTCAGCTAATTTCACATTCTTTGAGCTCATTTCAGCTCTTTCCACTTCCTTATGATAGGTTAAGCTTCTTTCTGCCTTTTCAGCTACTTTTCAGCTGGTTTCTTGCTAATGTTTTGCAAATTTTGTGCTAATTTCTGCTTATTTAAACCTAGTTCAGCAAATATGTGTTTTTTTCTGCTTTCTTCTGCTAATTTTGCATTCAGTCTTTATTTGTACAGGTTAATTTAGGCTTGTTCTTTCATTTTAGCTAAATTTCAGCATGCTTTTTGCTGATTCCAGCTGTTTTTCAGCTCTAGTTGACATTGCAGTGTGGAGGTGATGTCACCACTGCAGTTCTGTCTCCTTCTAACTGTTGTGTTTTTCACTTCGGTGTGTTACATTTAAAACTATTTAAAGGTTAAAAACTCGTCGAGCATTTAAATGTGACACACTTCTTTGTGAACTGTGGACGCACCGTTTTGTGTGCGAGCTCCTGGTTCAGCTGCTCGTTGCATCGAGCCTTGTTCTCCGCCTCTTGGCTCTTGTGGTCGTAGTTGACGGCGAGCTCCTCCAGTGCTTGTAGCACCTCCTTCACCTCCTCTTTGGCGGAGTCCCCGTCCCTCTGCAGGCGGGACAGCTCCTCCTGCAGACGCTCGTAGTCATGACGACAGGACGCCAGCAGCTGTAGAGCAAAGCGGGACAAGACAGGACAGGACAGGTGAGATCAAGGGAGGGGGACAGGTGAGGATGGGGGAAACCAGGTAGACAAATGAGGGCAGGTGGGACCAGGTAAGGACAGATGTGGAGTACAGGTGAACTGTGACTCTGACAGGTGTGAGACTCACCTCGTCCTGCTCCGTCAGCTGCTGTTTGAGCTTCTCAGATGTCTGACTGTGCAGGTTGATCTCATCGTCCTGAAACATGATTCAGCAGTTTCTTTCAGCATGTCATCTTCATCATCATCATCATCATGATCATCATCATGATCATCCTGCTGATGTTACAGGTGAGATGCACCTTGTCATCCAGCTGCTGGTACAGGTTTGTGATGAGGGTCTCATACTGGGTCTTCTCCTCTTCAGACAGAGGGACAATGGGCGGGGCCAAGCTGTCAATCACAGTTGTTGTCTCAGTGCTGCTCTTCATATTTCTTCTGCTCAGCTGCTCCTCCACAGGTACAGCTTCACCTGGACACGTTCGGAAGAGACCAAAGACCACCAGCAGTTGGTAGATCTAACAAACACAACAAGGAGCCTCGAACGTTCAAGTTTACAAAAAAAAAATAGATACATTTCAATTTTACAGTTAAAAAAGCTTCATGTTCTTGTAAACATAGGTGCTTTTCAGAACCTGAAGATGTTTGTCAGAACTCTAAACTGTTGTTTTACACCTAATGAAGAACAGAAGCTCAGTTCAGTCCTTTCACTCATCAGGTCTCAATCCTCTTCATCAGAGCAGGAGAGAAGGTTTTGGAGGAACGACTGGATGAATAAATGATGGATGAATGTATGCATAGATGGATGACCAGAGAAAGATGGAATGGATAATGGATGATGGTTGAATGGGAGATGGATGGATGGATGGATGGATGGATGGATGGATGGATGGATGGATGGATGGATGGATGGATGGATGGATGGATGGAAGATGGAATGTATGATGATTGAATGGGAGATAGATGGATGATGGGTGGATGCATGGATGGATGATGGATAGAAGATTGAATGTATGATGATTATAGATGAATGGGAGATAGATGATTGATGGATGGATGATTGATGGATGGATGATGGATGGATGCAGAGACAGATAGAAGATGGAATGTACAAAGTATGATGGATGATGGTTGAATGGGAGATAGATGGATGATGAATCGATGGATGGAGGGATGGATGAATGGATGCAAATATAGATGGATGATGGATGGAAGCTGGCTTATGGATGGATGATAAATCAGTGGATGGATGGATAGATGATGAATGATTGATGGATGTGTAGTGATCTAACTTTAACTCCCTACAGATGCATGGATGCATGATGGATGGAAGATGGAATGTATGATGGATGATGGTTGAATTGGAGATAGATAGATGATGGATGGATGGATGGATGGATGGATGTACTTTTTCCTGCATTCAGAACCAAGCAGATGTTTTTGTATCAGTACACGTGTACATGTTGCATCAATGCTTCTAATTTTGATGCCAGGCTGATGGGAGGTGATGCTGGTACTGGACCACCATCACCTCCCATCATTCTGGTTGGAGAGCACTGAGGAGAACCTGAAACCCAACAGGACTTGTTGCAGCAGACCACCAAATCCCCCCTGGTAGATGTTTCTGACCTTTCCTCCAGCGCTTGAGCTCGTTCTCCAGTTTCTGGATCACAACGCTCAGACTTAGGTTCTTTTCTTTCTCCTTCTCGTACTTCTTCTTCCACTCCTCAGCAGTCAGCTCCAGGTTCACAGAAACTGTGTTCTTTATGGTTTTAGCTCTGAAATACGTAGAAGAAGACAACTTCACTTTCACATGAGCGGTCTGAGTGGAGGTTCTGGGTTTCATCCAGTTTCACAGTCGAGTTGACAGATTTACATTTTGAGGATCTGATCTACAACCACTCGATGTTCAACCAGCTCTCATGGCACAGCTCTGTGAACATCTGAAGGACATGGCATTGTAATCTTCTGGTTCTTGATCTGTCCCTCAGCCTTCATCAGTACCTTCTATAACAAACGGCCACTGATGCATGAACCCATCAGAGAGGACTCATGGACTCTACCTCTGTCCGAACATCAGGGTGGACTTGGTTTCAGCCTCGTTGTAAACAGACGGCGAGCAGCAGATGATGATGGTGGTTCGACAGTTTCCTCCCAAAGAGTCCTGCAGAATTCTGGTCATCTTACTGTCCCTGTAGGGGACATGGGTTTTCTACAGACAGAGACATGAACCTTTGATCAACAGCACATCTGGACTGAAGGGTCAAATCAAACACTCCTGGTTTCTCTCATCAAGAACATTTGGAACCATGTTTATCTTCATTCTGGGTCATAGCTTCATCTGTGAATGCTCTAGAAGATTGTGCAGTGTGGACTAAAGTACATCTGAAAAAATCTCAGAGATCTTTTGAGACTTCAGATCCAATCTTAAGTCTTACCAGAACTAGAACAGAACAGAACTGAACAGACACTTTGGACCTTATGAAGAATCCAACCAGGTTCACCTGATCTTTCTGGTGGACACTCACCGTTCCTTCACTTAAAGCAGAGATTACGTTCCCCAGAGCAGAAAGAGACTTGTTGATGTTCTTCGCTTCATCTAAAACAGAACCTTCTGCTCCAGTTTTACTCACCTGAACAACAACAGAAACAGGTGAAGCTTATCTTAACAGAAGCTGTAGGACAAAACATCATCGTGAAGGTGTCAGAAATAAAAAGAGCGGAGACAAGATGAGTGAAGAAAAGGTGAAGGACAGCAGAAGAACAGATGGAGGTCAGGTGAGGGACAGATGGAGAACAGGTGAGGGATAGACAGAGGACAGGTGGAGAACAGGCGAGAGACAGATGGAAGACAGGTGTGGGACTGATGAAGAACAGGTGAGAGACAGGTGGAGGTCAGTTGTGGGACAGAAGTAGGTCAAGTGAGGGACAGATGAAAGACAGGTGTGGGGCAGATGAAGGTCAGGTGAGGGACAGATAGAAGAAACATGTGGGACAGATGGAGGACGGGTGTGGGACAGATGGAGGTCAGGTGAGGGACAGATGGAGGTCAGGTGAGGGACAGATGGAGGTCAGGTGAGGGACAGATTGAGGACAGGTGTGGGACAGATGGAGGTCAGGTGAGGGACAGATGGAGGTCAGGTGAGGGACAGGTGGAGGACATGTGAGTGTTGAGTTTAAGTTGCGTCAGATTTTGTCCCTCAGGACTGAATGATTGGAACGATGACTGATGATCTGGTCTCTGGACTCTTTCGGGCCTCCCACATTAAATTTAGTGAAAAGAAGTGATAAAGATGTTGAGGAGCACGTGGCACCTTCTCGCTGCCGGCCAGGTCAACCAGATAAAGTTTTCCCGACAGTTTCATCTCAGTCTCTACGTTCTCCTGCTTGATGTTGATCAAAAAGATGCTGTGACTGCGAGAGCTGTGCTCGTTCATGTCTGCAGAAGAAACAAAGGTAAAGAGCTCGGGTGGTGAATTCAGGGAAGTAACAGGTGCAAATGAAGCAGTTTACAACTGTAAACCACCAAGTTCTAATAAACCACTAGAGGGTGCACTACCTGTCCTACCTATTGTTTACATCTGTGACGTGGACAACTGACAGTTTAATTAAAAGAATGTCCAACTCAATCTGTGTCACACATCATTCTTAAGATCTTTATATGAATTTATCATGATTAATGTTAATTTAGAAAACAATCATGTACAACAGCTCAATGTTATAGAAGGAAAACATAGTGGGTCTAGTTAATGATGATATGAACATGACCTGAAGTCGGTCAGTAATAATGACTGATGTAAAAAGGTTGAGTCAAGTCCTCTGGACAGATTATTTTCTTTTAAAATGTTTCATTGTTTATCCAAAAGTCTTCTTCAATCTGCTGCTGGCAGCCAGAACGAGTTGGTCACATGTAAAAGGAGCGCCATCAGCCCAACAATTGATCGTTAGTGTCCTAACAATTGATCGTTAGTGTCCTAACAATTGATCGTTAGTGCTCTGATGGCTGCTTGTTATCCACAGAGGGCTGAGTGATACTAGCAATAACACATTGTAAGAGGGGGACAGTTGGACACGGAGGCTCCGCCCCGTTTAATGATGGACAAGGTCTCTTCACAAAGATGGCCTCCTTTACTCCTCTCTCAAATGTTCCTCTCTATCAAGGATGTGAACATCTTCATCCCTGAATGAGTGACCTCTAACCTGGAGATGAGTGTAGACCGCAGAGTCCTGGCCTGATGATGTTGCTCTTCTGTGCTGGTCCATCCTTTTGGCCAGAGGCTGTTTAGTTTCTTCAGTGTAAGACTGATCACAGTCCTCCTGGTACTTAACGACATTCACATTAGACTGGATCTTTGAGATGAACTAGTCTTTGCCATTTTGTGTTTTGGGGTTTGAAAACCACTAACAGCCACCAGAGCTGGTTTATACTAGAGCCCGACCAATGATGATGATACCAATATTAGGAGGGGCAAGGGACCGCGGATAATCAATATGATGGTTGAAATATTTTGAGCTTTATCCACCCCATGAATCTAAGAAAACAGCCAGTAGAGAGGGGTTTGGTTATTTAATGCAGCCATTAGCAACCATGAAGCAAATCAGATCCTCGCTACACGTAGTCCCACTGCAGGTTTACAAGCCGTGCACTGGTCATTAAAACAGTCTTCTTAACGTGCGTTCACATTTTCCGTCCTCTACCACTCACCGTAAAGCTACAAGTATTATAAATATAAATTAAACAAAGAAAATCTCTTCCCTGTTCATTGTTTAAACAGTCAGTCACGTGTGGTGAAAGTCTAATTAATATTGACCGCAGTGGCATTTTCTTTTTCTTTGAAGAGAAGTGAAGATTTCAGACAAACAATTCATTTCATTGAGGACGTCAAAGATAATGTTACTAACACTGATATATTTAACTGCTATGTTAGATTTATTATTCTGGATAAAGTTTTACAAGACAACAGCACATTAATTATTGTTTATTTGTTTTATAGATCATTTCAAATAAATGTACCGTGCTCTGTCTGCTTGGCTGTGCTGAAAGTGAAAGTGAAACTTAAGTGAACGGTAATGACCTGAAAGGAGTCTTCATGCGCCCTCTGCTGGGTACATTGTACAAGTACAGCTGGTTTTCAGGGTGAAAATTAGAAGTGTTTATATCATTTATCACAGATACCGTATACATAAGTCCCCAAATGTCTATATGGGCCTAAAATATCAGCTCTACTGATATTATCGGTCAGGGCTTTATACAAATCTATGAGGTCATGTGACCAGAACACCCTCTAATGGTTTAAATAACTCTGCTTTAAACACACAGGTTGGTGGAACAGAAAATCTGTCCAGTACTTTCTGTTTTCACTGCTCAGTACAGCGTGTGTTGGGGTAAGTGATACTTCCTTACTGGTGACAGCCACATGTCTGTTTGCTTTTCCTTCATCAATGATGTCCATCACCTCGTCAGGACTGGAGACAAAACGTTCAGTACAACCCTGACACAAAACAAAAAAAAACATAAAAACTTATGAATGTGGCGCTCTGTAAACAATTAACATCAACTACATACATTACTCTGCAAAAAAGCTGCACCAAATATATTTTACTGGTACTGTAGTATTAATACTTTACACTCTGGGATGTAAGCACAGTACTGATACTGTAATACTAATGTTGTAGTACTGATACCTGGAGTACTAAAGCTATAATTTGGAATGTGAGTGTAGAACTGATAAAATAATATTAAGAATGTAATACTTATAATCTAGTACTGATGTTTTAGTATTAAACCTTTATAATCTGATGTGATTGTAGCACTGATGTTGCAGTACTGATACTGTGATTCTGATATTGTAGTACATAGTATATTTGCAGCGTACCTTGACGTAGGGAACCCTGTTTCGGTCCTCGTGGACGGCCAGGTTGGTCTTTGACACTGAAACAGAAACGTAGACGTCGGTCAAACGCTGTTTGGCTCTTTGACTTTAGAAACAGGAGTTACGAGAAATGTCTCACCGTCCAACAAGTCACGAATTTTATCCAGATAAATTTCAAAATAAGAAACCTGCAGATAGAGAAGAGGACAAAAGGATTCATGAAACAAAAACATTCAGTACGCTGTTGTACCGCTGCAGCTGTGCACGACGTCTGACTTCAGCTTTGATTCTGAAAAAGTTGCTACGGTGTCCCAGAGGTCCACATTTCCTTTAAATACAAAACTATAAGAGTTTTCATCATTTTCCACAGTTTGTTTCATTTGATCTGAAGGATATCATAAGTCTGATTGTTCTTTTTGTCCTGGACTAATTATGTTAATGTTTATGATCATTAAAATCATTAAGGTTGGAAACTAAATTCAAACAACATCAGTAGCAGAATCTGTGATGCCATCGATGACATCATCACCTTAATGTGGAACTCCAGGTTCTCGTCCATGGAGTAGATGTGGTCGAAGATGTCTCTGGCAATTCTAGGGATGATGCCCATCAGATGCGGGTCATGAAGGTTTCCCTAAACAACAAAACAACAACATTAAAAGCACAAAAACAAACATTTTTCATCACTTCCACGCCCACACTCACCTCCATGGTGTGAGTCTTTCCAGAAGATGTCTGACCATAAGCAAAGATGGTGCCGTTGTATCCTCCCAAAACATCTGAAACACAAAGTCGCATCCCAAAAATAAATAAAAAAACACACAAAACAGAACAGAACATCCCCTAGGACCTAGAACAGACCTAGAGAGAGAGTCAGGTGTGGACATGATGGTGAAGGAAACAGAGATGAGGAAGTGATGGGTAGATTTGGTGTCAAGGAAAGGAACCAGGAAGGACAGTGTATCGACGTGTACTGTTACCCCCCTTAAGATACTAAGAACTGGACCTTGTACCGCAGACTGTACAAAACCAGGAAGTGGATCCTGCACCACGTACAGTAGTAACTTGGTGCTCAGGTGAGCTCACCTTTGACAATCTGCTTGGCGCAGGTGTCGTACACCTGGACCTGTTCCGTACTCGGAGGAAGGACTCTGTCAAACACATATGGCTTCCCCTGAAACGCAGGAAACACACCATCAAAACAAAAAACTCAAAAGAGACGAGAAACCTACCAGAGCCCAGGATGTGTCATGTGACATCAGCTAAAAACAATTTGTGTTTGTTCAGAATAAATTTTAACTCCAGCTTGTCAAAATACATTAAAGACTGGTTCACCCCAAAGATCCAGTCCCCCGGCACAAACAGAGTAATATTGTGTATGTTGTTC
>JARVLU010000255.1:3163817-3175715 GCA_031762415.1 Simpsonichthys santanae
CCCCCCCATTCTGGGTGGAGTTTGCATGTTCTCTCCGTGCTGCATGGGTTTTCTCTGGGTTCTCCAGTTTCCTCCCACAGACCAAAAACATGCATGTTAGACTGATGGTAACTCCCTGTGATGGACTGGAGACGTCCAGGGTGTCTCCTGCCTCTCACACAGCGAGAGCTGGACATGGGCACCAATAACCCCTGTGACCCAAAAAGGAAGTAGCAAGTAAAAGATGATGGATGGTTTAATCTTGTTGCCATGGAGACCGACTCCACTGGAAACAGCTGAGAGGATGGACCGGTGAGACAAAAGAAAGATGATTGCTGCTGAAAGATTCCAGACACGCACACACCTCCACTGTCAAATAAACCAACTGCTGCTGATCACATGACCTGTGTCAGCTTCCAGCTGTTGTCATGGAAACATGTTTCCCATGAGGCTGCTCAGAACGTCCATCTGTCATGAACCTGGGATGGACAGTCAGATGTCCTAACTCGTGCATTCTCAGCCGCTCATTTTGTAGAAATGAATTTTCCAGCTGGAAACATCTGTGGGTTCTGATGGTTCTGGTTAACGACTCCTCATTAAAGATGGTCAGTGGATCATTAGACGTCAGGATCGGTCTCGTTACGTCCTGGTTTTTTTTTTTTTCTGTCCTGGTCTGAGACCTGAAATCAGAACTGGAGCAGTCACGTGACCATCAGAGGTTTGTGGTTTGTCTGGTTCTGTTTGTTTGTTTGTAACAATAATAAATAAACAGTACGCATGGTGTGATGAAATTATTTCTACATCATGTTAGTCTGAATTGAACAAGCGGTACTTTGATGTTCTGGACTGTTTACTGGTCTGGGATGAACCAAACCTCCCGCAGTGGAACCATCTGACCCACTCCTCTGAGAACTTTAAATGTTTCTTATACGTATTGTGCAGCTTTTTATTGATCTGAACAAAACCGACACCTACAGTCACGACGTGCACGCGCCCAGCTAATTGCTCATCTTCAGCTGCAGTTCAAAACAAACAAATTAACATTATGTCTCTTCTGCCTCAAGTGGTTTCTGCTCGTCTGTGTGCGTGCGCATGCATGTGCGCGCGTGCGGCCAGGTCGATTCGGCTTCCTTTGTGTTTTTTTCAATTGTATAGTGCACGCGCGCGCGCACAGCAGCAGGAGAGGAGGGCGTGCCGCGGCGGTCCGGAGGTTCGGTTGGGTCGGTACTCACGGACAGGACCACGGTGTCGTCTCCGCTGAATTTGGGGATGAACCGGTCCGCCCGGCTCCGCTCCGAGTCGCTCAGGGGTCTGAAGCGACACATCACCTTCACCCCGCACACGCCCGCGCACTCTGCCGCGTCCATCTGCCCCGCACAGTCCGGATCCTCAGATACGACCACGGTCCGCTCGGATCGGAGCTCGGTTCGGATCAGGATCGGTCCGAGAACAGGGATCTGGTCTCTGGGCTTCTCCCCGGCACAGGAAGGATGCTGATGCTGAACCCTCCCACCTGCTGGGTCCACCCTGGAGCTCCGAGCCGCAGAGCATGCTGGGACATGAAGTCCTCTGAATCATGATTGGGTCCAGGGTCGGTCAGAACCTTTTACTGGGCCGGGGTCCAAATGAAAATGTCACAGATAAAAACAGAGTGTTAAAAAGATTCACAAGAGATACAAGGACTCTGTAGTGGCAGTTTAAAAAATATTAAATCACTGCATTATTAAAATGTTTTAACGCGAATAAAAAAATAAAATAAAAAACTTCATGGTCCACTTTTATGAGATTTGAGACAGTGGAGAACATGAACATGCAAACTCCTCCTAGGAAGGTCCCTAGCCAGGAATCGATCCAGCAACCTCCACGCTGAGACCAAAGGTGGTTCAGATGAAACTGCGGTGATGCTGAATGACCAGCAGGGGTCGCCATGACATCACATTTGATATAAACGTAAACTTAAAACCTGGATCTGATCAAAGAGCTGATCAATAACTGCAGAATGGAGTTGACCTTCTGAACAGTAAGAAGCTGTTTTTATTAACTTCCTGTCTGTTTTCAGATTTAATTTATCATTTTATTTACTTTTCAAGGTTTGAATGATCTCATCAGTCAATGGACACATGGAGCTCCTCCTCTGGTCCAAGAAACTTTAAAATCTCTGCTGACATACTTTTTTTTTTTTGCCTTTAAATTTAAAGAGAGGACAATATTTTATTAGATCTTGACTTTGTTATCCTTTCTTATTTATCTCACTGCCCTTTAAAAATGTTTTTGTTTGTTTTGTTTTGTTTATTAACAACTACAGATCACATCTATCTCTCTGTGTTGAGTTTACATGTTCTCCCTGCGAGTTTTCTCCAGGTGTTTTTTTTAATCCACAGACAGAAAATATGCATGTTAGGTTAACTGGTTTATGCACAAATGACATGGGCACTGGTGACCCCTGCGACCTGAAAAGGAAGAAGCAGGTAAAGATGATGGATGGATGGATGGATGGATGGATGGATGGATGGATGGATGGATGGATGGATGGATGGATGGATGGATGGATGGATGCATGGATGGATGGATGGATTGATGGATGGATCAGGCAGATCAAAAACAGTAACTTAAATAAAGGTTTATTGATATGGAAAACAATAGAGGAACAGTTACTGATCCTTCATAGATTAGATTATTTTCTTAGTCACTTCACTTATTGATCAGTTCAATACAGGCAGATTAATGAACTATGAGCTACAATGGCTTGGAGGTCTGGAGCTGTGAGCATTCTGCATTTATCTCTACCCCACATCTTTTATTTGTCAGGCTTCAGTCTGATTAGAAACAGTGACATCTAGTGGCCAAATGAGCTCATGGCGAGAACCAACTGTGTGGTCATTTTGATCTGCTGTTATATTCTTTACGTATTAATTAATGACTACGTTTTCATTGCATAAGAAAAATAACTCCATGTTTGTTGTGGTAAGACTTTAGATGCATGCAGTGCACCAGAACCGCAGCTAAGTTAATCAAGGCATCAGTTTAAAAGAAATTCCTAACATGATGATTTGCTCACCCAAACATTTCAAATAAAAAGAAAGAATAAATATATTATATTATTTTCTGTGGTTCCCGTCCTCAGCAGACAAACGCCATGACAGTTTGGCCATATATGATGGATCGATTACATTCCTGGCACACCTGGAGTTTGTACTTGCAGCTGCAGCATCACGAGGCCACAGAACTGACCGACGAGCCACAGCAGCTCCTAAAAGCACGTCACACAATGTGAACAATATAATGTTGCTTCCTGTTCATTTAGAAAGCTTGATTTAAGCACTCGTTATGAAAAGCTTCAGTTTGAAACAGTGAAGCACAAAGTGAAGCAGTTGATGTTCGATGCCTCACGCGCCCTCGGTCCCGTGGCAGTCGATCTCTGAAACTGTTATAAATCGCTCTGCTTCCAGGAGAACCACAAGCTCCAAAGTCTCAGCTTCACTTCACCATCACCAGTATTCAAAGATTAAAAATGTTTTCATTTAACAAGACTGGGCGGCACGGTGGAGCAGTTGGTAGAGCTGTTGCCTCTCAGCAAGAAGGTCGCCAGTTCAAATCCTGGCCGGGTCCCTTTCTGGGTGGGGTTTGCATGTTCTTTCTGTGCTGTGTGGGTTTCTTCCCACAGACCAACAACATGCAGGTTAGGCTGACTAAACTGTCTCTAAGTGAGAGAGAGAGAGAGCGCATGGTTGTTTGTCTCATTTGTCTCTCCCTGTGATGGACTGGAGACCTGTTCAGGTGTCTCCTCTTACACATTGATAGCTGGATGAGGGCACCAGTGACCCCTGCGACTCAAAAAGGAAGACACGAGTAAAGATGGATGATGGATGGATGGATGGATGGATGGATCAATGATTTATGGATGGATAAATGAATGGATGGATGGATGGATAGATGGATGGATAAATGGATGGATGGATGGATGGATGGATGGATGGATGGATGGATGGATGGGTGGATGGGTACATGTATGGATAGATAAATGGATGGATGGATAGATGGATAAATGGATGGATGGATAAATGGATGGATGGATGGATGGATGGATGGATGGATAAATGGATGGATGGATAGATGATGGATGGATGGATGGATACATGTATGGATAGATAAATGGATGGATTGATAAATGGATGGATAAATAGATGGATGGATGGATGGATGGATAGATAAATGGATGGATGGATGGATGGATGGATAGATAAATGGATGGATGGATGGATGGATAAATGGATGGATGGATGAATAAATGGATGGATGGATGGATGGATGGATGGATACATGTATGGATAGATAAATGGATGGATGGATAGATGGATGGATAAATGGATGGATGGATAAATGGATGGATAAATGGATAAATGGATGGATAGATGGATGGATAAATGGATGGATGGTTGGATGGATGGATAAATAGATGGATAAATAGATGGATGGATGGATAACAAGACTCACCTTAACTGTCTTCACGTCCCATCTTCCAGACGTTTCCTCTTTGGGTGCTGTCGTCCTGCTCCTCTTGGTTTGGACCACAGGACAGGGTCTCTGTGTGCACCTTCTTGTTTCTGAGGATGGAGTCTCTCAGCACGTTTGCATGTTTTTGTGTTTTCACATGAGCGGAGACAGAGTTCCTGCATTTATCCATTGGACCTTTATTTTACCAGGTGACATGTTCAGGAACCAGTTCTCATTTACAAACTGTGTTTTGTTGGTTGGCTTGGACCTCTGAGAACAGGGTCTCTGAGCGTGTCGTGGTTGGTTCAGTCATCTGAGGAGGGGTCCTCCAACATTGTTGGTTGTTTTTGTGTAGGAGGAAAGAAATGTTTCCTGCCCCAGCTGTGACATCCCACTGATGTGAGGTTCTGCTGAATGAAACGGAATGACGTCTCTGGCTGCCAACATTCTGACACAGCCCTCTGAGAACCAACAGAAGACTTTTTGTTTTTCTGACACCATGTTGAGATTTTATTTCATTTTTTTTATTCATCGCTGAACAAACAGAGTGAAGAGAAAACTTTGCTCGTCCATCAGCTCCACCTTCTGATTCCTGACTCTTTGTTCTGAAACAGAAAGTTCTGATTGTTTGAGGAGTTAGTGTATAATGATGGAGAAGTTCTGGTCATCAGGAGATGTTTAAGTGCAGAATAAACAAGAAGTCACATCAAATGGAAGAAGATTAAAACTATTCTGAACTGGTCCAGCGTTTGTGTTTAGTGGTGCAGGGCTGAGGTGTCTCCTTTGGATAAGCTTCTTATGTTTGAACCTCGTCGTCCACAACTTTGTGTTCCAGAACAGAACCTCAAGTTGGAACTGACATTATTTATGGTTTTTGCTCTGGTCAACTCGTCAGGGGTTCTGGTTAACGTTGCTCAGTCTTTGTGGGGGCCATCAGGACAAAGCAGCTGGCTTTCTGAGTGTTGGCAGTCGGCGGACGTCTTGAAGAGTCTTTGTGACGAGGCGGAGAGTCCAGCCGAGGCAGAACAGTCAGTCAATCTGTCCTCGTCACGCTGCTTCCTGTGTGTTGGTTTTAGGATTGTTCCTGAAGAAAGGAGGTGTCAGAGAACATCAAGAGGTCCAACGGATGGCGTTCGTCAGAGACAGTCCAGCAGTACAGGATTCAGTAGAAGAAGACGAGGCAGAAACAGAGAAAAGTTTTTTATTGTTTGGCTTCAGGCAGAAATCTGACGTCTCTGATTCTCAAAACTGCTCAGACGTTCAAGCAAACGGTGAATGGACTTTACTTATACAGCTCCTTTTTATCTAATCCAGACACTCAAAGCTCTTTACAACACTCTGCCTCATTTACCTCCACACACGTTCACACAACATCTACTAGATCTCTGCAAAGATCATCTGAATGTGTAGAGACTAATTAGAGCAGATCACATTCAGACACTGACACATCAGAGGCAATGAGGCGTTCAATGTCTTGCCCAGGGACACTTCAACATGTGATTGCTGGTGGAATCAAACCCCCGACTCTCCCATTGGAGGACGACTGCTCTAACCGCTCATCCACAGCCGCCCCAGACAACTATGTGTCTTAATGGAGAACGTGAGGATGCCAGACTCAAACTCTTCAATGATAGAAGGTGATTTATTTACAGTGAATGGAAATCTAGTGTCGTTGGAGACACCTGGGAAACCTGGAGAGGAAGGACAGGTGTCAGGAACTGAGAGGAACTGTTGGATGGTGCAGATAGGTAGCTTGGAGAGGAGGGCAGAGGATTCCAGGCCAGTCAGGTCCTGGTTGAAGGAGTACAGGTGGAGCGTGGAGGCGAGTTGGATGGTGACGGAGCAGCTGGAGAAGATCCACAAGGAGGAATGGTTAAGTCACAGGTTGGCACAGGAGTCGAGGATTTGTGGACAGCGATAAAGGATCCAGGACTGGAGGTTCAGGAACCAGGTCCAGTAATGCTCCAGCAGGGAAGGAAGCTCTTCTACAGCCTCTTACACCTGGCGCTCGTTAGTGGGATGACTCTCAGCTGCTGATTGATGACACCACCTCTGGACTCAGGAACCTGCAGGAAGAGCTGGAACCCCCACAGCGTCCATGGGAACATGCATGAACTCTGTGACCCCTACATGTTGAACTCCATTCAATACAGTTTATTTATGTAGCTCCAGTTCCAAATGAGAAATTAAATTAACGTCTGTTAATTCCTGCTATAATACAATATGAAAGAGTGACGGGGTGGAACAGTGGTTAGTGCTGTCACCTCACAGCAAGAAGGTTGTAGGTTCCCCCGCAGGTGATGTTTGCACGTCCTCTTCATGAATGTGCTGGTTCAGACCAGTTTCTTCCCACAGTTCAAAAACATGCATGAACTGGTAACTCTAAATTGTCTTGATGTGTGAGGGAGAGAGTGAACGGTTGTTTGTCTGGTTTGTCTCCGAGTGTCCCTGCGATGGACTCAGGACCTGTCTCAGGTGTCCCTTCACCTCACACACAGTGACAGCTGGAGACAGACATCACCTCCCTCATGCATAAAAAGTAGGTAAAGAAGCTGGGTGGATGGATGGAGGACTTCAGCCCAGTCTTCAAACTGGACAACGTGTCAGTCTCATGGACAGAAACTGGAAGTTGGTTCCACAAGAGAGGAGCCTGAGAACTGAAACTTCTTTCTCCCATTCTGCTGCTGGAAACTCTAGGAACCACAAGTAAACCTGCAGTCTGAGAGTGAAGTGCTCTGTTAGAAAAATATGGAACAATATGATCTGTAATATGAGATGGAGCTAGGTTGTTGATGGCTTTGTAGGTTAGAAATAAGACTTTGAATTCAGTTCTGGATTTGACAGGGAGCCAATGGAAAGAAGTTAAACTGGAGAGATATGATCTCTCCTATCTTCTCATTAAAACTCTGGGAGCAGCACTTTGGATCAACTGAAGACGTTTTAAAGAAGTACTGTATTTGGAGACCCAGCATCAGAGTCAGTCGATGTAAACTCAAGATTAAACACATGACTGTGAGGATATCCTATTAAGTGATTAATTTCTGCCATACAACAGTACAGTTGTAAACTACTTGGTGTCTGTGTGTGTTTGAATGTTAAGACCCTCAATTAGTCTCCATGGTGTCTCTACGGGTTTTTATTCTCCATACGAGCTTGTTTCGGCCTCCAAGGTCAATCTTTGTGTTGGAGTGGAGCTGATAATTTTATCAATGACCTCCTGACCCTTGCTCCTCTGATCAGCCATCTCATTACCGTGTCTCGTTTTGAAGTCATCATGCAGTCGACCAATCAGGACGCGATCTGCAGCTCCCTGATAATAAACCCAGATTTCAGACTAAAGCGTCTGCAGCTCATCTCAGAAATAATGAAACGTTCTGATTCTGTTCACTCCCACTGCCACTTCCACTGGGGTGTTGTGGTGGTGTTCAACAACTCTGCTGCTCTGTGAGGAGCTGAGTGGGGGGGTGGGGGCTGCTGGGGTTTGATTCCTGTGGGAGGACATGTGGTTAAGATCTGCTCTGTTGGTGTTTAAAGAGGTCTTACAGAGCTGCTGGAGGTCTAAACTAAAGTTCTATGTGGACCATAGAGTTCTATAAACTACTAGAGGGTGCATTGCAACAGTGGCAGCAAATAACAAAAAGTGGGCAAATGGCTGATTGTTTTGGTTGATATTGGTTAAATAGTCCTGAGGGCCGACTATGTAAAAAAAATGTCAACAGTATTGTGTGTTTTTGTTGTATTTGTCTTTATGTGTCCCTTTGATGGACTTGCAACCTGTCCAGGGTGTAACTCACCTCTCGCACAGTGACAGCTGGATATGACACCTGCGACCCAAAAAAGAAGAAGCGGATAAAATATCATGGATGAATGGATGGATGTAGACATTGAAAGTGATAACTTAAACATAGCCTTTAATAATTTAACAGAGTCCATTGATTTTTATCCAAAATGTCCACACATCTACTCATTCTCATCATCGCACTATTGAGCTGGTTCTGACATGGCATCGAGAATAAGGACTTAGTAACGCATCCTCAAAATCCTGTTCCGTCTGATTATTTTTAAGAACATCTGAGTTAAAATTAAATGACCACACATCCACTGAGAGTCAATTTATTTATAGCAGATAGTTATCAGAAAACGCTGTAACCAAATTTAAACAATCTCTTCCGTTGTTGTCTTCCTCTGTGTTGCATGAAATGCACCAGAGAGAAGTGACTTAGATCATCTGCTTGATAATTTTACAGCTTCTTTGCAAACTTCACTTGATCAAATTGCTCCTATGAAGAAGAAAGTAATCAATCAGAGGAAGCGAGCTCTTGGGTTCATTTCTGAGATTCGTACTTTAAAACAGGCATCTAGAAAACTGGAAAGAAAATGATGGTCCACCAACGTATTTAACTTGGAGAGATAGTCTGCTAACAATTAAGAAATAATAACTCTCCAACTTTCTCATTGGAACAGATTAGTTGGACTTATGGACAGGCTGCTGGACAGTTAGGACAGATTAGTTGGACAGTTAGGACAGATTAGTTGGACAGTTAGGACAGATTTGTTGGACTTATGGACAGGCTGCTGGACAATCCACCACCATCACAAGCTAATCAGTTTGTCCGTGTGTTATTATTTAACTTTACTGTCCCCCAGCACAGAGCTAAGAGGTTGAATTGGATTTACCCTCTGTCTGTCCGTCCATCACGTTGTGAGCACAGCGAAATGAAAAATATGTGCGGTGCTGGCTTCCATTTTTGTGTGAGGCTGCATCTAAGTTTAATAAAGGGTCCTTTAATGAACTGGGGAAATTTCCTCATTTCTCTTTGAGAAATGTAGAAAATCCTGAAGGGTTCACAAACTTTGAAGCACCACAGTATAAATACCTTCCTAAAGTCAGAAAACCAGTGCTGTTTCAGTGTATGCAGATGACTCTCAGATCTTTGTGGTGTGATCTGTGGACCGGAGGCCCGAACCTTTTCAGTGCAGCTCAAACGTTTCACACATCGTTCATAGAAACCGGAGTGCACCACCTGTCTGTGCTCACGCATCGTTCTTTCATGAGGCTCCAGGTCCGCGGAGATCCCGTCTTTAGAACAGGTCCACCCCCGCAGCAAGGGGGTGGGTAAATCCAAACAGAAGTCAAAGCCTGTTATTGGAGTGAAACATGACGGTTCTGCCGAAACAAATGATGCAAACAGCCCAACACATCTGTCACAGCTGTAATCTGTAAATCTGCTGCTGAAGGCTCCGTCCACACGCTGCCGCGAGCCGATTTTAGGGTTTAATCTGATCTATGCGGGCTCACCTCAGACCTGAGCTCTGATACGGTTCAGGGTTTATCTCAGTCCAGTAAGGGGAGGAGGGATTATTATCTTCATCGTGTCGGCCTGAACGCAGCAGATACCTGAACATGGCACGTTGGCTGCAGCTCACACTTTGAGGATTTTCATGTCAGCCCCTAAGAGGCTTTAATGTTTTATACTAATGCTGACTTAAAAGGTGGAAAACAATCTGCTGCGCCTGTTCACCTGATGATGTCACAACGTGGAGCATGGGAAACCGTTTATCTGCAGATCTCAGGAACACATGTTGTGTTTGTCAGGGGCGTTCAGAACTTGTTTCACATCAGCAGAAAACAGAATTTCATCATCAGTGAAACAGTCACGCACTGAAACCACCTGACCCCGACCTCCACTGAAGACTGAATACTTTTCCTCCTTTCACAGGGGATTCCAGCCTCAAACAGGGAAATAATAACGATTTAAAATTAAACTTTAAATCTGATTTGGAAAGTGGGACAACCTTTTCCTCTGAGAGTTTCAACTGATACGGGACATGGCAGGAAACAAAGCCATGGAGCCAGCAGTGGATGAAGAGGAGCTCCTTGCCTGATGGGATGGACCAAACACAAAGTCAGGTGGGTTCAACAGAAACTCACTCGGATCACACTCGCAGTGGGAACATGTGCTTGATTACAAAGTGTTCATTTCAAGGTAAAAGTAACTGTGAATGTTAAAATTCTGCTGCTACCATAAAACAAGTTTGATGAGCGTGCAGCTCATTCAGTTTAGTTCGGTTTATTTCAACAGCTCCAAGTCACAACAGAAGTCATCTCAGGGCACTGAACAGAAACAACTGTGTATCATATATTCCGACCTATAAGGCACACCTTTTTGCATAATTTGCACACCCTGCAACTTATTTATGGATTTTTTCCCCCATATTTCTAAACCAATTTTTATATGAGATCTGACGATTTCATTGATTCTGACGGAAAAATCTTGAACACTACCATTTCCAGCCACTAGATGGCACTCGTGTCATGTAAGAGGTAAAAGTGACTATTACTGAGACACTTGGCTTGCCATACAGAGCCATCTTCATCCAGCTACATCATCATGACTGGAGCAACTGTCAAATCTGTTTCATTTCATTGCGCTGCCCCGGCAAAATGCAGCTAATTTGACCATTAAAGTGAATTTATTAAGTAAAAGTTAGACTGAGACGCACCTCTGCTATAATTCTGAGCAAACAAATACTGGTTTTTAAGTGTTAATCTTGTTAAATTCTTGTTAAAGTCCCCCTGTGCACGCTCCCGCGGTCGCCATTTGGCAGCCAATCGATTTTTGGCACAACACCGTCCCACATTTCCAGGTCGTCAGCGGTGACACATAACAGATGCGACGTATACGACAAAGTGACTTATAGGCCAGAAAGTATGGAACATTAAAAAAACAATAAGTAAAAGTTCTTTATCAGAAGAAGCAGCAGTCTCCCATCCTAAGCAAGAACAAAGGAGACAGTGGAAAGGAAAAACTCTCTTTAACAGGAAGATGTGGGCTTCTCTGGGTTTTATTCTCCTGCACTCCCTTGTGTTTGTCTTCCTCGTGTTCAGCTCCTGTCACACCTGTCTCCACCTCTAATCACCAGGTGTTTGTCATCATGTCTTGTCAGTGTCTCTATTTATCCAGCAACTTTGTGTCTTCTCATTTGTCTGTGGATTGTCCTGAGAAGGCCTTCATGTTCTGTCTCCCTCCCTGGCGCTCCTTAAAAGTAAGTTTTTCTGCCCTGTTAGCATTTTGTTTTGTTCATTTTAACAAAACTTAGCTATTTGCTTTTACCTTGGAGTCTCTCGTTGCCTTCCTGCACGTGGGTTCAACACAGTGAGCAGATCATGAAGAAACCTCCAGCAGAACCAGGCTCAAGACAAGTGGCCATCTGCTTTGACTGGCTTTGAGAGGATTGGAAGGAGGAACGGATACAGAATGGCAGGTCCAGAATGGAGGTGAGCAGGTATTTCTATAGGAGGAAATACAACATAATCACTTTGTTAGAAATACTGTACCGTATTTTACCGGTGTATAAGTCGCAGTTTTTTTTACTGATTTTCATGTCCTGCGACTTATACAGCGAAGCGACTTATTTATGGAT
>JARVLU010000255.1:3233649-3246163 GCA_031762415.1 Simpsonichthys santanae
CAAACTGTCCCCAAACAGTCCAAATGATGTCCTCAAACTGTCCCCAAACAGTCCAAATGATGTCCTCAAACTGTCCCTAAAGATTCCAAATATCGTCCTCAAACAGTTCAAACACTGTTCTCAAATAGTCCCCAAACAGTCCATATAGTACCCTGATGCATGCTCAATAATCCAGGTAGAAAAATCTAAAAAAGCTAAGTCTGGTCCTCTGGTCCAGAGGATCAGTCCATATAGTGTCTCCACACTGTTTGCCCCTGGTTGTTTCTTATCTCTGTTGTTTGTCGGCAGTTTGGTGTCGGATGTGGTCGTTTTTAACTCACACTTCAACATGGACTCCTTCCTGTCCTCCATACGGTCGTTCATGAAGAAGATCCCAGACCACCGACCCAAAGACCTGGACCAGCTAATCCGTCCTAAGTGTGTAGTTCTGAGCTACCCGATCCAGTTCCCTGATGTCAATAGGTCAGTGAGATCTACTTTCTCATGTTGTTCAGTTTTTAATCACAGAACTCAAATATGAAGATGGTCCACAGCATGACCCGGTGTTGACACTGGTTCTGATCCGGTGTTGAAACTGGTTCTGATGTGGTTCGTATCTGTTCTGGTGCAGTTTCTGTATGTTTTGTTGGTATTCTGGCAGTGACTATGTGATGACATAATCACACGCATCAACAATGTCTTCATGGAGGTTTTCCCACCGCAGACACTTGAATGATTTAACAAATCTACGCCTGGATCTGGTTTATCAAAATCCTCCTCAGTCAGCTTGAGACTGAAAGATGGAGACTGAGAGAAGCCATTCAAGTCCTCAAAATAAATAATAAATAAAAACATCCTTGTTCAATTGTCTGCTCTGAAGTCCACCCGTGTCCTTAGTCCCACTGTGGTTATGGTTCTGATGTTTTTCAGTCTGCTGCCTGAGCACAAACGAATGAGGTGTCTTCAGGGCTCTGCAGAGACGTCTCAGGCTGATGACATCATCACTCTGCAGGACGAGCAGCAGACATCCAGGTAATCTCTTCAAAGCAGCAGCATGCTGAGTCTCATCATGAGTTCATTAAACCTGGTGGTTCTGACCCAACAGGTCTGAGGAGGATCTCTGTAAGTGCACTAGTGAGTCCAGCACCGTTCTGACACCTGTCAGGGGGGCGGAGCCTTCAGACGAGGTGAAACCTCTGCACATTGTCTGGCCTCACAGATGGTGAGTTCTACTTCCTGTTTTTTTTTTTCAGCTGTTTTTACTTTATGTGTTTAAAAATATTCTTCAGAACCTGATGAAGGATCATCATGAGCCCATCCTGCGCAAACACAAGCAGGGTGCGGTGAACTAGATCTTCAGCTGTCTGAAGGATATCCTTTTGGCCTGTTGAGGACAGGATCTCATTTTGGTTCTGGTTTCATGTGTCAGTGATCTGCAGCATATTTAATCTGCTAATCTCTTAAGAAGTTAATCTGCTGCAGATTTCACGCACCTGTCAAACACGTTGAACACCTCGCTGCCGGAGTTAACGGCCCAGAGGTCAGAACCAAAACTGAAAGTGGTTCCACAAGAGAGCAGCCTGATCATTGACATGTGTTGGTGTAAAGTCTCTGTTATCCAGAATAAAGCTAGTCCAAAATGTAAAAAAAGCAACTGGACTGGAGAGACAGGTGAAGTCAGACGTTTTAGTCCAAGGCAAAAAGAACGACTTTAAACGGAGGAGTAGCTCTCACAGTTCAGCATTAAATCTGAGTCCAGTCAGTTTGTTTGGTTCACACCTTCATGCAGAGGAGTAAAACATCTCTCTGTGAGCCAGGTTAACAAAGACTATGAAGACCCTCAGGAGGGAGGGGAGGGAGATTCATCTGCATGTGATCCTGATACATGCTCAATAATCCAGGTAGAAAAATCTAAAAAAAAAAAGTTGTCAGCTCCTCTGGACGTTTTTATTTTATTTTATTTTATTTTTGAACGTCTGGAGGACCAGACTTAACTTTTTTAGAATCTGCACGTGAGTTCAGCTGCAGAAATTGAGCCCGTCTTTTGCAGTTTAAACGTGGATGCCACACTCTCCAGGTTTAAACTGAGGAAGCTCCTTGGATGGCAAAATGTCTTCCAATACACACAGTAGTCCTTCGTTTATCCGTACCCTGAAGCCCCTTGATGTTTTACAAGTAGTAAGTAGAAGTTTATTGTAGTATTTATAGCGTTTTTATCCCTTCCCACACTATAAACTCTAAACGCTGTAAAAGAGCACAGCATGTCATGATTTCAGCTCTCTGCCTTCGGCTGCACTTGGTCACATGCAGAGCAAAGATCAGCTGATCAGCTGCAGGAAGAAGCTTCTCCTCCAGCTGTGGGCTGCACAAAGGTGCTAAATAATTTAAAATAAATAATGTTAAATAAAAATCCCATGCCGATCGTGCAGCTCATCCATCAATCAGTCAGTTGTGTGTCATGTCCAATTTTATTTTGAAAAACCGCGATAGAGCTAGTCCATGAAAAATGAACTGTGAAGTAGCGAGGGACTACTGTAACTCAGGTCCAGTTGTTTTGTTTTTGGATCCGATAGCTTCAAGTTCTGCCTCTTTCTACTTTTAGAAACAGTAAAACTGCACTCAGGTTTGAGCTTTAGTGACTTGTTCTGGTAGCAAAAAACGTCTTTGTAACATTCGTAACCTGTCCTGGTTAAAAACAAACAAACAAAAAAAAAGTTTTTTTTTCATTAGAACTGGAGGCCAAATGTGGATAAATATTTGTGGATAAATTTAACAGCATCATCAGCATATTAATGAAAATGTATCCCATGCTGTTGAGTAACTGTGCAGAATGTGAGCATTTATAATACAAAGAGTCTTGATGTCACATGTGAGGTTTCTCTGGTTCTTCTGTTCATTTCTGCTGCCTGTGATTTCCTTCACGTGTGTTTGACTCCCTCTTCCAAGGTGTTTCTATTCCCCTGAATAGTTGTGTCTGTAGATGTTTGTGTTCTGTCCTTCACTCCCTGTCCGTGCATTATGTTTGTGAGGTGATGTGGGCTTCTTCTGTCTCCTTCGTGTTCTCCACTCCTAGAGCATAGTTTTCCAGGCAGGAAGCCCTGAAGAGTCTTCTGTTTAGTAAATGTTTTTCTTACGTCCTCTCCTGTGTTTTGAGTCTGCACGAGTCACCTTCCAAACCTGAACCTTACAATTGGTCCAAGCACTGAACCCTGAGGAACTCCGTGACTGACTCTGGTGTATGAAGAACATTCATTATTAATATGAACAAACTGGAATCTATCAAATAAATACGATTTAAACCATATAGAGGTGTTACTGTAGATCCAGTATGAGAAAGATTCACTGACATCTGACTGGATCTCCTCCTCCTCCACCTCCTCCTCCTCCTCTGGTTCTGTTTTAAAGGGAACATGATAAAAACCCAGAGCTGTTCTTCAGAACTCTGCTCAAACTTAAGGAGCGACAGCTCAACTTCCATGTGTCGGTGCTCGGAGAGACGTTCACAGAGGTTCCAGGTATACGCACATACACATTGTAAACACACACACACATTATAAAAACACACAAGAAACATGCTGTAAACACATAAACATGCTGTGAACACACTGTAAATAAACGAGCTACACACTATCAACTAGCTACAGACAGGTCACGTGATCTAATTAGCTTATTTTACAGGTGGAACAGAATGATGAAGGTGTATTTGTATCCTCCTCCTCCTCCTACAGAGATCTTCTCCTCCTCCCGACCCCTCCTTGAGTCAAATATCCTTAACTGGGGCTTCCTATCCAGCAAAGAGCAGTACCTGCATGTGCTGTGTAATGCTGACGTGGTCGTCTCCACCTCCAACCATGAGTTTTTTGGCGTTGCCATGTGAGTCTTTACCTGCTTCACCTGCATATTTACCTGTTTACATGTCATCTTGTCCAAGAGGTAAATCTAGTTCTTTGTAGAATGTTGTTTACTGATTATTGGTAGAATTCACCCTGGTTGTTGGTGAACATGGCACTGTTTATTGATTAACCTTGACCAGGATGAATATTGCCCTGATTATTGATTAACTGGGTATTGGTTGCCATCGCCTTGATTTTTGGTGAAGGTTGCCCCCGTTATTAGTAAATGTTCATTGTATAACATGTCATACATCAAGGAAACTAAACAGCCACTGGCCAAAAGGATGGACCAGCACAGAAGATCAACATCATCAGGCCAGGACTCTGTGGTCTACACTCATCTCCAGGCCAGAGGTCACTCTTTCAGGGATGAAGATGTTCACATCCTTGATAGAGAGGAATGATGGTTTGAGAGATGTGTGAAGGAGGCCATCTCTGTGAAGAGAACCTGTCCATCATTAAACAGGGGCGGAGCCTCCATGTCCAACTGTCCCTTCTTACAATGCTGTTATTGCTAGTATCACTCAGCCCCCCCTGTGAATAGCAAGCGTCCATCAAGGCACTAACGATGGGTGGTTAGGTTGATGGTCCTTCTTTATCATGTGAACATCTAGTTCTGGATGTTACCATCAAACTGATTGATCCACTGTAAGAAGGTGTTGTTTATAAGACTGAGTTTGTTGCAGCTCCTCAGGCTGAAGAAGACCTTTGGATAAAAGACGAAACGTTTCAACAAGAAGAATCCGTCCAGAAGACCTGCTTAGATTTGTGTAGTAAAGTTTTCTCTGGTTTCCATGCTTTTAGAGGATGTTGTATTGATCCTGTTTCAGGTTGGAGGCTGTACACTGCGGATGTTTCCCTTTGTGTCCGAAGGCGTTGGTGTATCCTGAAATCTTCCCAGGTAAACCCACCTGTCACCTGTCTTTTTCTCTGTCTGCAGTGATTGTACTCCACACCTGTTCTTTGTGTTTCAATCACAGAACCCTACCTGTACTCCACACCTGAGCAGCTCTGTAAGCGTCTGCAAGAGTTCTGTAAAAGACCCGGTGTTGTCCGCAAACACACCGTCAAGGTACCGGCACTGTCGCTTCATTATGTTCTTGGCAAAAAAATGAGGCAGATTGGGTAAAAGCTGGTAAAACTGGTTTTGATTCTACAGGTGGACACGTTCTTGTTCTCCTGGACCTTCCTGAAGCCAAAGTTCCAGACTTTGCTTGCAAGTCCCTGAACGCATCATGAGTTTGAGTCCTGTAAGGTTCTGGTAAGAGCTTGTCTGGATCAGAACCAACAATAGATTGTTACTGTAATTCACACATGCATGTGACCAGAACATGTCTGCTGTGAGCCAGGGCAATAAAGAGGCTGCAGACCCTCAGGAGGGAGGGGAGGGAGCTTGATTTGCAGCGGCAGACACGGAGCATGTCGTGCAGCTTAAAGCTGGGAACTCCACGCTCTTCAGGTTACGAACTGAAAGAAAATATGGAAGGGATCACAAAACATCTCGTGCTACAGAAAAGGGATCCAGATGCTTTGATTTCAAAGACTTCATTCAGATGTGCTGCGTCCAAACGTCACAGCACATGAACTCTTATGGAGTCACGTGTTTTCTATAAGATTTTTCAAGATGTAGATGGAGCAAAGAGGAAAACAGGAGTGAACAGAACCTGAGGAAACTTCAACGAACAGGACCTGCTGTCGGGCTACAGTGGACTGCTCTTTGGTTGGAGTGAGAGAAACAGAACCGGGGCGGTTTCTTCACCAACGACCAGCGGCAGTAATTCAATGCTTCAGGATGATGGTTGTGCAGAGCTGTGGTTGTGACTCTGACACCTGCAGCATCCAAGTCCACCTGCTGACGTCTCTGACCCGCAGCCCAGTAAACCCTCAGAACGAGTCATTCTGCAGAAATGTGAGTTTAAAACTCAGATTACCAGAACCAACCCAAACTCCTCGGGTCCTCACCTCATTGTCACCTCTAATAAATCAACTTTCTTTGTGTTTGTTCATTTGTTCCTCTACTGAGCTGACACAACTGTGCCTAATCTGAACTGTCCTGTTTAACACAGACTGTTGATGTCCAAATACATTTTTAGTGTTTATTTATTCTTATTTATAACTCTTTATTGTCCCCCGTCACAGAGCAAAAAGTGGGGAACTGGACGAACCCTCTGACCATCTGTGCACATTGTGAGCATGATGACTTGAAAAATAACCGAGGTACCAACTTCCATTTTGGTGTGTGGCTACACCATTCATACACGTGTATGAAAGATTTGCCACATCAAAATCCAAGATGGCTGCCACCATAAACAGACCACCCTGAGCATTTGAGGAAACTATGCTTTCTAGGTTTTTTTTAATTTATTTCTTATATACAGGTAGTCCTCGACTTACGACGGGGATCCGTTCTCACGCGGCGTCGTAAACCAAATTTGACGCAAGTCGGAACGTACGTAAATTCATATGACGTACCTGTTTTGCCAAGCGCGTAAGCCCATTTTCGACGTAAGTCCATGATGATGGCCTTCCTTTTCCTCGATGCACTGCCATCAGAAGAGTCCTTGCGTTTTGGGAGCAATAATGAAGGGCTAATGGCCTACAAGGGATGCTAGCGACACCGTCCTCCTCCGTACAGTACAGTACTGCATTCCTCCGCGCTGCACCGCGTAACTGTATGCTTCCGCCGCTGCGCCACCGTGTTACGACGTTTAATGTCGTAAAACCGACGTAACCACGTAATTCGAAACGTCGTAAGACGAGACCGTCGTAACCCGAGGACTACCTGTAGTTTAAGGGGAGTGCTTTGATCGGAAGGTTGCCGGTTCAAAAGCACCCACACCTGCCCCCATCCTCGTTTGCCCCACTCTGGGCCCTTGAGCAAGGCCCTTACCCCCCACCATCTGCTCCCCGGGGCGCCCTACCTGGCAGCTCTGCTCTACACAGAGGACTGTGGTAGCGTCAGGAAGGACATCTGACATAAACAAGTCTTTGTGCGAGTTACTTCACTGCGGTGACCTCTGAAGAAGAGAATGGCCGTTCCTCAAATGATTAGGGTGGCCCAAATTAATCCATGGTGTGCACGGCCACCATTAGCCACCCCCCTCATTTTAGAAACCTGCATAACTACATAAGCAAATAAAACAACTGTTGGCCTTGTGCCTGGTGGTTGGCAAAGAAAACTCTCCACAGTCTTAACTCCACCCCAGTTGAACATCTTGCACTAAAAACATTTAGGTTCCTCCACGTTCCTCGTTCAATTCTAGTCCAGAAAAACACTCCTCCCCAGAACTACATCATTATTCAAACTCCTCGGAGATGGAGGCCATTGGCGTTCTGCTTGTTCACATGAACTTGTTCTTCACTGCACTGGTCGTTAAAGGGTTGACCAGGTTCTGGGGAACTTTCTGCAGAGATGATACTTGACGCTGCAGCATCCATCAACTTCCTGTTTTAGTAATTATGTTTTAACAGATCTATGATCTTTATTCTGAAAGTCCAGGTTCAAACTTCTTCCTGTTTCCTGCTGACACTGACCGAGCCCTGAACATCAACGTCTGATTAGAGGCAACATGAAATCTGAGATGATTCAGGATAAACGTGGAAGGATCCGGCTACAACGGAAGCAGAGGATCATGGGTGTTGTAGTTTTTGGATGTTGCTTGTGGGCACGTCTGCAGCAGATAATCTGTTGACAGTCAGAAAGTTTGTGATCAGGATGAGGATTTCATCAGACGCTCTTCATCTCAGAGTGCCACTCTGCAATCTCCAAACAGGGAGATTAAAACAGGAATTACACTTTAATCTGAAATAATCCACAGAACTCGGACACTCGACAGCAGTCGTCCTGAGGTCCAGCAGCACCGTCAATCAACACCGGATTACCCTTCAAATTAGCACCGCAACGTTTTGTTAATTTGTGTCACGGTTGATTAATCTGCCATCTGAAGATCCAAGTGGGATTAAACTCCACTTCCTCTGAGGCCCAGACAGTTCAGCTGCTGCTGTTCTCTGAGGTCCGATCAGTCCTCTGGTTCTGAAGTGGATGGACATCAGATCCCTGCAGGAAGTGAGGTCACAGCGATGAGCGGCTGATATTAGGCGCCGCTGGGGTTCAAGTTCTGTTCCACTTTCCTGTTGGGTCGGTCTTCCTGTCTTGAGAATCTGTTTCCTGTCTCCTGAAACAGGATCCACCTGAGAGCAAAAATCAATTTCAGGAGGATTAACGGACGTTTTCTGCTGCCGGCGACCGGACCGGTCCTATTCCTGAACTCCAAATGTTTCAGATTCTTTACACCTTAGAACAGATCACAGGAAGTTTTGTTTTGATTTTGTCCAAGAGCAAAAAAATGCAGAACTGGAACTATAGCATGGAGGTAGGGCTGGTGGACGTGTCTAATGCCTGGAGTTTAAACAGTCTCCTGATAATACCCATGTCCACCAGAAATCATGATTATCAGACGCAACAACAGGTCACAGACACATCTATTAGAGACCATCATTACCAAACCTGAAGATAGCCTGACCTCCAGGTATTAGACACAGCCATCAGAATGCCTAGTTTCTGATGGATGTGTTTAAGGCCTTGTCTACATTAGAACCACCTCTGGGAACAGTTTTGTTTTTTTATGTTTATTGGGATGAATAAACAAACAAACAAAAAAAAAAAACAGGTTTAACACTATAGTTTCTATGTGTTGCCAGGTAAGAAATGAACTCTCTTTGCTTTAAAGTGATTGTATTTTGACCCAAACTGTCCTCTGTGCTGAGTGAGCCTGTAAGACAATGTGTCTTTTTGTACGTGCACAGAAAAGCAGGGGGTAATAAAAATTATTTGTTTATCTGGCAACCCTGATGCTAGGTGCAGTGTCTGCATGATCACAGTTCCATTCCATCAAGTAAACACTGGAGCACTCTTTTGGACCAAGGATGTTGTTGGTTTTGTTCTTACATGCTGTAAAAAGGTGAGTAGCACAAAAAAACACACTGCTGTCCATTTATTGAATCTGTTAGAGCAGAAAATCTTCTGACTGGAGTGCACGTATGACTTCAAACCCTGAACACCTCCACTCAGACCAGGATTCAGAAACCTTTGGTTTTAAAAGGAACAAAGCTGTTGTGTAAACTGGGCCTGATGCCTGGAGTTTTGAGTTTTTAACAGAACCATTTCGGGGTCAGGGCCCTCATGGGGCCCCTCAGAAACTGATCTGGCTGTTTTAATCTCAACGAGCACGTGGACCGTTGATCCAGGACACTTTCCCTGATGCTGGTGTGTGAACACTGAGGTCTGTCCCGTTGGATCAGCGCCGACCGCTGGCTCGGTTTTATCTCTGATGGTCACTGTGACATCACACCTGATCAGGTGTCGGCGCCACGGCTGCAGAAGATGGAAAGGAAAGGATGAGAGTGTTTTCACAGCTGCTGATCTTCATCCTCCTCCTCACTCCGACACTGTGACTTCCTGTCACCTCCGAGGGCCCCGGGGCCGTCCTGCTGGAGGAGGAGCTGCAGCTAACCTCGAGCAGGTGAACGAGGGGCCAGTGGAGAAAAGTTCCAGTGGAAATAAAGACGTCAGACGAGTCGACGGCTCTGGTAAGACCGCAGAGATGTCCAACATCAGAACATGGCAGAGTTAGACACAAGTTCTAAAAAAGAAATTAAAGGTAGAAGTTTTAAATAAATTACATGCAAGTATTAAAAAAGTTTTAAATAAATACATTAGACCAAAGTTGTAAATAAATAAGATGGACACAAAATAAAAAAAGGTTTTCAATAAAACCAGAATTAGACCTAAGTTCTGAATTAAAATAAGTTTAAGTTTGAAATAAATTAGTTTTTAAGTTTAAAATGAATTCAAAATAAAAACAATTGACACATTAAAATAAAAGTTAAACTGAAGTTATAAATAAATAAATTAAATTTACCCAGCACGGTGGCGCAGTTGGTAGAGCTGCTGCCTCTCAGCGAGCAGGTCACCCCGGTTCAAATCCTGGTCCGGGGGCCTTTCTGCAGTTTGCATGTTCTCCGTGCTGCGTGGGTTTTCGCCCACAGACCAACAACATGCATGTTAGACTGATGGTGACTCTAAATTGTCTCTAGGTGAGAGAGTGAATGTTTTTTTGTCTCTACGTGTCCCTGTGATGGACTGGAGACATGTCCAGGGTGTCCCCCGCCTCTCGCACAGCGACTGCAGGACATGGACACCAGTGACCCGAAAAGGAAGAAGCGTGCAAAGATGATGGATGAATTGAAGTTAGACAAAAGTTTTAAATACATAAATTGGAGTAAGATGTTTTTAATAACTAAATTAGACATTAGAAATATATAAATTGATTATAAGTTTAAAAAATAGATGCTTTAAATAAACAAATTAGACAAGTTTAAAGCCTATACACACACACATGTAATATAAATACATGCCTGTACATTTAGGATTAATTTCAGAATTGTTTTTAAAGGCCTCGCCCCGCCCTACCTGTCCGAGCTACATTCACGTGCGTTCCCTCAGGTCAGATGATCAGCTGAAGTGAGTCTGAGACAAATTGTGATTTAGCAGCTCCTGAATTATGGGATTGACATCAGACAGGAAATCTGAAATGTGGACTTAACAGTTTAAATTATTTAATTTTTTGATTGTGTGCTTGTTTTAATTTGTGCGCAGCTCTTTGGTCCTGTGGGTGTTTCAGGTGCTCCATAAAGCTGGTGTGCTGAGAAGCTTTAAATAAATAAATTAGCATTAGACCAAACGTTTTAACATAAAAATGAAATGTTTTATTGAAAATAAGAAGTTTGAGATGCTGGAATAGACTTTTTACTTTGGTCTGAGTTTGTTAGGTTCTGGTCTTTAATGGTCCACAGTCAGGAACGTGGACCTGATGCAGAACTTGCCCACAGAACCATCAGGTCTTTCTATCCTCTGATAATTGAAAAGGTCCAAAAGGACCAGGCCGTTAAAGGTATAGAGACCATAAAAACTAAACCTGAGAAGGATTTGGCCCAAAAGGTCCAAATCGCCCACAGAACCAGAACCAGAATACAATATGTCCTGAACATCAAGGAACCGTAAGTTTTATTGTGGTCCAACATGACACCAGACCAAAAGACCGAACTGATCCAGATTGTGCTGAAGAAGTTCTGAGGATGGTTCAGTCCAGATTCTGATCTGGACGGCTTGTTCTCCAGAACCGCCAGTGAATTATTTAGGAGAACCAGATGTTGGGTCGAGGTGACGATGACGTGCTTCCTGTTTGGATCAGAACCTCGTCAGTGTGTCGATACCTGATCTTTGGGCCTGAGCGGCTGGTTCTGGCCCGACAGCAGAGTAAAGGTATTTGATGATGCTGCTGTGTTTGCTGTTCGGATCAGAACCTCATCAGTATGTTGTTACCTTCTTCCTGCCCCGATGAGCTGAAATCCTGGGCCGGGCAGATAATCTCTGGGTTTTAGCGGCTGGTTCTGGCCCGGCAACAGAAAAAAGGTATTTCCAGCTTCACTCTTAAAGCTGCTTACAGACTTTCATTTGGTCCTTGAGACAAACAGAACCGCTGCTGGAGGATTACGGGTCAGATTAACGAGGTTTTTACTCCCAGCAGTTTCCCTCGCTCTCCGCTTCATAACAACTCAGGAGCAGCTGGACCGGGCCACCTGAGCCACGTGGAACACCGGTGGTTCTGCTGCGCCTCCTGGTCCGTTTGAGGCTCACGCCGAGTCACTGAGGGCTTCTGATCTGTTCTTCAGTAGAAGAGAGCCTTCTTCTCGTTGTGTGCTCAGGTGGAGCAGAACCTCGGGTCCAAACATCTTCAGGCTCCCCTTAACGTCTCTGTGCTCGTTTCATTTCTGTCTGGGCTCTTTCCTTGACGCTGTTTGGGTTCTGTTCGGGTTCTGAAGCCATCTCTTGACAGTCACTTTTTGAAGGTTAGGGCTGGCAGCTCTGTGGCCTGTGAAGAAGAGGAGCAGTGATGAAGAGCTGGGCTCAGGTTCTCCCTCAGCACGTTGAAGAGCAGCAGATAAACGAAGCTCGGCAGCCAATGGGAGGCGGCGAGCTGCGAGGAGGAACTAATGTGTTTGGAGGGAAACACGGCGTTAAAGGGCAGATTTAAGCACATTTAAAAAAGGTAACGCTTCCTGAAGGAGACGCTTTAATGTCGTGTCCACGGGACAAACGCACATCAAAGGCAGACCATGATCCAAGTGAGACACTGCCGGATTAAAGGCAGGGCAGGTGGCCCCCAGTCGGTCCTCTCTGGCAGAGGTACCGGGGCCTGCCGCCTCACTGAGCGCGCTCCGAGCGCTCGCATGTCGCTCCCCGAACACATTAAATCCAGGCGGCTGAGAATTCCTGCAGGAGAGTTCTGCTGCTTCCACTTATCAGCCTGGTTCTGAGGGAGGGGGCTTCTTATCAGGTCTACCATGACACCCCACCATGACAACCTGAGAAGGCCAGGATGTTCTACACCATGAGACCAGGGAACCTTTGAACCTCAGACACTCACACAAAGTCCTCTGACCTGTAGGACCCAGAGTCCTCTGACCTGTAGGACCCAGAGTCCTCTGACCTGTAGGAACCAGAGTCCTCTGACCTGTAGGACCCAGAGTCCTCTGACCTGTAGGACCCAGAGTCCTCTGACCTGTAGGAACCAGAGTCC
>JARVLU010000255.1:3266760-3278792 GCA_031762415.1 Simpsonichthys santanae
GTTTTTGGGAGCAGATGGTGGGGGTTAAGGGCCTTGCTCAGGGGCCCAGAGTGGGGCAAATGAGGGTGGAGGCAGGTATGGGTGTTTCATCTTTTTAACCCATATTTTGATGTTGACGGTACCGGGAGTTGAATCTGTGACTTTCCAATCATGGGCCCATCTTCTCTAACCTCTGTACCACCACTCCCTCATCATTGTTTGTGATGCATCCAACCACAGCTGTGTTGTCTGCAAACTTTACAATATGCAAGCCTGAATGGGTAGGTGTGCAGTCATGCATGAGCAGAGTGAACAGGAGGGGGCTCAGCACACAACCCTGAGGGGAGCCAGTGCTGAAGGTTATAGTGGAGGAGAAGAAGTTGTGGATCCTCACATACTGTGGTCTGTTGGTTAAGAAATCTAGAACCCAGTTGTATAGGGAGGGGCTTAGTCCTAGTGTGAGTAGTTTGTCCATCAAGGATTGAAGTATCATGGTATTGAAGGCAAATGTGAAGTCCACAAAGAGCATATGGATGTAGGAGTCCTTCTGCTCCAGGTGGGTGAGAGCAGTGTGGACCACAGAGGAGATGGTGTCCTCTGTTGATCAATTCGTGTGGTATGCATACTGGTGTATGTCGATGGTAGCTTTGATGTGGGCCATGACCAGTCTTTCAAAGCATTTAACGACTATCAAGATGAGGGCAACTGACCAGTAGTCATACAGACCAATCACTGCAGAGCTCTTAGGAACTGGGATGATGGTGGCAGTCTTCAGGCAGGTGGGAACAGTTGCCAGGGTGAGGAAGGAGTTAAAGATATCAATATAGATAAAGTTGTAAATAACAGAACGCAACTGTTCTGTAAACAAAATTTTCCCCATTGATCTACCCTCAGACCAGCTGAGTATGGAGTTGTATTTCTTTAACCAGAGCCAGGAGAAAAAGCATAATTTATCACCAGTATCTCCTTGCCCACTGGTGAGAATTGCCTTTTACCCTCATTTGGCAGCAAGTACCGAAATGTCCGCGCTCACCTCAGTGCATGCATTCCTTTGTATTTATTTGTCATCGTCTTTCTTCGGGGGTAAGGCAAGTGCGTCTGACTTGCATAGGCTCTAATTCAAGTGCAGGTGAATGAGCTTGAGGAGTTTGAATCTCTGGCACTGGACGGAACTCAGAATTAAAATACAGCTGGGAGTTGTAGTCCTTTTCTCTCAGTCTCTCGCAGAGCCGACTGTCAATGTGAATGGCCTTGATTATTAATTCACCCAAATCTCCTGACTATCTGCTTGGTGGGTTGATCCTTTATCTGTTTTGAAAACAGACATGGAGCTGATGAGGTAAGTAGTATTGGGTACTGTTGTAGATTGAAGGCAGGCAATGGAGCAGCAGGACAAGCTCATGCCAAAGGCCATTGGCACCAAGGGTTCTAGGGTAGTATCAGCTTTTAGATATGGAGGAGAACACGTAATTCCTGGAAGATCCTTCAGGAATCAAAGTAGGAGGGCTTGGAGAAAATCTGGTTAGTACAATTCTTATCTTTAGGAAAGCACAAGAAGGCTGTATCAAATACCAGTTGGTATCCAATTTTCCAGCATAGAAGGGCTTCAACTGTCCTTTATACTTCTTGAGCTCATCACTAGAATAGGCCACAGCTGCTGCTCGTTAGTGCCACCTTACCACTCAGGAGGCTGCAAAGGGAAAAGCACTGGAATCCCACAGCAACATTTTCACCCAAACCAAGTAAGACACTCTGAGAGGTTTTAGATGGAGAAGACTCAGGAAAATGGAAGAATGAAGATGGTTTCTATGAGGAAACCTTGTTGGTCTTAGAACCAACGTTCAGCTGAAACTACAAATACTTGTTTCTGCTTCAGTTGGAGAACAAATCGTGTTGTTTCAGAAAAAAGAAATTCACAACTAAGACTTGATTTTCTGTCCTACACTAACAAAGCCCAGATCAGGTTCATCTTCTTCTTTAGCAAGAAGTCTTCACAGTTCCTTCGTCCTTTTCCTGATTATGATATTGTGTTTTTCTGATTATCTTTTTTGGTTCTGTTATTATAAACCTCGAGCAGTTTCTTGAAAGTACTGTTCTTTGTGGACTTTCAGGAGATTTTAAAGCCTGAAGAACACATGAATGAGTGTTTCCATTACCATCCACACACCAGTGCCCCTGATGGCTTTGTCTCTCATTTCTATTCTAGTATTTGTCATTATTTACCTCAGGTTACAGCTTTCAAACACATCTTTTTCCAAAAGTCAAGAAAAGGTCTTGATTGATCCAGGTCTTCATGATGAGATTCATATCTTAAACCTGCTAAAAGAGAAACCCTACTGATACTGGTGTTTGTGCCCATGTGGTCATTTATTTTTGATCTGTGGAGTGTTTCTGTCTTTGACAGAGACAGGGTAGATTCTAGGGGTGGAACACTGATTGTTAGTTGTTTTAAATCCAGGTTATGGTCCTGGATGGTCTAGTTCAACGTAACGGCTATGAGCAGATTTAGGTCTTAGCTAATCTATGTTAACCACATTCTAGGACAACTTCTTATTTCTTCTTAGATATGGTAGATGGCCTGAATATTAAGATGAAGCTGAGAGAGATCATTTATACCATACACCTGCTGATATTTGTTCCACTGGATGTCCTGAGTTCACCGTGTTCTGCTGGTTCTGTCTCCAGGCTGGGGGTGGGGAAAGAGCTGGGGCGGTGGCCAAAGTGGTGGCTGCCGTTGACGTCGCTCGCACCCGTGAGCCTGTGCATGTTGAGGGCAGTCGATTTGAAGAGCAGAAAGTAGAGGCTGTAGAGGTGGGTTCAAGGCAGCAGGCTGCTGCTACCGTTGATGATCATCAGTATCGAACCGGATGGACACCATCGAGAATGCAGGCTGGTCAGATGCTCAGTGCTGCTCAGGAATTCACTGCTGACCTGCATACTCAGGTCAGAAAGACCTCCCAACAGACCAGATTTTACTCAGGATGTTCCAATAACAGTCTTTTAGGTCGCTACTGGCAAATCATTTGGTCAATTCAAACAGTCGAGGTTTCAGTGAAACATTTTAAGCAGCAACCATCACAGTTTTACTGATCATGTGGGTTGGGTTAGGAGGTGAACTGTAAAGGGTCTTTGTTTTATAAAAACCAAGACCGGGGGGATAATCTACAATGTATAAACATAGCTTTTTATCCAGTTTAACATGTGGAATTCTACAATTTTGAAAAAACAAAACAAAATAAATAAAAAAACATCTGTAGAAAAGAAGTCAAATTGTTTTGTTAGAAAATGTGTTTGGGATGAATGAATGAGTGACGGTGGATCAGTGGGTAGAGCTGTTTTCTCAACAAGAGGGTCGCCGGTTCAAATCCCGGCCCGGGGCCATTCTGTGTGGAGTTTGCACGTTCTCTCCGTGCATATGTGGGTTTTCTCCAGGTACTCCGGTTTCATCCCACAGAAAAAAACATGCATGTTAGACTGATTGGTGACTCTAAATTGTCCCTAGGTGAGTGAGAGAGTGAATGGTTGTTTGTCTCATTTGTCTCTATGTGTCCCTGTGATGGACTGAGACCTGTCCAGGGTGTAACCCACCTCTCGCACAGTGACCGCTGGATATGGGCACCTGTGACCCCCATGACCCATAAAGGAAGACACGGGTAAAGATGATGGATGGACGGATGACCGACTCAATTAAAAAATAAAATTAAAAAATAAATGCGCATGACCAAATTATTTGCCAGCACCCAAAGACCTTAAATCTGAAAATGAGAATTTTTTTAAATAATCCGATAGAAACTTCCAAAGTGAATAACGCAGAATGATTTTTGACATTTGAATTTGAAGATGTGTTACAGAAACCTTCCTGAGATGTTAATGCTTCTTTGAACTCTGTTGGTTACTGCAGATTCAGAACGTGACAGAAACTGGTCTCACCTTGTCTCCAGTTCCACATTTCACAGTTTCTAAAGTTTCTGCCCCAACACCAGAGTCTGGTGGGGAGGTAAGAGAGGCAGCATCAAGCAAGCAGCAGAAAATAACCTGTGTGTTTAAAAAATTAAAAAAAAAGAACACAATCTATTTTATTCTCACTGATATGTGACAGGTTGTAGAACCCCATCCTGTTGCACAAAGTTGTTTCACATCCAGGAATGTTCCACCAAATTACGTCCCAAGTCCAGGTTCAGGGTAATCTGTGAATCAACAATCCTTTGGTCGACCTTCTGGCAGGTTTCTGCCGTAACTTTTATATCTTAGTGCCAGAACAGACCATAAACTGTACATGTTGGAGGTAATGTGGGTGGAAAAAGGTGAAACACCCACACCTGCTTCCACCCTCATTCGCACCACTCAGGGCCCCTGAGCAAGGCCCTTAACCCCCACCATCTGCTCCCTAACAGGTCTCTCTTGAAAATGAGTTCTCGTGGCTCAATGAGACTAACCTGGATAAATAAAGGTTAAATGAAAAAATGAAAAATGATGTAGCTCTGTGTAAACATACATGTCTGGATGTGTCAACAGCCAGCTGTAGGTAACATCTGTTGACTGACAGGTTTAATTGTTGGAACGTGGCTGATGTCATTGGTTAAACGTTTCAATTGATTTTTCATTGAGTATTTTATCAAAGTTTGCATCACTTCATAAAGTTTTTTTCACAAATTATCTGGCGTGGTGTTAACAGTTCAGTACCCACCACTCTGACATTTAAAATCTTTCCTACTTGGCTTAAACAGCTCTTTTTGGGTTCAACATCTACCCACAAATCAAGGACTAAGTCCTAACAACAGCTAAGTTCCTACTTTGATTCTTAGTTGGTCATTGAATTTGGTCTTTTTGTCCTGAAACCTGTCTCCTGTCCATTGGTATCCCTCTGTGATAAAGATTAAACAATGCAGAAAACACTTAATCCAAACCCTGTAATAGTAACAGATCAGTGAGTGCACGTCACTATGAGCAGGTCAGCAGACACGTATCTGGTTATTACTGCTTGCCTGAAGTTCCAAGGTGTTGTACAAGTGTTTAAATATCATTAACAAAATTAAACCGTTTAATGTTTTTATGCTCATAATCTCATTTATTAATCAAGAAATACCCTTCATCTGCTGCCCATTGTTAATCCTACTTCATTTAAAGTTCACTTTGTTTGAACCTGTTGTAGTTTTAATAAAACTAACATCCCATAGATCCGTCACCTGCTGTGTGACCACAGAGTGTCCAGATAAACTCATCTGAGCCTGATGACGGTGTGGGTCTTTCTTTTTTTGGGTTGATCAGGTTTCCATCGCTGGTTCTGCCTTCGCCACTCTGCAAAAAGAGTTCTCCTCATCCTCTGCTAGAAAGATAATCAAACCAGTCAAGTCCCCCAGTCCGGCTCAGAAAGTGGCCAAGGCCAGAGAGACTCCGGAGCCAATCCCACCCCCGTTCAAAGAACTCACTGAGAAATATCACTATGGCTCCCAGTTGCAGGCGGGGGCTGTGTGCATGGGGGTCCAGGACAGTGCACATAAGGTCTGGGGATCAGAGGTTTGTTACCTTGCTGGGTGAACTGGATCTGAACAGGACAAGAAAACCTGATGTCTAAAGGGAGAACTGTCTTTGTCTATCCAACACCAGAACTCAAAATCTGAGCAACAGAAATCAGATTACATTTCACGACCCCTCTAATCTGTCATTTTACTCACAAATCAGCTCAAATGTCTTCTTCCACTTCCCCACAGATTTAAGCATTTTCATTTGAGCGCTACTGTAACTGTTCGCATTTTCACAATCGGTGAGACAAACCGAGGTCAAAGGAACGGGTTTTGTGTGCACCTTGTTAGACGAAACGGACCATTCCAACCGTTAGGTTCATCACCTGGGTTGATAGAAGTCTGGTTTTCTTGATTTCTGTGAAAATCCAGGATTATAAATCCTGCTTGAAAAAAAACTTTTAACCTTTTAAACTTTTAACCTTTTAAACTTTTAACCATCTTGTCTGAAAACTTCATCTTCACCTTTTGAATCCATCAAGCTTCCTCTTTTTTTTGTATTGTCTCATCTCCTCTTCTTCATCTTGTGTTCACATCTTCAACATAAATCCTTTATTTGCTATGTAGTTTACATGTTTTAAGACTCATTATCTATTTGTTAATTATATGTGGTCTAACAGATGTGTTACTATGTGACAGGTGGAGGAGGCAGCAACAGTACCGTCTCCAGGTGGCGCTGTGGTTCCACCCACCGTGGTCTCTGTAAGTGGTTCAGTTCTGCTTAGACCATTGATCATATTACAGTCTCTCTGGGATAGCCACATTTTCTAAAGTCGGTGTACTTTTTTGTTGCAGGGCTTGAAGAATACGAATGTGACCGAGGGTGAATCCATAACCCTGGAGTGTCAGATCAGTGGTCAGCCCGCCCCCGTCATCATGTGGTTCAGAGAAGACTATAAGATCGAGAGCTCCATTGATTTCCAGATAACCTATACGAGCGGATATGCTCGATTAATGATCCGTGAGGCATTCGCTGAGGACAGCGGACGCTTCACCTGCACCGCCACCAATGAGGCGGGAACCATCAGCACCTCCTGCTACCTGCTTGTCCAAGGTACAGATAAATCAAGTGAAGGGAAACTATGGATACACACATCATTTTAACTGAAGCAAAGATAGTTTCAACACTGATCTATATCATTATAAATAACAAATAAATAAATATCCAATAGCCACCCAAAAATAACCTATTACAACTGCATCATATTCCACATAAAAGGCTACATGACTTTCTATCAACAGAAAAACAAAATTCTGTTGTTTGGATTGTGTCAACAAGATCTATGAGAGTTGATTCCACTGAAATGAATAATTTATTTTATCTTTGTTCACTGAGCAGATATTTTCTTCCATAGTTACCTATAAGTAATAGCATCACTGAACGTACCAGAGATTAGAGATTCTACCCACAGACACTTCAACATTCAATCTTTATTTAAACAGATAAATCACAATGAGCCTCAAAGACTCATTTACAAGTGAGACCTGTTTGGACAGAAAATAAAAAGTGGTGAAAAATGACACATAGGGTTTGGAGTTAAAAAAAATTCTAACATGCTCTAAATCTTTGAAGGTTAACAGCATGATAATGGGAAAAAAATCTCACACACGAGCACATAATGATGCCGACATGCCGCAGTGGAGTTGTGCGTGTCGGGGGGGTGCAAGGCCAGTGAGCATGTCCAGAGACAGCACACAGAGGCGCTGCAGAGTTCAGATAAAATTTCTCAGTTCAAATCTGGAGAGATCCGTATTCACTCGGGGGGTGCCAAGGAGGCCAGGACAAATCCAAAAATTCCTGGAATGATGACAGGATATTTATTCATCTGGGCCCCTCTGAATCATCCATTGACTTCCTCTATGGGGGGCAGAGCATCAGGTTTACAAAACATCCGGTTGAATTAAGATAAGGTGGGCTGTCAAGTCCAGTCAGGGAGCCGAATTCAGATAAACATGATTGTTTTGGGGACAGGCAGAACTTTTACTGGCATCTACCTAGAGTCCGTGTCCATCCACTTGGTTCTTAATCGTCCAAATTAAATGGCCACACCAATAATAATCCCTGAGATCTGATCCATCCTGCCAAAAGCATTTGAGTCTGGGTACTTGAGGCACAAGTCAACATATAAGGCAGGCAACTTCACCAGGTCCAAATCTGCTGCCGATGACTTCCTTGGTTGTGGATAAACCGACGTGTCAGGACTGGAGATCAGCGGCCTTTGAATTGGAACACAATCACAGGACTACAGAACCACTAGATGACTAGGCCACAGAACCATAAAACCCCAGAACCGCAGTCACTCTGTCTGATTGAGCAGAATTAATTTTAGCTTGGTACAAACAAATGTCACATAGAATAGATCCATCTATCCATGGCATGTTATACGACTGCAATATCCTTTACCAAATGTTTTGAGGAACACAGAGGCTCTGCAGAATCACCGTCTTTACATGTTGGGTGTGGGGGTTGAGTACACCTATGATCCTGGTGGTTATGCTGTTTGGGGTGTCAGCACCTGGTAGGGTCTTCAGAGGGAAATTGGTCTCAGGGGAGGGGTCAGACTAAAATACCATGTAAAATTGGTGAAAGTGGTAAAGGAAGCCATTTACGTCAAATGAGAAGGAAAAAAAAAGGTATGGTAAATGGACTGTACTTATAAAGCACCTTTCTATCTGATCAAGATACTCATTTACCAAGTTCATACAGCATCTACTAGATCTATACAAAGACTAATCAGAGTTTTATCACATTCATACACTGATGAGACACACATCAGAGGCAATGAGGGGTTCAGTGTCTTTCCCAGGGACACTTCAACATGTGACTGCTGGAGGAAGCGATCCCCCAACTCTTGCATTGGAGGACGACTTCTCTTAAGTCCACTCAGCCACAGCTGGCCCATGAAGTTGGTGTGGGGCTGCACATATTCCCACATTCATTTCATTCTTGATGCATCTGAAGTTTCTCATGAAAAAGGGCATACAACACATTTTTGTGAACACACACTTTGTGTACTGTAGTTTTTATTTATTTATTTTTATGTAAAACTGGTTCATCCTACCAGATGCACCAAGACCCAGTGCTGGTAAATAATCTGGATCGACTCTGTTAGATTGTGTTAAGCAAGCCTAAATAAAACAAAAAAAATTGTTAATGCTGAAAGATTAATAAAACTTGGTATTTTTATGTAAATTTAATAAGTTTGATATAAAGATGACCAAGAATAAATCATGTAACATTAACTCATCCCACAGTAAGTTCATTTATATGATGACGTCCATCAAAGTTACCATATTTACTGTGAACAGAGCAAAACCTTCATGGTTTCTGTTTAAACTAACTTTTTTTCTCCTTCAGTGTCTGAAGACATTGAGAGCAGACAGGAGACAGCTGCCCCAGAACATGTAGAGACTGCCCAGAAACCGTGAGTCCATTCACTCTTCTTCAAAGCTTCTTGATAAATTCAGACTTCAGGTCCTCAACATTAATTCCGAAACTTCACATTTCAGAGTTACAGAGGAAACCAAAGAAGAGATTATCGAGCCAGACGCTCCTGCTGCTGCTCCCTTCTTCATCAAGAAACCAAGCGTCCAGAAGCTTGTGGAGGGAGGAAGCGTTGTGTTTGAGTGTCAGGTTGGAGGAAACCCGAAACCTCACATCCTGTGGAAGAAGAACGGCGTTCTGCTCACCACTGGATACAGGTACTCAAAGCCTATTTGTTTGTGTCCTAACGTTCTTGAGTCATGGTTTCTTATTTTTTATAAAACAAATTAATTTAGTAAACTTTCCAGTGCCCACCACAGCATTCAGTCTCAGATCTCTTTCTCTGAAATAATGGAAATATTAAAAAGTTTCACAAAATACAGTCTGAAGCACAAGTCGTTAATCAGTTAGCGTCGACTCAGCATCGGCCAACAGTGTCTCCATTACCTGCTCTTGCTTGGTTTTCGGACCCGCCTCAGCCGTGGTCTCAAGCTAGCCGAGCCGATCAAGCAATTTTGATATTAGCAAACTGCAGCCGTTGATTGACCCGTGGGTTGACGTCACTGAACGAACCAATGCTCTGCTTGCAAACTCTCCTGAAGTGGCGTTTTCAATCTGATTGTTGCAGAGCATGTTGTCCTGAGATAGAGATGGTGAGCTGCAAATCCCAATTAATCTTATGGATCAGTAAGGCACAAACACTTTTATCCATTTTGGCTGACGAGACCGAAAAGTGTGAGCTTGACAAAGTCACATAGAATAAGCAAGTGTACAGGGAGTTGTCTGAAAATTTGGCTGCCCACAGCTACACTCAGACATATGCGAGGACATTACTGCCCATGATCCCACCCACAGATTGTTGGACACACTCCAAATGGAGACACGCCTACACCTGAGTAGAACGAATAGAAACAAAGCAACTAGTGGTACATACGTAGACATTTCCATGTAGGTTTTAACACAGGATACAAGCTTGATTTTAACTACATCTTAAACAACTTTATACTGGCTGCAGTTTTAAGTTAAAACTCTCAGTGAACCACCTCTAGCTCAACTTAATTGCCTCTCTTCATCAGATATAATGTTGCCTACAAGAAGGAGACTGGAGTGTGCAGACTGGAGATCTCCATGACCTTCGCTGATGATGCCGGCGAATACGTCATCCTTGCCAAGAATCAACTTGGAGAAGTCTCAGCCTCCACCAACCTCCTGGAGGAAGGTGTGTCAACAAACACTGCCTCAAAAAAAAAAATACCATGATGAAGTTCATAGAAGAGGGAAGACTGAAGAGAATAAAACAAAGAGAACACATAAGTTTGAAACATTTAACCTCCTAAGACCCGAACTCTTGCTTACGCGGATAACCAGGTCCTAGGAGGTTAAACCACAAACGTTATATTATGCACTGATAAATCTTTAATACCTCTATTTTTCTGCAGAGCAATATGAAGCCTACATAAAGAAACAGGAAGAAACCTTTAAGACTGAATTGACAGCTTTGGTACAGGAACCCAAAGTGGGAGACACTGCCCCTGAGACGGAGCAGATGACCACAACCATTATCTCTGGACAGGTATAAGCAGCATTCTGAATGGCTGGATGGGTTAGGGTTCGCATGTCAACCGCTAAAGTATTACTAGCTAATATAAATCATGTTTTTATTACTCTTGTGATCACATCTGCAGGAGTTCCATTTGTCTGCCATGGAGCTGAGGATCATTCAGGAGATAGAGCTCAACATAATGAAGATTACCTACAGAGAGATTGTGACAGAGGACGGAGAGTTGATGGTGACCGCCACCTCCACCGAGGCAGTGCAGCCAGTCTTTGAAACTTCCGTTAAAAATTACAGAATTATGGAGGGAATGAGCGTCACCTTTCACTGCAAGATGTCTGGAATACCACTCCCCACGGTAACGAATCATTTGGAAATGTTCTTTAGTTATTTGCCTTTAAAAAATAATGAAGGTGTAGGACTGCAGACTTTAAGCCGATGCAGCTAAATTCAAACAAGCTTTGCTAACATTTTGTCGTTTGACAGATTGCTTGGTTTAAAGATGGCCAGCGCATCAGGCCTAGCGATCATTACCACATGGAGGTTCTTCAGGATGGACGGGCCAGCCTTCGTTTGCCCATGGTTCGCCCGGAGGATGAAGGTGTGTACACAGCCTTCTCCACCAACATAAAGGGAAATGCTGTAAGCTCAGGGAAGCTCTACGTGGAGTCAACTGGTGCTGCTCCTCAGAGGTACACTCCACAGCCTGCAGTGCAGAGGATCAGGTAAGGTTTCCCTCAAAGAAAATACTTCAAACTTTAAATGGGTAACTCCTTCTCATACCACAACTGATGAAAAAATATATATTTTCTCAGGTCTACATCTCCTCGTTCTCTGAGCCGCTCTCCCGGCCGTTCACCCAGCCGTTCACCCGGACGCTCTCCTGCTCGCCGCCTCGATGAGACTGATGAGTCTCAACTGGAAAGACTTTACAAACCCGTGTTCGTCATGAAACCTACCTCATGCAAATGTTCCGAGGGACAAACTGCCAGATATGACCTGAAGGTTGTCGGCAGACCAATGCCTGACACTTACTGGTTCCACAATGGTGAGTTAACCAGGAATAATCTTCATCAGATGTGCTTTAATGAAGAATGTTTGCTCCTAAAATCTTAATGCACTCATTTGCTTTCTCAGGACAACAAGTGGTTAGCGACCACACCCATAAGATTGTTGTTAAAGAGGATGGTACTCAGTCCCTGATCATTGTCCCAGCCATGCCACACGACTCTGGAGAATGGACTGTGGTGGCCCAGAACAGAGCTGGACGCTCCTCCATCTCTGTCACTCTCACCGTTGATGGTAAGTTCTCACCTCGTTCTTTGTGACTTCAGCTGCTACTTGTGGACATTTGTTCTCTCTCTCTCTCTACATATATATCTCAGTATATATATATATATATGTATATATATATATATATATATATATATACAGGTAGTCCTCGACTTACGAACGGGTTCCGGACTTAAGGACGGTTCGTAACTCGAATCCG
>JARVLU010000255.1:3293977-3317428 GCA_031762415.1 Simpsonichthys santanae
AATGAAGCCGGCAGGACAACAACATCTTCAAGACTCACTGTGGTCCCAAGAGGTTGGATGACAGGCAGTTATTTGATATTATCATCAACTAACTTCACCCATTGTTTCATTCAAGACTTTTGTCTCAAAACCTCAAACTAATTGCACTTTAAAGACCGATGGAACAAAATGCTTCCTCTGGATTTTCACATCCTCACTTCTTCCCATGGCTCATCCAAACCAATGAATCATTTTCCATGACTTTCAACATCTGTTCTTCCCCATTACTACCGTACTTCTTTTTTTATTTTTCATTTTGCATGCCTTCACCTCTCAACCTAACAACTTTCCTCCTTCACAGTCATCACTGGATCAATTTGTTTGAGTCACTCTTCATCCCCGGACAACAGCTTTACCACATTCAGTAGAAATAGTCACTTGAGTTTCCATTTCAGCCGCTTCTCTTTACTTACTCTGTCTTTTTGTCTTTCCCAAAACGCAGTGAAACCTGTGTTCAAACACAGGATTACTCCTTTGGAGATCAATGTTGGCAACCAAGCCAGGTTTGAATGTGACACTGAGGACGCTCCTAACGTCAGCTTCAAGTGGTTTAAAGATGGACACCCCATCAAAGAAGGGGATAAATACAGGATAATCAGTCGTTTCACTGCTTCCTCTCTGGAGGTCCTAAGCCCAGCCAAAGATGACAGTGGTGAATATACCTGCAAGGCGTCCAATCAGCATGGCAGTGATGAATGCTCCGCCTCTCTGAACGTCACAGGTAAAAGCGATACTTTTCCTTCTTTTCTGCTGGTTGACTCTGGGTTGTTTCAGACGCTTGTTCAGACGTGTTTCATTTTCCTCAGGGATTCGTCTGGTTTTTCATGGTCATTTAGACACTCTGATGTTCTTTGGTTTGCTTCAATGCAAATAATGTTATATTTACTTCCAAGCCCGCCTGATTTGATGTTATCCAAGTGACAGGTTTTGGTTAAAGTACTACGACAGAGTCTAACATTTTACCACTAATGTCTTTGTTTCTTCTTGATCCTTATAGAGAAATTCCCTCCAGCATTTCTAAGTAAACCTGACACACAGACTGTGTATGTTGGAAAGAGGGCACTGATACAATGTGTGATAGCAGGATCTGCTCCTCTGAATGTTGTGTGGCTCAAAGACCACCAGGTTTTGCCCTCAGTGCCTGCACACTACCAAACTTCTTGTGAAAAAAATAAGCACTCTCTTGAAATACTCCAGCTTGAGGCAGCAGACCGGGGGCTGTATGTGTGCAGAGCATCTAATGATGTTGGGACGGCTGAATGCAGCATGGAGCTGCAAGTTATTGATAAGCCCAACTTTGTAAAGCCCCTGGGTCCAGTTGCTGCTGTGGTTGGAGCTCCTCTGCACCTGGACTGTCAGGTGAATGAAGACACTGGAGTAACTGTCACCTGGACCCGAGATGGTAGAAAAGTCCACCAGTCTCCAGACTGTAAACTGTCTTTTGAGAACAAGACAGTAAATCTTGATATCCTAAAAACCACACTGAAAGATTGTGGAAATTATGTGTGTACGGTGACAAATGAGGCTGGAAGTGCCTCTTGCTCCACTGCAGTGAAGGTCCAAGGTAAGGTTGTCTTAAATTGATTCTGGGATGTTTGAAACTTTTGGAAATCAGCAGCTTGTTTTAAACGAATACACTTGTCTTTCTCTTCCAAACGTGTTTCTCTTTAAATGCTGGCTTGTTTTTGATTGATGTCTTTAATTATGGCTCTGACCAACCATGCTTCTGCAGAACCACCAGTCTTTGTAAAGAGGCTGGAAGCAACAACAGTTTGGAAGCAGGGCAGCACAGCGAGGCTGCAATGTACCGTAAAAGGATCTCCTGAGCTTCACTCAACCTGGTTCTTCAATAACAGTGAGCTGCCTGCTGGTGGCAGAATTTCAACCAGTTTTAAGGATGGTGTTGCCACCCTTGAGATAAGTGATGTCATGTTGAGTGACTGCGGAAACTACAATTGTGAGGTGCTCAATGAGTCTGGCTGTGAGAGTTGCAGCACTAAAGTAATTGTAAAAGGTACACAAACTGTGTCCAGTTTGGAACAAAACATCTTTCTCATATGATTCTTTTTCTAACAGAAGAATTTGTTCCCCATTAGAACCTCCTTGTTTTAAAAAGGATGTACCCTCCATAGAGGCAGTGAGGGGATCGGTGGCTGTGTTGGAGTATGAGATTGCAGGGTCGGCACCGTTTGATGTGACTTGGAAAATGAATAAGAAACGCCTGTCTACAGATAAAAAGTACAGAATAGTGTCACAGGGATTGTTGACCTCTCTGGAGATCCACAGGTTTGAGAGTGCTGACTCTGGTGAATACGAGTGTGTTGTTTCAAATGAGGTTGGGTCGGTGACCTCAAAGTCATCAGTTAAACAGAAAGGTTAGTGCAGCAGAACCTGGACCAACTGCCACCATGGGTTCGGGATATGTTTAGTCCTCTAACATTATCTTGATTAATTCTGCTATTTCAGAGCCGCCCGTCTTCTCAAAAAGAGTTGAAAGTGCTACAGCAGTTTTGGGGACTGCAGTGAAACTTCAGGGAGTCCTGAGAGGCTCTGCTCCAATGTCTGTCAAATGGATGAAGGACTCTGAGCTGCTAAGAGATGATGATCCAACAGTCAATATGTCATTTGAGAATAACGTTGCGAGTATTTCCTTCTCTTGTCCGGAGATAAAACATGGCGGTAAATATACCTGCCTTGCTGTAAATGAGGCCGGACAGCAGAAATGTGAGGCTGTTCTCACCATTCAAGGTTAGGAATATTATTCAGTAGGAATATTTTCACAATATACCTGTAAGTTGATGAACTCTAAAGCTTGTATTGTACTTTAGAACCAGCTAAGATCATAGAGAAAGCAGCATCCATCAGTGTCACGGCTGGTGCAATGGCCTCATTGGAGTGCACCATTTCTGGAAGCCCTGACCTCAAAGTGAAATGGTTCAAAGATGGCAAGGAGATGATCAGTGGGCGTAAATATAAAATGGCAGTGAAGGAGAACACTGCTGTTCTAAAGATTCTCTCGGCAGAGAGAGGAGACACTTCAGAGTACAAGATGGAGGTGTCCAATAAAGTTGGAAGAGATGAGTGCACATGCTCAGTGACTGTTATAGGTTGGTAACAAACAAGAGTTAATCATTACTGTGATTAAATCCTGGTCTTTGCTGATGGTTCTGCCACTGGTTTATTCCCCCTACACAGATCGGGCAGTTCCACCGTCCTTCACTAAAACTCTAAAGAAAATAGATGGGAGTGTTGGTAGTAATGCCACCTTGGAGTGCAGGGTTGCTGGATCTCATCCAATGGTTGTTTCTTGGTTCAAAGACAATAAAGAAATCCACAGTGGTGATAAATATCAACTGGATTTCAGTGAAAGTGCAGCTTCTGTGACAATAACAGGCCTTGACCAAGGTGATGGAGGAGTTTATACCTGCCGAGCTTCTAATGAGGCTGGACAAAACGAGACCAGCGGAACCTTGACGGTCAAAGGTGAGAGATGTTTAAATGGCATCAAAACTGTGGCAACAACTAGACATGAGCATGGCACAGGGCCTTGAACAGGCATGTTGTTGTTTTCCAGAACGTCCAGAATTTACACTGAAACCAGAGTCCCAGAGTGTTTCACCAGGATCTAATGTTGTGATGATGGCAACCTTTACTGGATCCCTTCCACTGGTTGTCAAATGGTTTAGAGAGGAGAAAGAGATTTTCACTGGAGGGAAGTGTTTCATTAAAAAAGATGTCTCTTCAAGCTCTTTGGAGCTTCATGCAGTGAAACCCAGCGACTCTGCTAAATATACCTGCCAAGTATCCAATGATGCTGGGAAGGTGGACTGTACCACCGTCCTCTTCGTGAAAGGTGCTGTTTGTCTTTCATCAGCAAAACCCTTCTCTCTCTACAGGGCTTGTCTTTACTGTAAATTTTCTTGTTGATTTACAGAAGCACCCACATTTACAATGAAGTTTGAGCCTTCAAGACTGTTGAAAGCTGGGCAGCCTCTAAAGCTGTCTTGCAAAGTTCAGGGAACTCCTGTCATTGCTGTCACATGGTCTAAAGATGGATCAGAAATCACTGCTGACCACCGATACAGCATGTCTTTTGATGGCTCAGTAGCCTGTCTGGAGGTAGAAACCTCCTGTGTGGAGGATAGTGGAGAGTTTGTGTGTTTGGCATCAAGTGAGGCTGGCAGAGACCAGTGCAGCTGCTCAGTAACTGTGAAAGGTCAGTTCAATCTCGGGAAGTCTTCCACAGAATACATCCTTTCTGTTTTACAAAAACTCATGAAGCAAAGTCTGGTCCACAATGTTTCAGCCAGTGCAGTTCAGGTTACTGTCTCACACACACACTTCACACCATCACTGTGTGAAGCTGTGGGTTTGATTCCTGGTAAGGTTACCGTCCAGTCTTCCTCAGCCAGCTGTTAGAGGACAACCTGTCTATAACTGATTGGATGAATTGTAAATCAAACCACCATGTGTATCACAAACAAGTGAAATGCTTAGCTTAAAGTGGAAAATTTAAAATATGTTTGTGAATCTGCCATGGCAAACCCAGGCATTAAATTGACTGGAATATATATAACCTGAACTTTTTATAAACTTTGTGGACTGGATTTGCCTCATCTGACTGGATCGTTTCTCCAGACAGTGATTTTAAAAATGATCTTGTCTTCCTTATAGAGCCTCCAGTGATTGTGAGGCCTTTTGAATCAACTGAGCTCATGACAGGATCAGACATTATCCTGGAAGGAACCATTTCAGGTTCTCCTCCTTTTGAAATAAGTTGTTTCCTCAATGACAAACTGATCCGAAGTGACAAAAAACATCAAGTCAGTGTGGTTAAAGACACAGTCACTCTTCAGGTATCAGATTGTGACACCAGGGATGCTGGAACATATCACTGCATTGTTGCGAATGATGTCGGAGAGGCATCTTGTTCTTGCCAGATTTCTTTGAAAGGTCAGTCAAAGTTGTTGTTTATTTTGTTCCCAAATTTAACCTCACCCAAGAAATTTCTTGTTTCTCATTTTAATCTTATCCAAGCATGTTCCTTTTCTAAATATAGTCTTCTCCAAGTAGTTTCCCAACTGTGCCTAGGTGGTATATTATTCCCCATATTAACCATACCCATGTAGCTTCTTGTAACCAAATTCATATTGAATGCTGCCCATTCTTACAATGATTTTGTCTATAATTTTAAGTATTTTTCAGCATTTCCATAAAGCAATGTTTTTATGCATCATTTTCATTAATGTGTATTTTTGTGACTTTAAATAATTATTTAGACTGTCAACAGATCATCAGATATGGAAGATAAATGTATTTGTATTTTGGAACCTGTAGTCTTATCTGTGGTCTTCTTCCACTAGAACCACCATCATTTGTCCAAAGACTACAGGACATGTCCTGCATAGTGAGCTCTGAAATCTATATGAAGTGCTTATTGTCTGGATCACTCCCTATGACTGTCCGTTGGACCAAAGACAATCATGAGCTCACTGAGGATGAGCATGTTAAGATGTCCTATGAAACGGGCAATGCTGAGCTGACTTTGACAAATGTTCAATTATCTCATGCTGGGAAATATATGTGTGAGGCTCAGAACAGAGCTGGGACTCAGAGATGTGCTGCCGTTCTCACGGTCACAGGTTTGTCCGATGTGTGTTCCTTGTGTCTTAACTGCAGTTTCTTCTTGTCCAGTTTGAAGCTTCATTAACACGTTGATTTTAGCTGTGTCCCATGTTGTTCCACAGCCGGGATCTTCAGAACATTCAACGTCTGTCAGGGAAATATGGACTGACCCAGTCAGTGTAACACTAAGTGACTTGTTCAGGCTTGGACACCGGTTCTCAGACACCAAGATACCCAAGTCTAGATAGAAAATAATCATGTGACAATCAGAAACCAGCCCAGTACTCAGGATTATCCAAACACTGACGAGTTATAGTACGGATGCAGTTTTAAGGGTTCAGATGTTGCAATGCTACTACTGTCTATACAGTATAAAGAATTTCTTAATTTTTTTTTTTTTTTTTTTGTCTTTCATGGACAATTGTTTCCTTTTGTTGTTATACAAAAAATCACAGATTAATACATGGATCAAAATTATGTTTTACATGAAGTTTAAAGGAGACTAAAGGTATAAAATTATAATTTGTTCATCATCAATATAAAACAATACAGCTGTACAAAGATAAGACGGATGTCCACATTAATAAAAAATACAAACTCTGATTGGATTAAAATGTTGTTTTTTGAGATCAGACACCTGGACATTAAAACCAGCAGCAGATACACCTAGAAGGACAGAACCAGTGCAGAACAGGTTCAGTGCTCTGGGATATAACACATTTAGGGTTAGAGCACATTCTATATACAGTACTCAGTAATTTGTTTTGATTTACATCATTTTAAGTTTGGACCATGATGAAATGGCTACATTTGTTGGCCAACAGAACCATGTCTGAAGACACTGGGCTTACTGGTGTGTAGTGGTAAGATTGGAGGTTGTGTTGGTTATGATTTCAGACACAATATCATGTTTTCATGTAATGTTTTATTAATTGTTTCTTTGCTCCAACGCTCCTGATTCAGTGGTTTAATTACTTTGTTAAGTTTGGCAGAAGCCTGTTAATCACCCTTTCATTCAAATCAGGTGTGCTGGAGCAGAGGAACAACTAAAACATGAAGTATGGTGTTCCTCAGGGAGCAGGGTTGGGGACCACTGGTTTAGGCAGTCAGATTAATAGTAGTTAAGAAACTGTAAGACATTTCAAACAGTCCCAGATAAATGGAAAAAGAAAAAAACCAAAACATCCTAATATTTAATCCTCTAAAATTAAAACAACCTAGGGTTATGTAGCTCCAAAGTCTGAGCTTGAGAAATGTTTTTCAGGCCTTGATAAACAAATATCTAATGATGATTTCATATTGTTTGAAACAGACAAGGCGTTTCCTCCCACATTCGTAAAGAAACTAGCAAACCTCCAAGCAGTGATGGGTTCAGAGGTCACGCTGGAGTGCAAAGTGGATGGTTCTCTTCCATTCCTAACTGAATGGTGTAAAGGCAAACAAACTATCAGTGAGGGATCAAAGTACAAACTTCTGCAGACTGGAAGAACAGTCTCACTGCAGTTCAAGCTGAGTGAAGGTGGAGATACAGGAACGTATTCCTGCAAAGTTACAAATGAAGCAGGCAGCTGTGTGTGCAGCGGTGTTCTTACAGCTAAAGGTTAGCATTCAGACTTTTTCTGATTAAATGAAAAGCTTGAAATCATGAATCTTAATAATTTCTCTGCGTGGATTTTAGTGGCACCAAGATTTTCAGCTGAACTCGAGCCTCAGAATGTTACTCCAAACTCTGACGTGAGCTTCAGAGTTGTCTTTGAAGGAACTCCCCCATTTACAGTGAAATGGTTCAAGGATAACGCTGAACTTGTTGCTGGAGCATCGTGTGCAATGAGTCTGAAGAAAAACTCTTCTTCCTTGGAGCTCATTGCAGTTCAAGCTCTACAAAGTGGAGTTTATTCTTGCCAAGTTACCAACGAAGCAGGAATGGTGGAAACTGCAGCAGAGATGTTGGTGAAAGGTTGGACTCTTGTTCTTTTTGTCCACCATCATCATCATCGTTCATTATCAAGACCATCCTTTTCTTCAGTTTCACTCTTTATCTTCATTTCACTTCTTTTTTCTTCCCATGAATCTCTTTGTTTGAGTCATCTTTCACTGCATCCAATAACATTTTCATCCTTCATCCATCACAGTGGTGCTCGGGTATCATTTTATGTTGGGGAACGTAACTAGGAGCTGAGCGTCATACCAGATGTACACTTTGAGGAACAAGAGATTGTGCCAAAGCTTTGTTTAAAACTTTGGTATGAAATTGAAGTGGGCGATATACATCACTTCAAGATAGTTTACATTTAGCTAGCTTTGTTGCGTTACAAATACCCATCATTAGCTTGGATAGCTGACATTCATCACTGCCTCTTCCAGAATCTGAATGTTTCATCAGGAAGAGAACACCATTTTCAGAGTTGTCAAAGCACTGATGCTCAGAGTCGTGTTCACCTGTGGTCCAAGAGGCTTACAGTTGGATTTATCAGTAAACCAAGAGTAAGCGTAAGGTAGAGGAAAGATGGCAAGATGATCTGGGCCTTTTAGCAATATCTTCTCAACATAGCACACTGCAGCTATGTGCTGGAAGTTCTGAGTAGCTACCAAGACAAGGACTAGGGCAAATAGACTTGTGAAACTTTCAGTATTCAAGATTCTGATATGTTTTGTATCAAATCAGGTAACAGTAGCCAGCAACTCAGAACTTAGTTATCATCTACGCAAAGAAGGAAGCAAACAAGTTCTTACGAGAATGCAATCTCCACTCACACAGCTATTTTTTTAATGTCTGTAACATGTCTTAATTTCAATGCTCAGCTAGAACTTTGTCCACCCACAAAGAATGTCTTCCTACACATAAAAGAGCTCCAGATCTCTTCAGGTACCACACAGACCATCTCATAGAGACCAAGAACATTGGTGGTCAACATTACTTCTTTCAAAACCCATACAATTTGTAAAATAAATAAATAAACTAAAAGATGTCATTCATGAACTAGGTCAACCCTTGTTTGGGTTTACATACACTGGAAGCCAAGTGGGAGAGGAATGAGAAGTTTCTTACCTGTACAGCATAACATCTTCCAAGTCCTCCAGTGTTTTGGAGGTCCTCAACAATGACAGATCTGCTGCTGGATTATACACGGGTGACCTTTCTAGTGCAGAATGAAGTTAAAAGGGTAACAATAAGTAACACACTAACCAACTCATTTCACTTCACTATCATCTTCATCTCCAGTAATGAGTGCTAATGTAAAATGCAGATGTTTCTGTGAGTTTGCTGGTAATAGAGACTGATATCATGTTGTAAGAAGTCCTGGTTGGTGTTTGAGACTGGTTTTGGACTGGCTGGTTTTGTGTCTGATTGGAAACAACATTGCACTTTAAGGTATCACAGGTGTCTGAGAGCAGATATTCACAGGGTTCTGGTAAAATATGTTTGATGGTTAGGCAGTGGTGTTTGCTTATCCTGTATTTCTTTGACTTTAACAAGTTATTTGTTTTATCTGTTGTAACGGGTTGTTCTTTCTGAGTTATGGTAAAGGCTCAGAGGCCTTGGTAAAGGATACCTTTACGAATGCACAGTAAGATCATTTTCAATGTCACAACCTGATTTTCTTCATTGTACCTCTCACAAACAGAACGGAAAGTTCCTCCAAACTTCACCAAGAGACCTCCTGAGACCATGGTGGATTCAACTGGTAAGGTCGTACAGATGGAGGGTCGGGTGTCCGGCTCTCAGCCACTGACCATCACCTGGTATAAAGACAATAAGGAGATCTCTGCCTCTGACAAATATGACATCAGTTTGAAGAACAACATGGCCATTCTGTGTGTCAGAGACTCCATCGTTTCAGACAGTGGTCTGTACACCTGCGAGGTTTCCAATGAAGCAGGCAAAGCTTCGTGTCAGGTCTCTCTCACACTTTCAGGTAAGAATGCATCTGTTAGTTCTCTAAAATAATTTAGGCCATATGCTTTTGTTGGGTTTTACTTTAATCTTCTAGACTTTTTTAGGACACTTGGTTTGTTTGAAACTCACTCAGTTCTTGCAAAGTTTGATCTTCAGCTATTAGAAACTTAAATCTATAAAACATTATTCAAATGACTGGGCATTACTTGGTAATGACATTATCTAATTAAGATTACAGGCAGTTTTTTTGGCATCAAATTTAACCACAATGACCATGTTTTCTATCAGAAACTGCACAAGTGGCCCAAAGTGCCATGACGTTACCTGAAAACCAGATCTTTGAAATCCTGCTTTTCTACCATCACTTTTTCAGAAACTGCCCAGGCTCCTAAATTTGATGTTCCTCTGGAACCGGTGACAGTAAATGAGGGAGACAAGCTCAGCCTCAAATGTCACGTGAAAGGATCCTCACCTCTTACCATACAGTGGATGAAGGACAGGAGGGAGCTGAAGTCCAGCGACAACACCAAAGTCACATTTGTTGGTGGTACAGCCTCCCTGGAGATCAGATCTGTGTCAACGACTGATGCAGGAGATTACCTGTGCAAAGCCAGCAACACTACCGGCAGTGACTTCTGCAAGTCCAAAGTCACTGTAAAAGGTAACTAGATTCATCTGTAAAATATAACCAGGTTAATATGATGTAGTTTCTTAATTCTATTTAACAAGTTTAAGTCAGGTCCTCTGGACAGATTCTTCTTAGTTGAAACATTTTGTATTTTATCTAAAAGACATTCACTCTGAGGCTCTGCAACAACAGTCTTGTAAACAGCACCTTCTTATAGTGGATCACCCAGTTTGCTTCTGGCAGCCAGAGCTAGTTGTTCACATGATAAAGGAGGACCATCAGCCTAACAATTGATCTTTAGTGCCCTGATGGCCTCTTATTCATAGAGGGATGAATGATACTAGCAATAACAGCATTGTAAGAAGGGACAGTTGGACAGTGAGGCCTTCGCCCCTGTTTAATGAAAGACGAGATCTTTTCACAAAATATGGCTTACTTCACGCCTATCAAACCAATGTTCTTCTCTATCAAGGATGTGGACATCTTCATCCCTGAAAGAGTGTCCGCTGGCCTGGAGATGAGTGTAGACCACAGAGTCCTGGCCTGATGATGTTGATCTTCTGTACTGGTCCATCCTTTTGGCCAGTGGCTGTTTATTTTCCCCGACGTATAACTGATCACAGCCCTCCTGACACAGAACAGCATACACAATATTGCTCTGTTTGTGCTGGGGACTGGATCTTTGGGATGAACCAGTCTTTGCAGTAATATATTTTGGGGTTTAAAAGCCACCGGTTTCTCTGAAACTCCTGCAACGTACAGAATGACCACTGGTCTGGGTTCCTCCTTTTCACCTGATGGCTGGCTGGAGTCCTGTTTGGGTTTCTTCTCCACTTTCAGGAAGGCCCACTTAGGATATCCACATTGCTCCAGGGCCTGTCTTGCGTGGGATCTCTCCTTTTCCCTGGCTCCAGAGTTAATGGGGATGCTGTCCACTTTGTAGTACAGAGTCCTGATGACTCCTAACTTTTCTGGAGCCATGGAAAGGAGAGATCCCACACAAGACAGGCTCTGCAGCAATGTGGATATCCTAACTTTTTGTGGGTGTAGAGACAATACAGTAGGGGACTCAGCACACAGCCCTGTGGTGAGCCAATGCTCAGGGTGCGAGTGGAGGTAAGATCTAGGCAGAGCCTCAGTCTCGGACCAGTTGGTGAGAAAGTTCTTTACCCAGGCACGCATGAGAGAGTGTAGGCCGAGAAAGATGTGGTCAGTTTGTCCTTCAGAAGTCTAATCCTAAAGAAGTAGAACTAATGGACTGCTCAGAAAACCCGAGCAACCCTAAATACAGGATGTATTAAACAGGAAAGTCTTCAGTCTAGTCTTAAAATTAGACAGTCAGTCTCATGGACAGAAACTGGATGTTGGTTCCACAAGAGAGGAGCCTGATAACTCATGGCCTGTGACCTGTGAGGGCCATAATTGTGAAACTAACTATATAAAGGGTATTTTATAAGAGTGCATAAAACTGTGTGACCGTCAGATAAATCCATCCATCCATCCATTTCACATGCAAATTATTTACTTCAGGTACCATCTGAGATCACTGGAAAAAAAATGTCTTACAATGAGCATCTGCTCAACTTTTTCACCTTATAGAAAGTGTAAGAGAATAATAATTATAAATAGAGGACTATCAAATTTTTCTAGTGATTATGAAGAACTCCTACTGATTTGGATTTAAACTTTTAGTGTCTTGGTCTGAGTCTCCATTGCACTCACATGCACTTTCTATTTTCAGACACAGGAGTAAAGTTAGTCCCCACAGAAGCTGCTGCCCCAGCTGCAGCTGCCCCAGCCAAAAGGCTCGACAATCTGTTCTTCATCGAGGAACCCCAAAATGTTACCGTCACAGAGAGTAAGACCATCCCTCCTTCTATTTGAAAACTCTCGTTACCAGAAATCTGTTCCTCTACTTTCCTGTCTGTCTCATTTTCAGAGGGCACCGCCACCTTCATTGCCAAGATTGGAGGAGATCCAATCCCCAGTGTGAAGTGGATGAAGGGCAAATGGAGGCAGATCACCCCTGGTGGTCGCATCTCCATTGAACACAAAGGACAGGATGCCAAAATGGAGATCAGAGAGGTGACCAAGTCTGACTCTGGTCTCTACAGATGTGTGGCCTCAAACAAACACGGAGAGATCGAATGTGGTGCTGAAATTGAAGTTTCCAAAAAGGAAGAAGTGGAAGGATTTGGAGACATAAGAACAAGACTCAAGAAGTAAAAAAAAAAAAAATGTCTTTAGTTCCTTAAAAACTAAACAGTGAATGTAATTTATGTTAGAGACAACAGATGTCTTCATTTGCACCGTCATGACTGGAAGATATTGCATCACTTTATGGTTTTCATTTTTTTTCAGGACTCCTTCCAAACAAAAAAGTCCCAAGAAACTTGAAGAGATCAGTATTGTAGATCTACTCAGAGGCCATGACCCTAAAGAATATGAAAGGATTCTACGGGAAAATGGAATCACTGACTTCAGAGCAATCCTACAGGCTGTGGAGTTCCTAAAGAAGGAGAAGGAGATGGAAACTGGAAAAGTGGTACAACTAAAAGCAAAACTCAACACTTCAGTGGTTTCTGCTGATTTCTGATATGAATCCTTTAAAGAGATATTTCTGGGCTCTCAAATCAGGACTAGAAAGCAATTCAAGATTTAATCTAAACAAGGTCCACAGGTCAGAACTCAAATCTGGGTCTTCATTGATGAGGACATTCTGTTCTTTAGGCTTCAATCTTTTTGTTCAAATGAAATCTTTGCTTTTGGATAAAGGCTTCTAGAAGTTACATCCAGGGCTGAATTTGAATGAACAAAGGTTGAGAAATCTTTAAAACTCAGGAATCAAATGACCCAAACTCTGACCCTTTAATTCATTTCAATTTAGTTTATTTCTATAGCGCCAAGTCAGAAGTCATCTCAGGGCACTGAACAGAAACATACACATACATAAAAAGTAAGTTAACACTTTTTATCTTTAAAAGGACATTTAAGTCTGGTATTGAGATTTAGTTTCAACTACAGACTTGGTTGTTCAGTCAAAGGTTTGTACATATTTATAGGTGAGGTTCAGTTCGATCTCTGATCTGCAGGGATCAAAAGTGAAGAGTTCCTTGGTTGTTGTAGTTGTACCATCATCTATCTGTCCCACTGCAGGGGGTCGAGCATGGTGGTCGGGTTGAAGAAGAAGACATGGCCAAGCTAATCGAACAGTTAGAGGGGCGCGTTGCAGCTGAGGTAAACACCACCGCTCTCAAAAGTCTCACTTGGCACCCTGCTCTAATGTACTTGGACATAAGGAAATGTTCAAATGTAACATTTTGTCCTCAGCCTGTTTCTGTGATCGAGGACATCAGTGACCAGATCAGTGCAGAGAACCAGACCGCCACGTTCGAGTGTCAGATCAGAATCAATTACCCAGAGATCACTCTGTCCTGGTACAAGGGCACACAGAAACTGGACAACAGCGACAAGTATGACATCAGCAGCATGGGTGACCGCCATTATCTGAAGGTCAAGAACTGCCAGGTGAAAGATCAGGGCAACTACCGCGTGGTCTGTGGTTCTCACATCTCCAACGCCAAGCTCACCGTCACTGGTAAGAGTCCAAACGCGTCTTCTTCTGTCCAGGACCCTGTCAGCTGTCTGTAATGCTGTTTTTAATGTTGTTCCTGTCTTCTGTTTGATGATCAAGAGCTGCTGACATGTCAGTCACGGCTCGGAACCAACTCTTGTAGAACAGACCCTGTTCTATAGGTTCACATTAAACACTGAAATAGTCCAGTAGGGATCTGAATGCTTCTGTGGTCACCTGTGGTCAGAACAGTCTGCTGCTCAAACTAACATGAACCTGAAGGTAAACTTTGACTCTGATCTTCTGGTTTTAGCCGACCAAATTCAGTTCACTAAATGCATCCAAAGCATTGAGGTCAACCAACGCCAATCTGCCACCTTTGAGTGCGAGTTGTCCTTTGACAACGCCATCGTCACATGGTACAAAGACTCATGGGAGCTCAAAGAGAGCCTCAAATATAAGTTCAGGACCGAGGGCCGGCGGCACTTTATGACCATCTGTAACGTCGCTGCAGAGGACGAAGGTTTGTCAAACAACAAAGAGCATTTTATTTTCCTCCAGATGTCAGGAAAGGAATTTAAAAGTATTTTCAAAAACACAAATCTATTCATGCAGCTGAGTAAATTAAATATGTGAACGGCCAGCTGTAACGAAAGCAGCTGTTGTTTAGTGAACATCTAAACAGCTGGATGTTGTTTCTCAGGCGTTTACTCGGTGATCACCCGTCTGGATCCAATGGGAGAAGCTCGAAGCACAGCAGAACTTTACCTGTCAGGAAAAGGTGTGTAGGTTTGAGCCGGCAGCAGTTGTTGTAGGTTGATCTCATGATGACTGAAGCGTTCCTCGCTGGTTGCAGCTCTAACTCCTCCCTGTCCTTTCACAGAAATTGGATTAGAGAAGGTTCCTCAGGGTAAGCTCGTTCGTTTTGCTTTTCATTTAATTAAAACGTCTGTCTTTAAAACACTTTCAGATAATCTTTAATATCTGTAGTGGTTAATAATAATAAACATATTTGTGGCCAATCTGTAGATTACCCAGACTCACTGGTTCTGGTACCAGAAGCAGAGTCCGTGGTTGTTTGTAGAGGTGGGTCCGGTTCTTTTTACCTAAACCTGCTCAGTCTTTAATCTCAGCAGCTGGTTTTAACCTTTTTTTTTTTTTTCTACCTAAAGATTCCTCAGAGTTTTTTCACTTCGAGGAGCGATCTGAGGCTACAGGTACAAAAAACGGTGTCAGCTAACCCTCCTGTCCCTGAAACACCAATCTGTGTTTAATCCATCAGATTAAACCTTTCATCCTTAACCTTCATCCTGAGTAACTAAGTGTGATCACGTTAAACTCAGATTATTAATCCAGTTATTTTCTCACAGAATAACTCAGACTCTGAATTGTCTGAAGGGGTTTTGTCACGAGTGTCAGAAACTTTGTTGCTGACTGAGAATTATCATTTCCAGGTGATGTTTGTGAATGTGAACTGGGGGAGTGGTGGTGCAGAGGTTAGAGAAGGTGGGCCTGTGATCGGAAGGCCGCTGGTTCAACCCCTCCTGAACAACAAAATGAAAATGTGGGCGGGAAAGGTGAAGCACCCACACCTGCCTCCACCCTCATTTGCTCCACTCTAGGGCCGTGAGCAAGGCCCTTAACCCCCACCATCTGCTCCCCCCGGGCACCCTAGATGGCAGCTCTCTGCCCCACACAGAGGGCTGTGGTAGCTCGGTGTCTGTGCCGTGGTTGTGTCAGGAAGGACATCTGGTGTAAAAACAAAAAAACATTTTTGATCAATTAATTAATTAATTAATTAATTAATGATAATAATAATAATGCAATTGGAACACTTAACATTTTTAAATCTTGAAGCGCTACATTGCAAGAGTTAAAAAAAAAAAAAAATTAACAGTGTCAAAATAAATCACATAATAATGAGTTAGAACCATAAAAACAACAAAAGTTCTTGATCCTTTTTTGAAGGATTCATCACTCTGTGGTTCCCTCAGGTGGTTTGGAAGGGAATTTCACAGTGATTTTTTTAAAATGTGTGTGTGTATATATATATATATATATATATATATATACAGTATATGTATACAGTATATATAATGATTTATTTATTTTGTTAACTGCCCTACTCTTCCACTTGTGTGGTTCCACTTCACTTCAAACTCAGTTCCTCTACAGAGGCCTGGGTTCTGAGGACTCTGTTCGGTATCTAGCTGTTCCTAGAACTGCGTTCTTCTGGACAGAGGTCTCTGAGGTTGTTGCTGGAATCTGCTGGAGCCACCATTCCAGTTTGAGGGTCACAGCACCAAGCGCTCCGATGTCCACTGGGACTACTGACACTTTAACTCTCCACAGCTTCTGTTTTTTCCTCTTTCAGCTCTTGGTGTTCCTCCAAGTCCTGATCCTGCTCTGCTCCAGGACTCTGTCAGCTCATTTATAGTTTTCTAAGAGTTTGTGTCTGATGCATGAAGAAGAACTGGTTTCAGTTCGATTCTTGTCCGGTGCAGAAAAGTTCTGCTTTCCATCATTTTCTCCCACCAGCGTCGTCATGTCTCATGCTCTTCCTGTTGTCTCAGGTTCCTTCATGTTTCCTTTAATTAATAATGAATATTTCCCCACAGCACTCACCATTTCTTGATTATTGCAGATCTGCTGCCAGTTTTCTCTCTAAGTTCTGGTTTCTTGTCTTCCAGAAGAGAAAAAAGCGGTTGAAGAATTCATTGAGAGGACTCAGGTTGGAGTCAGAGAGGAGATCCCAGCAGGTAAGAAGTAGTTTCTCTGGAAGCTCCTGGCTGCTGACAGAGCTTCTGACCAGAAACACTGACCCGCTAACGCCAGCTGCTGCTGCAAAGGCTCTTCTCTCTGCAGACTTAATGTAGATCTGTGTGTGGCACATCTTCTGTCTCTTCTCTTTGTCCATGGTTGTTCTTCACACGTTCCTTCTCTCTTCTGCTCTTGTTAACCTGGACTGGAGCTTTCTGAGTCATAGATGGCAGCAAATGTAGCGCAGAGCTTTGCTGAAGCACAGTTAACTCAAACATTCTTAATCTTTCAAAGTTCCTGGAGTTGATGAAGGTGCAGAGGAGAGAGTCCCTGAGCGTGAAGCTCTACTTCCACCTGGACTCTCAGGTATCTGTAAAAAAACAAACTCTACTAACTCTTTGTGTCCTGCTTTTGGTTTTATGATTTGTTGTAAATGTTGTGGTACAAAAACCCAAATTCTTTATAATGTTTTAAAGAATCTGATGGAAGGAAAGCTCAGCCTGAGGTTTCTGACGTGACGCCAACAGAGGCAGAAGAACCTGCAGTTCCTGAAGGTATTGTTTGTGATCAAATGTGTTTTCATACAGTTCGTTATTTTATGTCTGTGAGTCTTTTTGGCTCCTTTTAAATCTTGATTGAATAAAAACATGTTTTAAATGCCAAACACACAGCTGGACTTTTCATATATATACATATTTTAATTAAATATGGAACCAGGTGTTCAGAACATTTACATTTTTACAGTTTCCCAAACTGAACATGTGTTAGGATGTGCAGAGCTGCAGAAAGTCCAGAAGGATAAAGACGATGAGATGAGATGAAGATCTGGATCAGAGTTATGGAAGATCAGTGAACGTAAGATGTGACGTGAGCTCTGAGAGGGTCGATGGAGAAGTTCAGAGACAGTCAGGAGGAGCTGCAGATGATCAGGGGAGAGGAGCTGTAGTTCTGCATGAGGAGGTCAAGACTAGTGGAGAAGTATGGGAGGGTAGAGCAGGACATGTTCGAGGACAGAGACTGTGGTGACACGTGCAGAAGAAGAGACAGATGGGTTTGAGGAGGGGTTACATCAGGTTTTCAGATAACTTCTGTAGTGAGAGTAGGGAGCAGGTGGAAGATGTTCCACTCAGGGCCTTCTACACTGGAAGATGTTCTAGTACCAAACAGGACAGGATTGGAGATGAGTCCAACAAAGGGACAGCTCAGGTTTTGAGACAAAGTTGATCTACTGAGAAAATCACCAAAGGGAGCAGCTCAGGGGAAAAAAAAAAAATTAAACTTCACGTTGAACACATTTGAAATGTTTCACATTTTAAGACCACATTTCTTTTGATCTTTTACCTGGAGAACAATTCCTGTACAGGAGTGTCAGATACGTTGAAGACCTTTTAGATAAACCAAACTGGATGAAGTGGGTTTCTCTTGATTGTCTGTCCAAACGTTGTTTAAACAGCGTTGTGTTCTTCATGTCCGTCTGTTCCATCACTTCTCTTTGACTTCTTTTAGCTCCTCAACTCTTACAGTCCTGTTGTCTTTATGACATTAGTATTTCTCTCTTAACTTTGAAGTATACACCAAACCAGAACCGCAGAAGGTTCCCAGAAAGGTCTCTCCTGAACCTCCTCAACCCAAACCGACAGTAATAACGGTACCTCCAGAACCCAAAGAGCCACCTCAGAAACCGGCGGCGCCCACACCCAAAGTGTCCCAGGCACCAGAAGCTGAACCTGTGAAGAAAACACCAGAGCTTCCAGAACTGAGAGGTATAGTAGCAGAACCTTTGCGAGAAGGATGTTTTGTTCCACATCTTGAATCTGATCAACGTAAGGAACCCTAACATGTTTGTGTGACTCTTCTGCTGCTAACCTCTTCCTGTAGATCTGTTGTCCTTGCTTGGGTTTTCAACGTTTCACAGAATCTCTTCCACTAAACGACTGCTTTTTGTGTTTTTAGAGCAACATTTATAAAACTTCTAACAACATCTTGATGATTAACACAATGTAAAGATGGAAATCTCTTATATGTTCTCCAAAGTTCCAGCTGTAGCCAAACCAGTGGACACCACAGTCCATCCAGTCGAAGTGAGGATTACTCCTCAAAAGACTGAGGAGATCTTAACCAAAGGTACCAGAACCACCTTCTTACATGTCTTTGATCTGTTTTGATGTGAACGTTGTTCTGTACACCCGAATGTTCTGCTGGTTTCTTTGGTTGCCACACTCGACAGAGTGGACGGACGTGTTGTTGGGTTGAGGTTGTTTTCAGCAACATGTTCAACATTTTTAAATGTTCTTTAAAGCACCAGAACTGCCAAAACCAGAAGAACCTTCAGTTCACACATCTGCAGCTGTGGTTACTCCATCAGCCCCAGAACGTGGACCAGCAGAAGGTACTGACCTTTGACTCTGCAGATGTTCAGCTGCTACTCCTCTTGTCTTTCACTCAGTAAGAGTGTAATCTTTGATCTCTTTGCTTCTTACCTGTGACTTAAACAAAACTTGATGTTCTTTTAAGTTCAAGAGGCACCCAGACCAGAGAAAACTGTATCTACTAAGGTTCCTCCAAAGACTGAAACATCTTCTGGCAAAGGTACTGCAGAAAACAAGCAGTTTGTTTGACACTCTTGTGCAAGTCTCTGTCTTTATTCTGTTTGAACCTTGGTGTCTTCTGCTAACCTCTGAAATGAGCGCTAGAAAAACATGTTAGCATGCACTCGCTAGAGTGTGACTTGAACCTTCTGGAAAAAGTTAATTATCTTATAATAAATGTTTTTCTAAACTGTCTCAGAAGCAAAGGCGCCTGAACTCTCTGGAAAACCGGACTTCGCCCTGGTTGGTAAACAGGAGCCAGAAGTTCTAATGGTTGATTCTAAACTAGAATCAGATGAACCAAAGCTTCAAGAAATAACACAGAAAGTTACAAGACCACTAAAGATAGTTACTGAAGAACCCAAAAAAGTTCCAGAAACTCCTAGGTTGGTGCCTGAAATGGTTCCAGAAACTCTAAAGGCAGTTCCAGAACCACCAAAGAAACTTACTGAAGAATCCAAGAAAGAACCACCAATGAAGGTTGAAGAACCACCAAAGAGGGTTCCAGAAATGCCTAAAAAAGTTACTGAAATGCTAAAGGTGGTTCCAGAAGAACCCAAGAAAGCTCCAGAGAAGCCAAAAGTGGTTCCAGAAGCACCAAAGAAGAGTACCAAAGAATCTGAGAAATTTACTGAAACACCGAAGATGATTCCAGACGCACCAAAAGCAGTTCTCAAAACTCCTACGAAAGTTGCAGAACCACCTAAAAAAGTTACTGAAACACCAAAGGTGGTTCCAGAAGAACCCAAGAAAGTCCCAGAAGCACCAAAGAAGATTACTGAAACACCCAAGAAAGTTCCAGAGACAACAAAATTGGTTCCAGAAGCACCAAAGAAAGTTCCAGAAGCACCCAAGAAAATTACAGAACCACCCAAGGAGGTTCCAGAAACACGAAAAATAGTTACCGAAGTAGCAAAGAAAACATTAGAAGAGTCTGAAAATCTTTTAGTTGGGCTCAAAATGGTTACAGAACAAAGAGCAGAACCCGATACTCCGAGGTTTGTTAGAGAAAAACCGGAGCCAAGTCTCAGAACACCTCCACAGAATTTGGAACAACTTCCTCAACAACAAGGTAGATATGTCTTTGAAGTTCTTCTTTACTTCTCTTTATTCATCTTGATCTTCTGGTGTTTGCTGAGTTTTAAGTCTTGTCCTGACATACATGTCTTCTCATGACCGTTGTGTGTTTAAATTCATATGAAATGTTCTAACAGAGGGACATACAGACAGCAACAGCACTAAATCAAAGCTGAAGGTTCACCAAATATTCACAAATACTTTGTATTTTTATCTGTTTATAAACAATAAATTGGATTTTCTGCGAAAACGCAGTGTGAATGCTTATTGCTGAAGAACCTGCTAAAAAAGGCCAAAATTAGCTAAAAAGGAACAGGCTGAATGTTATCTGAAAATGAAAACCAAACCAAAATTAGCAGAAGAAAGCAGAAAGAAAACATGTTTGCCCAATTAAGCTAAAAGAAGAAGAAATGAGCACAGTAATTATGAAATTAGCTAAATAAATAAATAAATAAACTGCTGAAATTACCAACAAAAATTGCTGAAAAGTAGCTGAAAAGACAGAAAGAAGCTTAAACTACCAAAAGGAAATGGATAGAGCTGAACTGAGCTAAAAGAAAATGTGTAATTGGTTGAAAAAGCTAAACAAAAATAGCATAAAACAGCTAAATAGTAGCTGAAATAACTGAAACTAGCAGAAATAAGTTGAAAGGAGCATACCAGGCTAAAATTAGTAGAAATAAGTTAATTAGGCTGAAAGTTGCAGAAATTACCAGAAAAAAACTTGAATTTATCTGAAAGCAGCTGAAATTAGCTAAAAAAAAATGTTAAAAAGGTAGCTGAAAAGGCATAACAAGCTTTTATTAGCAGAAGAGAACATGCTTGCCCACTTAGGCTGAAAGAATCAGAAATGAGCACAAAAAAGTGGAAATTATCTGAAAAAAAAAAAAGCTGAAATTGGCAACAACAGCAACAAAAAAAAACTGCTCAAAAATAGCTAAAAAAAAAAAAAGGCAAAAAGAAGCTTAAATTACCAGAAGGAAGTGGAGAGAGTACATTTTTGCTGAATTAGGCTTAAAAAAGTAGAAATGAGTGCAAAAATTATGGAATTAGCTGAAAAAGCTACAATTAGCATAAAACAGCTAAATAGTAGTTGAAATAGCAGAAAAAGCTGAAACTTGCATAGATGAGCTGAAAGTAACAACCTGAAATTAGCAGAAAGAATTTAGAAGAATTAAGTTCAGAAATGTTGTAGTTAGCAGAAATATTCTCAAAGGATCACAAAATAACTGAAAAACATTCGAAATTAGCTGAAAGTAGCTGAAAAAATGTTTAAGTTTGCACAAAGAAGCTGAAGCAGAACAGAATGTGAAAGGAGCAGTAAAAGGTTGTAAACAGATCTAAAAATATGAAGGATGTAAAATGAACTCGATTCATTTTTTATGAGACAAATTGGCAGAAAAGGCTAAATATTAAGTTGCACCAATACCAAAAGACACGTGAAAAAGCTGAACATTTTTGATAAACGGTTTGTTGAAATAGCACAAAATGTACGGAATGAGAAACGATGATGGTTGTAGTTTAGTTGTGAAATGAGAAGCATGTCAGAGCGTCCACCACACTTTAATCTGTCCGTTTGTGTCTTTCCCGTATGTGTTGTCCTCTTGGCCACCGCTTCATGGTGCCTTTCTTCAGTCTTGGGTGAAATCTTGCAACATGTCCCAGTTCCTTCGGAGACCGATGTGAGCCAAAGAACAACCATGGCTGAAGATGTCAGGAAGCGTTCTCTTAAAGAAAGTTTCTCTCCAGCAGATGGTAGATTAAATCAGCAGGAAGTTCAGAGATTTGATGAAGTGAGAGTCAGCAGCTCGGCTGAGAACCTGATGGAAGAAAGAGAAGTCAAAATGTCCAGGTGGGGCAGTGAAGATCATCCAGTGACACAGTCCGAGTTCATGAAGCCGACCCAATCAGAAAAGGACTCTGAAGTTCAACCTGTTGTACCAGGTTTAAGTTTTTCAGATTTATTTCCAGACAAGGGGTTCGGACAAACTGAATATATGCGTGACGGTTGTGTCCCGCCACCTCTAAAAGAAGCCGATCTTCCATCTGTAATGGCCCCATCAAAGAAAGAAGCTTTTCTTCTTCAGGGTGAAGTCCCATCCAGTCAAGATGTCAAGAAGAAAACTCAGGAACGGAAACGACAAGAAGCTATAGGCCTTTCATGTCTTCCTTTAGGGGTGAGGTCAGGGGTACTTTTAGTGGTTGGGGATTATTCCCTTCTAATCTCTCCTTTTTCCTTACATCCCATGATTTTGAGGGTTCCTCTCTGTCTGGCTCCTCTGCTGTCGGAGGTCCTTCGCTTGGTTTCTTTCCTGTCTTAAGCATAGTGTCAGCAGCCTAGCTTTCTTGTCCCCGTGTAAGTGAATTGGGGTCACTATAAATATTTCCTTCAATGACGCGGCTACCGGCATCTCTTTAGCCAAATAGGTCGCTGAGTTAGATGCCACGCGTTCAGCTATTTCCCACTGTGAATGTTGTGACCGCAATTCATCTTTACTCATCACTATGCACCTAAAACTGTTGGCTATGGTTCGGGCTATTTCTCTCTCGAGGGCATTTATAATTTCCTTCATGTACTGTTTATCGCTGGTCGCTTCCTTATAGCTTTTAATAGGGACATGTATTATTGCGTAATATGGGGTGGCTGCACCACTGGTCAGGCGCACTTTTGGCTCTGAACCTTCTACCTCTGCTTTCAAATGATTGATTTCAGCTTGATATTCTTGACCAGCTAATTTTTTCAAAGCCTTTCTGTAATTTGAGTTATGGGTTTTGTAATCATGATCTGTGAACACTAGCAACCCATCAGCTTCCACTGACCAAGGGGTTCCTTTTAGTTGGTATACCCGTCTTCCATTTTGGAACTTTATGCACAAGGCCTCCTCTGGCATTGGCCTGAGGATTACTTTTGGATGAGGTCTCGGCATAACTTTTGGTGTCGGTTTAGGGTTTTCTCTCAGTTGCTCAGGTTGTTCTTGTTTATTCTCTTGTCTAGGTTCGATTTTTGGTTTGGACTCTAAATGGTTTTGTTTAGCTGTCTTTTTCCTATGAATCTCCGCAGGTATTTTAGAGGGACCTGCCTCGGAGTCTTCCTGTCTCTAGGCTGTGTAACTATGTGAGAGACCACGTCCCTAATTATCAAAAATATGCCAAACCACTGTATGCCTGCCTGAAGAAGAAAGAATGTGCAAGTGAGACACAAAATAAGAAACCATGGGTCTGGACAGCAGAAAACCAGCAAGACCTAGAGGAACTCAGAAAA
>JARVLU010000255.1:3317528-3329359 GCA_031762415.1 Simpsonichthys santanae
ACTGACTGGATCCTCTGTTCATCGTCAAGAAAATCAAGAAGAAACTGTTTTGAAACAAAAAGTTTCTGTTGAAGTGGAAGAAGTTTCAACTCAAAAATCTAGGCCTACTTTTCATCTGCCATCTGAAAAATCTCCTTCTGGTCGTGCTTCTGTACCCGAGAAAGAAGAACCCTCACCAGCAACAGAGACTAATTTACCAACAAATGAGACCCATTTAGCTCCTCCAAGAGAAGTTTCAGCCTTTAGACAAAACTTACCCACAGAAGAAGTGACCTTACCCAAGAAACCACATCCCAAAGACAAGTCTGGAGCTGTACCTCAGAAGACACTTCAACCTCCTGACCGTCTTTCACCTCCTGCACAAAATGACGTCTGCTTTCCTCAAACAACCTCCTCTGAAGGAGCTAGACCTGAAACAAAACCTGAAACTGAAGACGAGAAGAGGACGGCTCAAGCTGAAGGTATTCTTGTAGAGCTGAGCCGTACAGGCTCATGGTTCTTCTGAAAGAGCTTCTTCACATTCACCACATTAACATCTTCCATCATGGTGCTGTGTACCAGGAGAACGTGTGTTACTAACACTCCGAGTGCTGCTTGTTGTTTCTGTGAGGAGGTTTTATTAGATCAACCTTCGCCGTTGTCTCAGGAGATGGTCATTTCCATAATTTGTTGTTGTCTGTTGTCCAACTTCACATCTTCACCCTGCTGTTGATGATTTTTCTGTTTGGACCATCTCATTCTTCTCTTAGCTGGTCTCACTTGACCTTAGTGTTCTTTGGGTTTTCATCTTGGCGTCTTTTATCGTTATTCCCAAAGTGTCTCGACCAGAAGAGAAGGAACCAATATTGGTTGAAAAGCCTTCGCCTCCTTCTCCTCCCACTCCTGCACAGAAGGCTCCTCCTCCTGCAGGTAATCTCTTCGGTCAGCCATGTTTGTGTTCATTTGTGTTGACTCTTGGCTTGAATTTGTCCAAAGCTGTCCATGTCAGTTGTTCTTTGGTGCTGATCCACATCAGTGCGTTTTGGTCTTGACTCCAGTGTGCTGTATTCTTAAAGTGTCACCTCCAGAGAAAACAAAACCATCAGGACCAGTGCTAACGCCTCCTCCTCCCACTCCTGCAGCGGGCGTTTCTTCACCTGCAGGTAGTACTCTTGATGTTGTCATGATCTTTCTGTTTGTCTGGTTTGTTTCTTGGGTGGGGGATAAACATCTGGAGGACATCAGTCCTGCAGGTGTTTAAACTGTTGCCCAGTCTTGAGTCTCCGTGTCTCTGCCCATGTTTGACCATGCTGGTGTTCAGGTCATCATCTTGGCATCTTTTTGTATCTTTTTATTCTTTCCTGCAGTGGAGAAGAAACCATCAGTCCCAGCACCAAAACCCTCAGCTCCTGCAGCTCCTGCAGTCAAAGCTGCTCCTCCTGCAGGTACTTCTCTTATTTTTTATGTCATGATGAACTTTTTCTTTGTCTGGTTTGTTTCTTGGTTGGGCGACAAACATCAGTCCTCCAGTTGTTCTTTGGTTTTGTTTGAGTTGCTGTCCAGTCCTCTCTTCTCAGTGTTCATGCGTCACCATGCTGTTGTCCAGCATGTTGTCTTAGCATCTTGTTTTTGAATTCTTTGCTGCAGAGGAGGCAAAACCATCGGTCCCATCGCCGAAACCCTCAGCTCCTGCAGCTCCTGCAGCTCCTGCAGCTCCTGCAGTCAAAGCTGTTCCTCCTGCAGGTATTTTTCTTTTTACAACAGGTGTCTTCTGGCTCTGTTACTGTTTTCTTCACCTGTGTTTATTCTCGTTTGTTTTAATGTAATGTCACCTCCATATCTTTTGTCTGGTTGGCTTTCACTTGTGCTCCCAAGTGCCTCCTGCAGAAGAAAGGAAACCATCTCCACCAACAGCAAAGCCTCCGGTAGAGGAAGTTGTTCCTGCCAAAGGTAGATTCTTCTGTTTTCTGTCTTTGTGTCGTTTCTGTTGGCTCTTATCAACGCTCAATTCTTTTGTGTTGTGTGTTTTGTTTGTTTAGCTGTCAGTTGATATTTGTTGACCACATCTTTGCCAGTGTTTTAATCCAGCTGACATTCTTGTAGCTCCAGTTGCAGCAGTCGAGAAGGAGCCCTCTGAAGCACCCGGAAAGGCAGAACCTCCCGCCGTCTCCGAGACAATCACTCCACCTGAAGGTAACATCAAGTCTGTGAAGTCTGGGCTTGCTTTCTGCTCCTGTAGTTACAAGAAGCGTCTTTACTCTTTACATCCTGAAGCTTAGTCTCTTCTGTCTGTCCGTTGCTCTGACATTTGCTTCTTATTTTCAAAACCAGTTTGCATCTTCTGCTGGATCAAATAACATGAATGTATTCTTTTACAATGTCTTGATGCCTTTTTACGCTCAAAACAACTTCAACCTCCAGAAAAAAAAAAATCACATTTTTACATCTTACATCAAAAGAAACATGTTACAACTGACTAAGGTGTCAGGAAGTCAACCTACGTCGGCTTTAATTCAGACCTTTGTATCATTTGTATACTTAACACAATCCTCTTAAATTCTTGCAGACAAGGGACCAGTTTCAGCTCCTGGGCCAACTAAAGGTATCACAAGTAGATTTTCTTTAACAATACACAAAACTAAAATGTTTACCTTTAAAAAATGCACCCACAATCTTTAAGAACAACTCGTCTTTTTGTGTCAGCGTGGTGTCCAACGTCACTGTCGATCACTGGATGTTTCTTAAATGTTTTTTGTGAATTTGATAAAAAGATTTATTTACTCCTTCAACCACAGTGCCATCTCTTAAGATAAAGGGGAAAATTCCAGTTCAGGAGGCAAAACCATCAGAGTCCCTTAAAATAAAGGGTAAATTTACCCGATTACCCAAAGAGAAAGAGCCAGAACCCGAGGTGGTCAAGCTGAAGAAGGTTCCAGTGAAACCTCCAGAACCTGAGAAACAAGTGGTGACACATAAAGCAGAAGTAACACGACATCAAGTTTCAGAACTATCAGTTTGTGGATTGCATGGCAGAGAAGACCGAGAGATAGTGACTCTGGGAAGAACTGAACAAAAATTAACGGCGGAAGAAAAAACCGTTAAGTCAGGTCACCTCGGGGAGATGGAAACAGTTCAAGTTGTACAAGAAACAGAGAGCAAAGGGTGGACGAGAGCCGTAAAACCACAAACTGAAGATGATTCTGAAGTTCCCGGTGTCGTTAAGAAGAAAATAACCAAACTGCCAAAAACAAATGAGCAAAGAGAAGATGTCAAACTAAAACCGTTTGAAAAACCTGAGAAACCAGAACCAGAGCCACAGAAGATCAAACTGAAACCAGTTCCGTCTAAGCCCAAAGTCGATGAAAAGGAAATCATAACTTACACAGCTGAGGTGACAAAATATCAAGACGCTGAACTGACGGCTCAGAAGCTTCGAGACGATGACCGAGACACGGAGATACTCGGAAAACCCGACAGAGTCTTTACTGCTGAACAGACTGCACATGAACTCAGCCACGTGGACGAACCAAAACCTCAAGAGCCAGAACAAGACAAATCAAAATGGATCAAAACCATCAAAGAACAAAAAGGTAAAGAACCAGAGCCAGATTTATCTAAGAAGAAAATAAAGAAACTACCAAAGAAGGATGAAGAACAAGAAGTGGTGACACTGAAACCTTTCAAAAAACCTCAGAAACAAGAAGCAGCTGAACGAATGGCTAAAGACGAGGTTCAAGCAAAGCCAGAGATTGAGCATCGCCCTTTCCAGAGGGGTGAGGGGCTGCACAGAGACCAACCTACTGTTGCTGTAAAAAGCAAAGAGGATGCAGATGTGACCTTGACAAGTCCAGGGACAACTCCAGATGTCAGCAAAGCTCAAAAGGAAACAGCCCAACTGGAAAAGACTGATCAAATACCCAAAGCTCCCTCAGCTGAGAAGCTAAATGGAGAACCTAAAGTCACCAAGCAAGAGAAGAGAAAGTCTCCTGTGGACACAAACCTACCTCCAAGAGAGGAAATAACCAAAGATGTGAAGAAGAAAGAGCTTCAGAAAGTTGAAAAGACACCTTCACCCAGAGTCAGTAAGGAAAAAGTAGAACACCAAAAGCCCACCGAACAACTGAAGGTTGAGCTAAAAAGTACCCCATCACCAAAAGATGACAAGCCAAAGGTCCTGAAGACTGTCAGGAAACCAAGTCCTGAGGATGTAAAAGAGACTCCCAAAGTGATTCCACCTCAAGATGCCACTGAAATCATTGCACTCCAAAAGGTTCCCAGGAAACCTTCAGTCCCCAAGGTCTCTGAACGGATACCACTAGGGAAGGAGGTCTCCCCTGGTGCTGTGCAGATGAAGAGGGTGACGACTCAACCTGAGGAGGAGGTGTTTGAAGAAGAAGGTGAGAAAAAGGAGAAAGAGCATGAGGAAGAGGCCTGGGGCTGGGAACTGGTCCCCCAGGAGGACTGGGAATGTCAAGAATTGATGGGGGCGCTGGAAACTCCGGGTATGCCTGGTGCCAGACGAGGTGAGCTGGAGACCAGAGAACTGTCCGAATTGACATGTCTGGAGTCATCTCATCCCATCTCAGATGATTCATCTAATCTTCATCACAACTTCTTTAATACTTACATCCATTTCTTCATGGATTCATCCCTTCATTCTCCCATCCATTCTTCTATTTATCAATCATTCTGTCTATCCATTCATCAGCTAGTCCATCAATTCATCAGTCAATCCTTCTGTCCATGCTTCCATGAGTCCATCTGTCCATCAAACTATTCCTTCATTTATCAATCATTCTGTCTGTCCACGTGTCCATCAAACTGTTCCTTCATTTATCAATCATTTTGAAAGTCCATGCGTCCGTCTGTCCTTCCACCAATCATTTAATTTGTCCAAGCATCATTTGCCGTCTATTCAATGTTTGTCTTTCCCTTCTGTTGTTATCACATTAAACCAGTTACTGAATTTGTCCTCCATCATTGTGTGTTTGACCACACTTCTTCTGGTCCCATTTGTCCATGTTGTCCAATCAAGTGTCCTTTAATTCATCTTCATTCCACTTTGTTTCTATTTCCTGTTCACTGCATGGAGACATGTTCTGCCAGACCTCATTCTCATCGGTTTGTTTTCTTTTTGCAGTGTTTGCTAGAATTTCTTGGCATTTGTTAGAATGTCTGTGTCCATAGAAAGTTCCTACGGAGAAGCTTAAAATTCTTCTTTTGTTTTTGATGCAGATGGAAAACCAGCAGAGGAGGCAGCAAAGGGCCGAGGCAGAGGATTTGGGGGTGAGGATTGACTACTAGACCCTCTTTCTTTGTATAACCTGAAATAGCTCAACTCCATTGGTGTAATTTAAAGACTGTTGTTGTTAAATCAGCTAGCATTTTGATTTGTGCCTGTAACCTTTACAATTTCTATGTTGATGAGAAAACGGCTGGGTAGGAAAGCTTATTTTTCCAGGTTTGAACAATGAGATCTTTGGGTTTTATTCAACAATTTGAGGACTTTATGCATGTTGCTTGTTTAAAAATCAAAGAAAAGTTCATTTGATTTCTTGTGAATACACTCAAAGATTCCTGGTTAGAGTCTGACTGACATCACGGTGTATTTAACCTGTAGGTATTCTGAAGGTTGCAGATATTAGGTCTGTGGTGTGATTTATCGCACATATCTGGTGTCTTCTGGAGTTTGTTTCTCTTCTTGCCTCAGTCTTTTTCTATACACTTTTGGATTAGTCCCTGAATCCTGCTCACAACATTCTCTGTTAGTATTAATGGTTTTGGGGTTCTTCTAACAGCAAAACTCTTGACCTTTAACAGAGTTTATATTTAACATGAGTTTGTGTCGCAATGTTTGCTCTTAAACACCAAACTGTCCTCTGCCTCTTTTCTGCAACTAACTGTATAAGTTCTCATGTCTGATTGTGCAGCGAGACAGACACCATCTCCAGGTGATGGTGGCAGGGGGCGGGGCCTGAGGCCAGGTGGTAAAGGTCCATCACCACCAGAGGAGCCGTTTGGAGGTTTCAAACTCAAAGCTGTGCCGCTGAAGTTTACCAAAAAGATTCAGGACATTGTGCTGCAGGAGGCCGAGTCCATCGGATCCTCTGCTGTGTTCGAGTGTGAGGTCTCTCCCTCCACTGCCGTCACTTCCTGGATGAAAGACGGCAGTAATCTACGGGAAGATCCAAAGCACAAGTTCACCTCTGATGGCAAAGATCGTAAGCTGCAGATCATTGATGTCCAGCTGTCTGACACAGGTGAATACACCTGCGTGGCTAAGAACGCTGGCAAGGAGGTTACGTGCACTGCCAGGCTCATCGTTGAAGGTAAGCTTAAAACATTTTCATTAGATAAATTTAATTGTCAGAAAGAAAAAATAAACTTTTAGTGGTTTCAATGTGCTCAAACTCAAGATGCATGAAAATTGAATACTAAATCCATTGGACCCATCGTTGTCTCCCCACAGAGCTGCCTGTGAAATGGTTGAAGGAACTGGAACCGGAGACCACCTGCATGAAGGGTCAGCCCATGTACCTGACCTGTGAGCTGAACAAAGAGAGAGACGTCATCTGGAAGAGGAACGGAGCAGTTCTGAAGAACAAGGCGGGAAAAGTAGCCATCAACATCATCGGCATGCAGCACGCTGTGACTCTCCAGAATGCAACTGAGGAGGACGCTGGCCTGTACACCTGCGAGGTGGACGGCCAGGAGGATGTCAAGACTTCAACCACCGTCAAAGTGATTGGTACGCATTTAGCAGATGAACATTCACTGACAAAAGTAAAGTCTGACAGTTTGAGACAGGATTCCGATAGAGAGTCAGGTATCATTTGCATAACAAAAGACATGAAAACTGTATTGTGTGAAGAATGTTTATACATAAAATTAAGAACTGGTTCAAGCCTTGGATTTTGTGGAACACAAGGTATGAAACATGTATAAAACCCATTATTTACATCAACAAACTGGACTCAGCCTGTCCAACACAAATACCCTTAGAACTGCATTTGTACCAGTATTTGTAAGAATCTGTTCCCGAATATTTAATAATTCAGAATTTTGGGGGGATTTCCCTGTCTCCTTCATCAGAGGTCATCAAGGACTGGCTGGTGAAGCCTCTGAGAGACCAGCATGTGAAACCAAAGGCCAAGGCCACGTTCAAATGTGAACTCTTCAAAGACACTCCCAACTGGAAGTGGTTCAAAGGAGAAAACGAGCTTACTCCTTCTGACAAGGTCGAGATGAACAAAGATGGAAAGGATGTGTCCCTCACCATCAAGAACTGTCAGCCTGATGATGTGTCAGACTATACCATCGAGGTCGAGGACCGAAAATACACGGCCAAGCTCACACTCGGAGGTGGGTTCACGAAAACCCACGACTGAGAATTGTCGGACTCCACGTCAAAAAGTGGATTAAATTTGAACTTGTGTTTTGTTTTTGTTCGTTTGTTTTCAGAGCGTGAGGCCGATGTCCTGAAACCGCTGTCAAATGTGGAGGTGGTTGAAAAGGAGGAAGCCAACTTTGAAACAGAAATATCTGAGGATGACGTGGTCGGCGAATGGAAACTCAGAGGCCAGGTGTTGACCAGATCGCCGGTAGGTTTCAAATGTTTGTTGAAGGTTTTGCACATTCTTCTGTCTCAGATAAAGTAGGTACTGTTCAGGCACAAACTATCAGCAGGAACTGATCTTTGTTTGGACTTTCAGACTTGTGACATTAAAGCCGAAGGTGGAAAACGTTTCCTGACGTTGAAGAATGTGCAGCTGGATCAGGCTGGTGAAGTTTCGTATCAGGCTCTGAACGCCGTCACCACCGCCATGCTCACGGTGAAAGGTACAAACTGGGCTCACACATACGTGCTGTGTTCTGTCTGTCTGTCTGTCTGTCTGTCTGTTTGCCTGCCTGCCTGTCTGTCTGTCTGTCTGTCTGTCTCAAGCCTCTGCTTCTTTTTGTTTTGTGGAATGGAAGCGTTGCTGGGGAATGACGGTAAGAAAAGTGCCAGCTGTGTGTTTGCTTTTGTGAATAACTGCTCAAATATTCACACCTCCCAGAGATCGAAATGGGCTTTGTTGACGCACTGAAGGATGTCTCTGTGCCCGAAAAGAAACAGGCTAAGTTTGAATGCACCATCACCAAGGAGGTGTCAAAGGTCATGTGGTTCAGGGGGGTGGAAATCATCACACCCAGCCCGAAATATGAAATAATGGATGCTGGAAAGAAACACATGCTGATTATAAACAGCTGTGAGTTTGATGATGAGGCTCAGTACACAATAGAAGTGTTGGGCCAAAAATCGAGTGCTCAGCTGAAAGTGGAAGGTAAGTGTGACCCAAAACCGCCACGCTCCCTGTTCCCTCTGCGTACTCTATGTTTGTGGCTTTCAAGTGTCAGAGGCAACAGATGCTCTGTCTGTGTGAACTCCCCTGCTGTATTCCAGGCATGAGGCTCAAATTTGTGCAGCCGCTTCAGGACCAAACAATCAAAGAAGGTAACACGGTACGCTTTGATATCGAATTGACTCATGAAAACGTGCCAGTGGTTTGGTACCGAAATGAAGTCAAACTCCACGTGAGCCGAACGGTGCTCATACACGTGGAAGGAAAGAGGCACACTCTAGAAATGAGGACGTTGAGTCTAGACGATACATGTCAAATAAAGGCAGAGACTAAAGGAGTTTACTCAACGGCCAAACTGACAGTCATAGGTAACAGCACGCTCTCTTTTACGCTCTTTGTCTCTGAGTTTAGGCTTTTACTGTTTATTAGATGTTTAAACATGTTACTGGCATCATTACTGGTGATGAATGTATCCAGTTCCACTGGAAGGTTTGTATGAAACACTGAGTGATTTAGTGCATCTCTGAGGTTGAACTCTCTGCAGACACAAACTGTGTGATAAGAGCATCTCACCTGTTCCTGCTGCAGAGGGAGACGCCATCTTCATTGTGAAGCTGCAGGATTACACCGCCACTGAAAAAGACGAAGTGACGCTGGACTGCGAGCTGAGCAAAGACGTCCCCGTGGTTTGGTATCACGAGGAGAAGGAAATCATCGCCTCTAAGACGGTTGTCATGAAGTCAGAGGGCACACGCAGGTCTCTGGTTCTGAAGAAAGTGGGGCAAAGTGATCAAGGCAAATACGTATGTGACTGTGGCACGGACAAAACCTCGGCCAGCATCAACATTGAAGGTAACCAAGATCCAAAACGTGCTGTTCTCCTGAAAACTGGGCTCTAACATTATTAATGTTATAATTTATTACTACTAATAAATGATCAAACATTAGAACATTGATCCCAAATAATACTGCAGCATTTCAACAAACGAATACAGAATGGCAGGTCTAGGTGTACCCCCTGCTGGAAGGAAGACAAAAAACATGTTAAAGTTAGAAATAAAGGCAAATACAAACTGGTTGAGTAGAGCAACAGCAGAGTGAGGAAATGTGGCCAAGCGGTCCTCGAGCAGTCTAAGCCTATAGCAGAATAACTAAGTAAACCCAAGCTGACCCAAGCTATAGGTTTTATCAAAAAGAAAAGACTTAAGCCTAATCTTTAAAGTAGACAAGGTGTCAGCCTCATGGACAGAAACTGGAATTTGGTTCCACTATAGAGGAATCGGTCTCAGCAACACCGTAGGTTGGAATGTAAGTGGTTGACAAATCATCACTGGTGAACGAACGCTCTTGGCAAATAATAAGGACGAAAACTTTCTGGTAACAGTTCAATATCTAGACTGCAGAGATAAAACTTCACAGTAACGTCCTGGATTGCACCATCATTTGTTCACAAGCACTGCCAACCCACCTCCTTTTCTTTTGCCACTCCTCTTTAAATCTCTATCGGCTCGTATGGCCAGAAAGCCTGGCAGTTTGAGTCGGGGACATGATGCTGCAGCTATGTCTCAGTGAAACACAAAACACTCCATTCCCGATACTCTGGGTGGGTCCTTGTTAGGGCTTGGAGATCATCCAACTTAATTCCCTGCTGTAGTTGAAGTATTATTTGAGCATTTGGGATATTAATCAGCTGCTTCTGTTTGTTAAAAAAAACAACACCTTGTTGTTATAGTTACACATCATAAAAAATGTTCAAAAGTAAAAGATTTTCAGTAAAATTCCTTCCAGCTGCACAGAATCCGATACCAGAGTGAATAGTAATAAGAAGGTGATATACATCCAGAAAAAAGAGGAATAAAGAAAAACAAGGATGTGACGCCAACATGCAGCCACCTTGAGCAGCAAAATTCATGGATATTACTACATGATTATCAAATAATACCCATTGATTACCACATAATACTTTACTGCTTATCAGCACATAGTATTGCATTACCAAAAATTATTGTACCAGTCATCAATACATTTCTCTCTAACAATTATCAAATGTTGCCACATTACCAAATATTACTGTAATATTGCTAAATGTGACCACGTTATGGCAGTATTATTAAATATTATCAAATATTACAAAGTATTACAGCAATAGTTTTGTATATTACTGTTTTATTGCCAGTGTGTACATTTGTGGCCTGTTTATTCCAGAGTTATACCTCAGATGTCAAAGGTAGAAATAGAAGAACACATCGTCAGCGTATAAATGTTCCTAACCGCAAATGTGATTTTCCACCCCCCACCCAGCACGCGATGTGAAGGTTGTGAGGCCGATTTATGGTGTGGAGCTGTTTGATGGAGAGACGGCTCGTTTCGAGGTGGAGATCTCTGAGGATGACGTGCACGGCCAGTGGAAGCTGAACGGAGACGTCCTCAGTCCTTCGTCTGTAAGAGTCGCAGCTGGAGGTTTTCCCTCCCAGATATTGTCCTGTTGTCGTGATTGTGTTGTGACCCCAGTTTCTGTTGGGACAGGATGTGGACATCATCGAGGAAGGAGGCAAACACACGCTGATCCTGTACAACTGCAGAGTCTCCATGACCGGAGAGGTGGCATACTCTGCTGCCAACGCCAAGTGTTCTGCCAACCTGAAGGTCAAAGGTGAACCATCAACTACTTTATTAGCAAAACCTTTTCAAATCTTCTGAAGCTTATGAAAACTGCATGTTTTGATTTTATTCACAAACAACACAACCATTTTAAGACTCACTTTGACTGTTCTGTAATTAGTTATTGCTCAAGTTCTGAAGTTCAGGTTCTGGAAACTCATTCTGACTGGTGAACCTTCTCTAACGCTGAACCAGAACATGTCCGACAAAAACAAAACAAGAAACTTAGGAGAAATAAAACAGTTTGTATTTTTGCTAATAGTCTTATTTTTTAGCAGATTTAATAAATAAAAAAAAAAAAAAACAGGATCAGGATCAAAATGAAGCTCAGATATATTTCGTTGACCTTCTGGAGATCAAAGCATTCCTGCACATCTTCAGTGTTTGGCTGTTGTTTCCTGCAGAGCTTCCTCTGAACTTCCTCACTCCGCTGAGCAACGTTCAGGTGTACGAGAAGGACGAGGCCAGGTTCGAGGTGGAGGTGTCCAGAACTCCCAACAGTTTCCGCTGGCTGAAAGGCTCCCAGGAGCTGACGAACGACGACAAGTACCAGATGACGCAGGAGGGGAAAATGTACGTTCTGGTGGTCCGATCAGCTGCCTACGAAGACGAGGCCAAGTACATGTTCGAGGCTGAGGACAAGAGGACAACCGCAAAACTCGTCATTCAAGGTGGTTAACTAAAAAATAAAAAAGTGTTGGTTTTATTTTAAACTGAATGGAAGTTAACACAGATATACTTGTTCAGAGTTTGTTAAAAACCATTGTTTAAATAAAAGTCATCATGTTCTGTTTTTAGCCAAAAATAGCTAATACACACACACACACACACACACACACACACATATAT
>JARVLU010000255.1:3341165-3353872 GCA_031762415.1 Simpsonichthys santanae
AGAGGACCAGACTTAGCTTTTTTAGATTTTTCTACCTGGATTATTGAGCATGCATCAGGGTATTTTGAACCACTTTGTCTTACAGTGTTCTCTTCACCAACCCAACTAAAATCTTTAAACAGTTTTTTAAGCACTTTATTAAACCATAATACATTTATAATTTAGCTTCATGAAATAAAATGAAAAATAGCATTAACTAGATTGGAAACAGGAAGTAACTGATGGAAAATAAAACTAAGAAAAAGTGGATAAACTCATTGTAGAATATGACTTTTTTTTCTTTAAATCCGAACAGAACCTCCAGAGATCCAGCTGGACGTGAAGTTGCTGGCTGGTCTGACAGCCAGAGCTGGGACTAAGATTGAACTTCCTGCAGATGTCAAAGGACATCCTGATCCTCGGGTAAAATGGACCAAGGCTGACTTAGTGTTGCGAGCCGATGACCGCATCACCATCGACACCCAACCAGGACACTCCAAACTTTCCATAGACAACACCACCAGAGGAGACACTGCCACTTACATCATTGAGGCTGTCAACCTGTGCGGTCGTGCCACTGCAACTATTGATGTCAACATCCTTGGTACAACATAAAAGCTCAACTGTCAAAGTGTCGAGCAGCACACCGCTCATTTTAGCATTACCTTCTGTTTTTTTTTAACCAAATACAGCTTATATGCAACCTTTGACACCTCCTTGTGTTGTTTTCTCCTCCAGATAAACCAGGACCTCCAGCGGCCTTTGACATCTCTGAGATTACCAATGAGTCCTGTGTCCTGGCCTGGAATCCACCCAGGGATGACGGCGGCTCCCCCATCACCAACTACATCGTGGAGTGCCGTCAGCTAGACAAAGAGGAGTGGGTGAAACTGTCAGCCACAGTGAAACTCACCACCTTCAAGGCATGCAAGCTTACGGCTCTGAAAGAGTACGTGTTCAGGATCAGTGCTGAGAACCAGTATGGCATCGGTGTACCAACCGAGCACACACCAATCATCGCCAAGTACGCCTTTGGTACGTTGTCCTCCACTCCAGCCCATTACTCAAAACCCAACCAAACACTGAATGTCTCTATTAATCATGGTACTGTCCATCTCTGTCAGATCCTCCTGGTCCTCCAACCAGAGTCACTCCTTCTGACATTGCCAAGGATGCAGTGACCCTGACCTGGTTTGAGCCCGATGAGGATGGTGGCAGCCCCATCACTGGATACTGGATTGAGAAGTTTGATCCAGAGAGTGACAAGTGGATTCGATGCAACAAATTGCCCATAAAAGACACGAACTTTAGGTAAACGGACACAGCTGTCAGGTTTTAAAAGCTGCTGGTTCTCAAACCTTTATGTCGTGAAAAACTGTCCAGACCCTAAAGACTGAAACAAAATGAGTCCAGTTTAGTTTCAGTTCACATAATTCTTTTAAAATTCATTCTAGTAATTGGTTGTCATTAAAATAATGTGAAATACCTACTGTCTGAAGAAGAAGTCTTTCGGATGCAAGATGAAATGTTTCTACATGTTTTTGTTTTTGTGTTTTGAACGTTCAGAGGACCTGACAACTTTTTTAGATACTTATTGTGACATTTTGTCTGAGATCGTTCTTTGGTACAACAATAAAGTCAGACTTCTTGATCAGCCTCTGGTTAGTGAAAAACAGCCCATTTTCACTTATCTCTAAGAACAATACAGTTGAGTCTGTGCACAAAGTTCACATATTTGTAAAAAAAATAACTCTTGACATTGTATTAAAGTATTTGGGGTTCAGTGTTTTACTCTAATCATATTTGTTTTGAAAGTAGTTGTCCTATATGTGGAAATCACCTTGATTAAAAGCAAAAACTATAATGGTTTACTAATGAAGATTATTTTTTAATTTTTTTATCAAATTCATACTCCTCACTCTAAATCCAGCAGTGAGTAATCCCTCTTCATGTTCCCTGGTCTTGAACTTCAGTACCTTCTCCTCTCTTTTGGATCGAAATTTTAACGCCCCACTTTTGGAGAAACGTTGTTTTAAAACAAACATTATTCAGATTAATTTTTCTTACTCTATGTCCCTCTCTGATTGCAGAGTAAAGGGACTCCCCACCAAGAAGAAGTACCGCTTCCGTGTTCTGGCTGAGAATCTGGCTGGACCTGGAAAACCAAGTGCAGAGACAGACCCTGTCCTCATCAAAGATCCAATCGGTATGTCCTTCAGTACAGTCCAGCTCACGAAGGTTCAAGTGATGGTTGGATCAGAACAATATACCATGACAGTAATGTGTGGGGTAATCTGGGAAGGCCATAATAACCTGGAACTCTTTTTCAGATCCTCCGTGGGCGCCTGGTAAACCTGTTGTCAGGGAGGTTGCCAAGACCTCCGCTGTGTTGGCATGGACACGTCCAGAGCACGATGGTGGGGCAAAGATCGAAGGCTACATCATCGAGTTCCAGAAGAGCGGAAGCGAGGAATGGATCCGCATTGCAGAGGATGTTCCTCAGACTGAACACCAGCTTCAGGGTCTAATGGAGAAGCAGGAGTACTCATTCAGGGTGAAAGCTGTCAATAAGGCCGGCGAGAGTGAACCCAGCGAGCCCAGCGACCCTGTGGTCTGCAAGGAGAGGCTCTGTAAGTCCACCATGGAAAACTGGATGGTACAGGACTCTGTCTGAATCTTTTTTCTTGATCTCACATTTTGTTTTTCATGTTCCAGACCCTCCATCTGCTCCTCAGTGGCTGGAAGTGACCAACATCACCAAGGTCAATGCTGATCTCAAATGGCAGGCTCCTAGCAGTGATGGAGGCTCCCCCATCACCAACTATGTGGTGGAGAAGAGGGATGTGAGGCGGAAGGCCTGGCAGTCCGTCGACACTACCGTCAAGGAGCTGAAGTACACAGTGACGCCTTTAAACGAAGGATCTCTGTACGTGTTCCGTGTCGCTGCTGAGAACGCCGTTGGAATGGGTGAATTCTGCGAGCTGGAGGACGCCGTTCTCGCTAAGGACACATTCAGTGAGTTCGCAGGGATAAATAGCTTTTTCTCTTTTATTTTTCTGTTATAACTGTTTAATTTCAAATCTAATGGTAATCCCTGCTTCCCAACTGATGTTTCAGTAACTCCAGGATCCCAAAACCTTTAGTCAGTCATTACTTTTAGGATATAACTTTTATGCGGCTGGAGAAGTTTACTCAGTATCACTCTTCTTTTTCTTTACTCATTATATGTGAATCATCTGATTATGTTTTGAAACAATTCTTGAAGAAAACAAAGCTGAGGGAATAATATTAAAGTTTGTTCCATTTTTTTGCAGCAACTCCTGGACCTCCTTATGCCCTGACAGTTGTGGAAGTCACCAAGAGGCATGTGGAGCTGAAATGGGAACCTCCCAACAACGATGGTGGAAGACCCATAACTAAGTAAGACAAATCAAAGTGTCTTTAAAATTGCACAGTTATGAGTCCATGCAGGTGATTACTGCCGGATGGCATTCTGCCTGTAAAAGAGAGAGAACATTTAATATTTAATAGTACAAAAGCCATTTACAAACTTTAGTTTGGTTTCATCAAATGACACAACTCAAACATGACACACTTTTTTTTTTTTTCACAGGTATGTGATTGAAAAGAAGGAAAAGGTTGGAACTCGTTGGCTGAAATGTTGCAAGACTCCGGACAAACAGACCCAGTTCAAGGTAACGGATGTTGACGAAGGATCAGAGGTGCAGTTCCAGGTCCGGGCTGAGAACGAGGCTGGAGTGGGAGATCCAAGTGAACCCACAGTGATTCTCTCCATCGAGGATCCAACCAGTAAGAAAATACCGGCTTTATGAGCAGATATGCAGCATTTATTTCAAGATATTTAAATCCAGATGGCCAATTCTATTCTACCTTGAAGACAGGTTGCACCAACTTTCAGCTTGTATTTTGGAACTTCCGTTGTCTCTCCAGGTCCTCCATCTCCTCCTCTTGAACTGACCATTGTTGACGCCAGCAGAGAGCACATCAACGTCACCTGGAAACCTCCAGCCAAAGATGGTGGCAGTGCAGTAACTGGCTACCATGTTGAGGTGGCAGAGGCTCGCCCAGAGCTGAAGTGGCTCAGAGTCAACAACAGACCCATTAAAGAGCTGAAGTTCAGGATCGATGACGGAATCAAACCAGAGAAAAATTATGTTATAAGGGTTCGTGCCATTAACTCTATTGGAGTCAGTGATCCCTCTGAGATCTCCAACAAGGTTTCTACCAAGGATCCAGACTGTAAGCACAGATTTAATATAATTCTAAACTCTTTTTTTAAGAACAAGTCATGAGTAATATTTGTTTTCTGCTCTGTAGGTGCCCCAACCATCGATCTAGAGGCTCAAGATGTGGTTGTAGTAGAGGGGGAGAAGTTGCACCTGAACATCCCCTACAGGGCCATTCCAACACCGAAGATGGTTTGGCAGAAAGACACGGTGGTGTGTAAAGCTGATGACAGGCTCTCTATGACAGTGGAGATGAACAGTGCTCACTTGGAGCTGCTGAAGAGCAAACACTCTGATGCTGGTGCCTACACCATCACCCTGGAGAACAGTCTGGGAACCATCTCTGGAACCATCTCCGTCAAAGTAATTGGTAAGATGGTTTTATTTTTAAGACTCTCTTCAAAAATATGTTCATGTGTAACTTGTAAATCTAATAAATATTAGCATTACTGTGTTATTTTTTTAAAGTTCAAAGGTTGGTTCATCACAATTGATCATGAAAAAATTTGCAACTCCACATAAAAATTCCAGCAGAAATGATTGTTTGACACTTTTTTGTCATCTTGAACCTTCCAGGACTTCCAGGTCAATGTAAAGACATCATCTCCAGTGATGTCACTAAGAACTCCTGCCAAATCAGCTGGGAAGCCCCACAAGATGATGGTGGCACGCCGATCGTCAGCTATACTTTGGAACGCCGTGAGGCTTCCAAGAAAACATACATGCCCGTCATGTCAGGGGAGAACGTACTGACCTTCAACGTCAAAGATCTTTACACCAATTGTGAGTACTACTTCAGGGTGAAGGCCATCAACAAAGTTGGAGCTGGAGAATATCTGGAGCTACGGAACCCAGTCATCACAGAGGAAATCAAACGTAAGTTCTGTTTCCATAAAAACTGTATCACCAATCTTGGTTGGCTCACATCCTACTGCATTAAGTATGAATGATAACTTAGATTCTGGGCATTCAGGAGGGCATTGTCATTCAAATATCCTGAAGATGAGATTGCTGGAATCAGATCTGTTACTAGGAGATCCACAAAAGCATAATGAGTTATCTGCTAATCCAGTGTATTTATACAACAGCATCAGGGTGGTGCAAACACTCAGATGTTTACTGTGTTTTTTCTTTTTTACACAGAGAAACCAGACCCACCAATCCAGGTTGAGGCTCACGATCCCACATCCAAGTCCATCACAGTCACCTGGAAGGCTCCAGACTATGACGGTGGCTGCCCCATCCAGGGTTACATTGTGGAGAAGATTGAGAAGGATGGTGACCGTTATGAGAAAGTCACCCCAAGTCTGGTTCCTGGTTTCTCCTATGTGGTTACCGGTCTGAAAGAAGATGTAGAGTATCAGTTCAGAGTTCGTGCTGAGAACGCAGCTGGAGTCAGTGAGCCATCGCGCAGCAGTCCACTCATAAAGGCTGCAGACCCTGTTGGTATGTCAAACTATAAATCTGTTTACACCAAACAAGAAAACCTTTACTTTACCATGTCTGTTTTTTGATTTCCAGAAAAACCGAAGGTCACACTGCATGCCCGTGTGCAGTCAGGTCTCTGCATTAAGAAGGGTGAGGAGATCCGCATTGATGCTTACATCTCTGGATCTCCATACCCCAAAGTCACCTGGCTGAAAAATGAGGAGGATGTCACCAAAGAGGCCACCAAAAAGATCATGCCTGTGGTCAAGAAGAAGAAAACCAAAGCCCTGGTTCGTTCCAATAAAGAGAAATCTTGAACAGTTTCTTGTTGTTCTTCATATTTTTTTTAAATAAATTTTACATTTTGATTTGTGCAGGTTCCCGAACCTGAGGAGGAGTTTGTGACTCCTCTGCGTGAGCGTCTTGGTATAGATAAGACCACAAAAGGCCAGTCCACTCTGATGATCCGTGATGCTGTCAGAGTTGACCACGGAACCTTCACCATCAAGGTGGAGAACACCCATGGCGTTGATTTTGCCTCCTGCTTCGTCAACGTCCAGGGTATAAAGACGTTTGTCTCACTTGGCTTTGTATTCTCACAAGATTCTGTTTGGTCTTTATGAGTAGAACTATGTCGTTGGATATTTTTATTCTCTGAATGTTAAACATTGCTCTGACTCTCATGTCCTACAGACAAACCTGGCCCTCCAATCAACTTCACCTTTGATGACATCAGGAACACCTCGGTCATCTGTAACTGGGAGCCTCCTGAGGATGATGGTGGCAGTGAGATCCTGAACTACATCTTGGAGAAGAAGGACAACAAGAATGATGAGATTGGCTGGATCACCGTCACCTCCACTCTGAAAGGCACCAGCTTTCCAGTCACCAAGTTGATTGAAGGGAAGGAGTACATCTTGAAAGTCACAGCTGAGAACAAGTATGGCTGTGGCCATCCATGCATCTCTGAGCCACTTGTCGCCAAGAACCAGTTCAGTAAGTAAAATCATAAAGATGAATATTTCAACACATATCAAGATCATTATGTTGTCACCCAGAACCATTTTTCAATTATATTTCAACATTTCTCGTATCACTCACCTTCTCCTCCCCTCTTAGATCCTCCTGATGCCCCCAACACCCCCAGAGTGCATGAGGTGACATCAAGCTCCGCCCACATCTCCTGGCATGAGCCGAAGGATAACGGTAGCCCAATTCTGGGCTACTGGATTGAGAGGAAGGAGGTGAACAGCAAACACTGGACCCGAGTGAACAGGGCCCTCGTCAACTCCCTTGATGTGAAGGTCACGGGGCTGATGGAGGGACTCACCTACATCTTCAGAGTATGTGCAGAGAACCTGGCTGGACCCGGGCCCTTCAGTGACCCCACAGACCGCACCATAGCCATGGATGCCATCCGTAAGTTTTGATTACAATAATGAAGTATAAAACCTCAAAGACAAAGAGCTGAATCTCTGGACACTTAGTCTGTGACTTTCTAAAATCTGATCAGTTTGTTAGTCTGCTTTGATCATGCTGAATGAAAGTCAGATTCACCTTCATGACAAACCATTTTGGACATTACTGGATGTCATGGCCATTTAAAGGAGGATTAAGAACTGTCAATCCACAAACAGATACTGATATTCAGACAGTATCTTCATTTGTCTTGTGTTCTTTGTTTTGGACTTTCTGTAGACCTCTGAAAATTTACACAACAATCTGTAACGCAAATATTCATTCATATGTATTTTTCTGTTAATAAAGTTCCTCCAGGCCCTCCCACTCCACGGGTGGTGGACACTGGAAAGGATTCTGTCATCTTGGCCTGGAAGCCCCCACTGTACAATGGTGGAGGGGATATTCTGGGATACCATGTTGAGAAGGTACTGAACAAACTGACTAAGACTTGTAAAACCAAAAACATATAGGTAGGACCGACATGTTAAATCCTGACCTGGGGTTTCACAGGTATTGGCAGGAGAAAAGGACTGGAGCCGTTGCACTGAATTCAGGTGTAAGGAGTTAACCTACACAGCAACAGGCCTCACAGAGGGAGCAGACTATTATTTCCGTGTTGTTGCAGTCAACGATGCTGGACCTGGAGCTCCTGGTGTTACTGAACCTGTCACCGTCAAAGAGCCAGAAGGTACTAATAGTTTATGTCACTCATCATTAACTTTTATTTGGATTTTTTTTACATAAAGAAAATAATTTATAAGCTTATTGTTTTGTAAGTCTCTTAACAAAAATTGATCTCAGCTTTTCCTGGAGTCACTTCCCGTACAATGACCGATTTTGACTCCACGTGTAGGAGAACTACATCTTTCAGAAACAACTTCCTTTACCTGTGTCCCACAGAATCTCCTGTTGTGGTCTTTGATGCCTCTGTGAAGAATGGTGTGATGATCAAAGCTGGCGATCCTCTGAAGCTTCCTGCTGTGGTGACAGGCCGACCCCAGCCCGAGATCAAATGGGCCAAAGATGAGGCTGAGATTGACAAAGAGAGGATGATTGTAGAGACAGAGGGTAAGAAGAGCACTCTGTTCATCAAGAAGGCTGTGAGATCAGACCATGGAAAGTACCAGATCACTGGAACCAATGGCAGCGGGACCAAGACTGCAGAGACCAGAGTGGATGTAATGGGTCAGTGTTTCATCTCAAAACATCCTCTTGTATAAGCACTAACATGACCAGGGGCAGCTCTGTATCTGAGCTAAAAAAACTAGAGTTTCATCTTTCCTGGCCTCAGTTTACAGCACAGATTGATCATGAAGACATTTTAAAGAGCTCTTTTATGTTTGGGTGAAAGAGATGCTTGTTAAACTCCTGGGGACCAGACAGTGTAGTTCTGGAAGAAACAAAAAACGAGTTATTCACCAACTTCTGTATTTGTAGATGTTCCTGGGCCGGTGGTTGATCTGAAGACTGTCTTGGTGACAAAGAAGAATATTGTCCTGACGTGGTCAGATCCTGTGGACAATGGAGGCAGTGACATCATCGGTTATGAGGTGCTAAGGAAAGATGCCAAAATGAAGCTTTTCCGTCAGCCCATTGAGACAGCATCCTGCAAGTGTGACATCCAAGGTTTGCTGGCCGGTGAGGAGTACGACTTCAGGGTCTTTGCCAGAAACAAGTATGGTGATGGAGCTCCATCAGACCTGGGACCGATCTTGGCTGAGGATCCTAAAGGTAAACACACTGATATACAATCTGGAGAATTCATTACCTGATATTTCAAGAATCATTAGCTGACATCTTCCACATTATTGCAGGAACACCATCAGCTCCTGAGAAACTGCACTACACTGAGAGAACCAAGAGCACCATCACTCTGGCCTGGCAGCCTCCTCGCACTGACGGCGGCAGCCCCATCAGTGGATATTACGTGGAGAAGATGAGGTCTGACGGCACAGAGTTTGAAGTTGCCAACCGCAAGATCTTTACAGAGTGTTGTGGAACAATCGAGAACCTTTCTGAGAACCAAGAGTACCAGTTCCGTGTAAAAGCTGTCAATGAAGTTGGGGATGGAGAACCATCCAAACCAATCACAGCCAAGATCCAGGATGATGAACGTACGTTCAGATGTTCAGATGCACAGTCAGAACCGGAATGCAACATTTATTTTGTTAAAGAGTGAAAATTTGATCAATGTTTTCTGGTCCCAGTTTCTCCAGTTATCACAATCTTGAAATTCTTCAAGAGCAACGCAATCATTGTGAAGAAAGGAGCCGCCATCGACATCCCAGCAGAGGTGACTGGACTTCCTCTGCCGACCCTCAAGTGGCTGAAAGACAATGTGGTGATTGAAGTGCCTGAAGATGACAAGATGAGCCTGGAGACCGAGGAGGTGAGAAGCAAAACCTGATTCAGGGTTTGGAACATGTAAAGAACTTGAGGAAGATGCGATGGTAACAACTAAACCATTTTAGCATTTTGTTTTGTTGCTTTAATGCTGTTTAGAGATTTTTTTAACAAATTTTTAACATCCAGCTGCTACAGATGAAACTACTTTACTCAACAGAATCTAAATAGCGTTTGGTCTGTTTGGTTTGACACGATGTCCACATGTCCATTCTTTTACTTTAGGTGAACCGGACTACACTGAGGACAAAGATAGCTCTCCCAGAAACCGTCAGACAGGACAAAGGGAACTATAAGTTGGTAGCTGAAAACTGTTACGGAACCGCCCAGCAGGTCATCAGAGTCGAGATCCTCGGTAAGAACCAGAAGCTTCTGCATCAGCTTTGCATTGACCTGTTTTCAGTTCATAATGAGCATGCGTGTCGTTAAATTAATTCATAGCTACTTCTGGTGTCCAAGGTTGGTGTTCACCTCTATTGTTAGGGTTCTGTAAACCTGTTTTTTCTTAATTTTATTTACAAATGTTTTGAGTTTACTTTTATATTACACTGTGAGAGCGAGATGATGTCAACGTGCAATGTTGCTGGATGTCAGAGCAGCTAAAACAAATGAACGCTGTTTGGACAATAAACTAAGTACCGTAGGCATGTAGGTATCTAGACCACAGTGCATTGTAAAATCCTAACACGAGTATCTGTAAAATGTCTGTTCAGTTATTTCACAGTTTCACATTTGATGAAGTCTGATCTGTAAACACATTGAGCAATCCATTTCTGAAATTTCAGACCGTCCTCTTCCTCCGAGAAATATTGTGGTGTCAGACATCAAGGCGGACTCATGCTACTTGACGTGGGACGCCCCTGAGGACAATGGAGGAAGCGAGATAACCAACTACATTGTGGAGCGCCGAGACGCCAGCAAGAAGAAGTCAGACTTTGACGTTCTGACTATCAACCTGATTGAAAGGAGATACGGGGTCAGTTACATTTCAGATCTAATATTCAGCCATTCTGTGATGGAGTTCAATTCAAAGCAGTCTGCTCCTCAGATAAATAAATAATTTATTATTTTTTATACGTGACTGTTTCTGTTCAGTGCCCTGAGACGACTTCTGTTGTGACTTGGCGCTGTATAAATAAACTGAATTGAAATTGAATTGAAGTGAAAATCTATTAAATAAAGACCAGGCCTCAGAACTAAGGTTCAATATATTTGTGTAAATAAAAAAATATATTGCGTTGAAACATTAAACTGAACAGGATTATAAATTAATTGAATTTGGACAGATTTGTTTTCTCCTTTTTCTGTACACTTGAGAAATTGGCACTTTGTGAATATTCTGAACAAAGTTTGACTAAAGTGAAACATTTTATTGTTTTGTTACAAACAAATAAGAATAAGAATAAAAGCTACTCATCCAAAGGGAATACTTTTTATTTGGACTAAATTTTGTCGGGTTGCGGGAGCAGCAGCTTGAGCAGGGAAACCCACACCAACTCAGCGCCTCGCACCATGAGCAACTCCAGAGTGGAATAAAGTTCAGGCCTTCTCAAGGAGATTGGTTCTGGAGACCATGCTGTGCGTCAAGGTGAGCCCAACTACATTTAGTGGCTGCCTCAACTTCACGCACAAGCTCAGGCTCCTTCCCTGCCAGAGAGGTTATGTTCTATATGCCTAGAGCCAGCTTTGGTAAGTCAGGCTCTTAGTGACCAATCATCATCATGCACTTGTCAATTAGCCCCTCCACCAGGCCTGGCTCCAGGGTGGGACCCTGGTAACCCATGTCTGGACAAGGGACATTGAGTTCCTTGTTTGTCCTTGTCCATACAAGTGTGTTGAATCACTCTTTGGACAGTCATCTAGGACCAATCTTCCTTGGACCTCTGGAGTCCCTCCCAGGTGCAATTACAAATGCCTCTGACAGCAAAGCTCCTAGGATCATTCAAGCACACAAATGCCTCCACCACGTTAATGTGGCAATTCGAGGAGACAATAATAATTTATTCAAATCTTATAAAGTGACAGTTTTTTTTTTTTTTAGTTTGTTTTTGTTCAAAATATCAAACTCCAAGAAACTCCAAGAAACTAATGCAAAAATGTTGTTCTTGTCTTTTAGGTCTACAAACTGGACTTAAATGGAGCTTACCAGTTCAGGATCAAAGCCGAAAACAAGTATGGTGTTAGTGACGGCTGTGAATCAGAGAAGGTACAGCTCCAAGATCCATTTGGCCTCCCAGGACCTCCACGTAACCCTAAAATCATAGCTGCCACAGCAACCACCATGACGGTGACCTGGGACCCCCCTCTGGACAACGGCGGCTCCACCATCCAGGGTTACTGGCTGGAAAAGAGGGAGCGTGGTGCAGTGTACTGGGGTCGGGTTAACCGAGCCTCGGTCACCAAGCCGGCAGTGAAGGGCCTGCAGTACACGGTGCTGCGGCTCATAGAAGGAACAGAGTACCAGTTCAGGGTCGCAGCCAGCAACGCCGCAGGACTCGGACCACCAAGCGAGGCCACCGAGTGCCGCTTTGCCGTGGATCCATGCAGTGAGTGTTCCTCATCTGAACTCTAGACAGGCTCAAGGAATCTGCAGCTACACCTTCCTGCATTTAACAAAATAAAAACTCATGAAACTGAGCGTGTTTAAGCATCAGCTGCCAGGAAATTAACTTCTCCTTACTTTGATTAAATCAGAATTTCAGTACTTGGAACTTTAAAGAGCATGGCACCAGAACTCAAATTGATTCAAACACCTCCTGTTTCTCTTTCCCAGACACCCCCAGCCCACCTGGCGCCCCCGAGGTTAAAGACAAAACCAAGAGCAGCATAACACTCACCTGGAGCCCTCCGGAACGAGACGGCGGAAGCCCCATCAAAGGTTACATCATCGAGGTTCATGAGGAGGGCTCTCCTGATTGGAGGAGGGTAAACCCAGCCGATAAGCTCCACCCATCCACCGAAATCACTGTCCCTGACCTGAAGGAGGGAAAGAAGTGCAAGTTCAGGATCTATGCAGTGAATGCTGCAGGAAACTCTGAGCCCGCCAGGACAGCTGACATCCTGGTTCAAGACATCCTGAGTAAGAAACCCACCCCACCCCCGCGCGCGCGCGCGCACACACCCACACACACACACCCACACACACACACACACACACACACACCCACACACACACACACACACACACAC
>JARVLU010000255.1:3357113-3425028 GCA_031762415.1 Simpsonichthys santanae
ATATATTTGCACTTACCGGTATGTCACACTGGATTCCTCCTTTTCAGGAGCACAGGGCTCAGGTATGTCAGGGGGAAAAATCTTAATTAAAAAAAACTTAATTAAAAAAATCTTAGTTAAAAAAAAAAAACATTTTGAATGTTTTATGTATGAACAGAGTGAACTGCTTCTGCTTGTGTGGTGGGTTTGATGTGACCTGGATCATGTCTTGCAGATGTAACAGAAGAGATGTGGACACCACAACTTTCAAGGTGGAGGACCTGACAGAAGGAGACGAGTATGAGTTCAGAGTGATAGCTTACAACGAGGCTGGCCCCAGTCGACCATCATCCACTGCCGGACCGGTCCTACTCCAGGACCAGACCTGTGAGAACAGAACTCTGAGCAGTTTAATGAAGCACACAACAAGAATTACTATCAGAACTGAAGGGTTAAATTTTTGTTCCAACACTCACACATCAGATCCCAGACACATAGTTTCTAAACATCTCCTATAATTAGAAAATAAAGTTGAATACAAAAAAACAGGTTTGTAGGCTCAGTCATCCAGGTAGCTAACACAAAAAAGGTTAAACCATTAGTTTCTTTAGAAGAATCGTTAAAGAAACTAGTGCATATGAAATTATTTAACATTTTAAAGTTGAATACAGTATTTTTTTTATTGATGACATTCAATTCTATGTCATGATATTTCACAACAACAGTTATTTTTGTACTCACTTTTGTCAGCTCATCCCAGCCAACATTTATTAGTGGGGTCCGTATTTGTTGAACACAGTCTTGAAAATGTATCCTATATAGCATTGTCTGTGTGATCCACAAAGGGCCCAATGAAATTACCTGTGTAGTTTTGATCTTATGAAACCCTGGGCACTAAGTGGGCGCCATTTTGAAAAAATATGCTAAAACTTTCTGGGTCCTAACCTGGGCTTATACAGTACAGTATATGGGCTAAGAGTGGGATTTTCCACATTTCACAATAGCCCCGTGCTGTGCTTAATTAGTTTTCATTTAAAACAGTGTTAAGCATTGAGAGGACTGTGTGGGAAAACATGCACAACACAAAGCCCATCTTAAGTGCTATTTTTAAGTTCATTATTGATACTATATGAGTTCAACATGGGTTTACTCATGTTTAAGTCTGTTAACAAACCCAAGTAGGATCTGCATGTGTTGTCCATGTTGAACCATTTATTAATTTTTTTGTGACCCATTTTGGACCTACACTGGGGGCCCACTTGGGTAATATTTTGTTAAACCAAGTGGGCCCAAAAGAAAACCCCAGCTAAAGCCTATATCCAGATAGCACCTTCCAGCTTGAGCATAACCCAAAGTGGAGACACTTATACTTGTTTTCTGGGAAACACTGAACAGTGGAACTTTATAGTTTGGAAAATAACTAAATATTTATTTAAAAAACTTAGTCACAATCTCCCATTTTCTCATTTTTTTTACCTGCAGGTGCTCCATCCATCGAGCTCAAGGAGTTTATGGAGGTGGAGCAGGGCTCGGACATCAACATCGTAGCCAAGCTCCGTGGCTGTCCATTCCCCACACTCACTTGGTACAAGGCTCCACCCCACAAGCCTGAAGACAAGGTGGAGGTTCAGTATGATGAGCACATCAACAAGATTGTATCAGACGACAGCTGCACACTGCTCATCCAGCAGGGCAAACGCCCTGACACCGGTCTGTACACGCTGGTGGCCTCCAACTGTCTCGGCAAAGCCTCCAAGGAGATGAGACTCAACGTGCTCGGTATGAACAAACACATAAAACTGGCATGCAAAATTATAGAAGTATGCTCATTTAAGCTGCAATAACTTATTTGAACTGCAGCAGTTTCTCATGACAGGAACTTTATTTGATCTTTGCAGGTCGTCCTGGTCCTCCCTCTGCTCCCATTAAGTTTGAGGAGATTGGAGCTGAGAAGATCACGCTCTCCTGGCTGCCACCAAAGGATGATGGTGGATCTAAGGTCACAAACTACGTTATCTGGAAGCGAGTGGCCAACAGAAAGACCTGGGTGCCTGTCACCAATGAGCCCAAAGACCGGATCTGGACAGTAGAAAACCTCATGGAGGGACATGAGTATGTGTTCCGCATCATGGCCCAGAACAAATATGGCGTTGGGGAGCCACTGGACAGTGAGCCTGAGGTCGCCCGGAATCTTTACAGTGAGTTCAATCTTCTAACAGGTATTTCAAAGTCCCTCCAGCTGCCTTCAGCAGTGAGGCACAGGACTCAGATCAAATATGTCTGTTCCAACGCCACCACTATGGGCTGGTTATTTAAGAATGATTAGAAACTGTGTTTGATTCTTTTTTAACGTGGTCTCAAACATTGACAGATACAACAGTTAAAAATGGCCTCTTACCATGAAAGTTTCTACCAGTCTTTATTATTTGTACCAGTACTCAACCCTAAACTAATCAGTCCAACAGTCAAGTTTTGTTAGTCAAACTGGTAGACAGTATTTATTACATAATTTCCTCAATGTTTGAAAGAAACGAAAAAGTTGTATGACATGAACCAGGTTTCTGGACAGAACTGAGCTGTTCATTTTGTGTGTTCAGCTGTCCCTGGTCAGTGTGAGAAACCCACAGTAACTAACATCACCATGGATTCCATGACCATCAACTGGGAGGAGCCTGAGGACGATGGTGGCACTCCTATCACTGGATACTGGCTGGAGCGCAAAGAGACCACTGGCAAACGCTGGGCCCGTTTCACCCGAGACCCCATTCGTCCTATGGGCATGGGGGAGACTTTTGTAGCAAGTGGATTAGTTGAAGGATCTCAGTACTTATTCAGAGTTTCTGCTATCAATGCTGCTGGACCTGGACTGGCTAGCCCCCCAACAGACCCTGTCTTTGCTAGAGACCCCATCTGTAAGTAAATTAAATGACACAAGTTTGTTATTCTCTGTAAGTACACAGAGAGGAATGCTAACTAGTTGCCTATCGCTTTATGAAGCCCCCCCATCTCCTCCAACGCCCAAGATTTCTGATTGGACCAAATCTACAGTGGACCTGGAGTGGATCCCACCACTGAAGGATGGAGGCTCCAAGATCATTGGTTACTGGGTAGAGTACAAAGAGGAGGGCACTGAGACCTGGGTCAAGGTAAGAAAAAGAGTCACCTTTCACTGTCTTTCAAAATAAAAGTTTTCTCATGGTAGTTTGATTAAATAAAAGTGCTCATTTATAACATTAAAAAGGATGCATCAAGTCTTCCATTTGGTTTTTGAGACAGATCCATGATAAGACAAATCTTAAACAATATTTCTGTTTCCAAGGCTAAGGAGACTGAAGTCCGAGGCACTCGTTTAGTGATCACCGGCCTAAAGACTGGTGGTCAGTACAGGTTCAGGGTGACTGCCTTCAATGCTGCTGGTAATGGTGAGCCAGGGGAAGTCCCAGAGGTGCTTGAAGTCAATGACAGAACCAGTGAGTCAAGATCAACTGTTGCACCAAAAACAGATATACTGAATCCATGTGAAACAAACAGTAATGAGGAGGGTTTTTCCCCTTTTTAGTTGCTCCTGAGGTCGACTTGGATGCCTCAGTGAAGGAAAGGATTGTGGTACATGCTGGCGGTGTGATCCGGATCATCGCCTATGTGTCAGGCCAGCCAACACCTGACATTACATGGGGCAGAAATGGAGCTGCACTGCCTCCGGAGGCAAAAGTGGAGACCACGGCCATCAGCTCTTCACTTGTCATCAAACCATGTGCCAGGAAACACCTCGGTGTCTACACGCTGACTGCTAAGAATGCTGGAGGGGAGAAGACAAAGAGCATCACTGTGGAAGTCCTTGGTGAGAGATGGCTTTCATATCGCTGAATTATTTTGCTATGACTATCTGACAACTATTTGGTTTCATAAATTCACCTCTGTTTTAACATAGATGTTCCTGGGCCTGTTGGTATTCCTTTTATTGCTGAGAACTTGAGCACTGACTCCTGCAAGCTGAACTGGTTCTTCCCTGAGAATGATGGAGGTTCTCCCATCAGCAACTATATCATTGAGAAACGTGAAGCTGAGCGTAAAGCCTGGACGTCACTCTCATATACGGCCAGCAGACAAAATGCTGTGGCTCGTGACCTCACCATCGGAAAGGCCTACTTCTTCAGAGTGGCTGCAGAGAATGCCATCGGCATTGGACCATTTGTGGAGACAGCAGCTGAGCTCATCATCAAGGAACCAATCAGTGAGTATGGTTAAAGATACATAGGTAAACACTGGTCTCAGACCAGGAGGGGATTCACATCAAACTCACAGCTTAAGAATAATACCATATCATACCATACCATACCATTTTATTTACAGAGCACTTAAAACAGCGACAAGGCCAACCAAAGTGCTGTACAAACAGAAAAACAGGCAACACATAAAGCAATATAAAAAAATAAGTTAAATCAGAATACTGTATAGACATAAAAATGTTGCAGATAATAAATATAATGACTAACCTGTGTGAAACATACAGGTTCAAAACACCTGTTTGCACATGAATCAGAGAATCAGGGCAAAATTATTTTCCAGGTTACTTTAGGAAAATGTATTTGCTAAATAACAAGAATAACATTTAAATAATATCATTGTAAGTTATCATTCATCATTAAGCTGCTTTCTATCATCAGATTTAAGGAATATTTTCATTTTTGTCTTCAGGTGTGCCAGACCGCCCAGAAGAACTGGAGGTTACCAAGGTTACTAAGGATACCATCTGCCTCACCTGGAAAGAGCCCAAATATGATGGAGGCTCTGATATCACCATGTACATCCTGGAGGCACGTATGATTGGCAAGGACAAGTTCACCAGACTGACAAAGGAGAAGCTGTTGGACAGGAAGTTCACATATGATGGCCTGAGGGAAGGTGACACCTACGAGTTCAGGGTGATTGCTGTGAATGAAATCGGACCAAGCAAACCGTCCTTCTGCACCAAACCGATCACTTGCAAGGATGAACTAGGTGACTCATTTTACAGCTTTGCATGTATACAGTTGAATAATGACTATATAATACCAACGTATGTCTGTGGCTGTAATTCTACAATTTAAACATTTGAAGTCTAGGATTTAAACATGGTGAATTACAGTATAAACATTTATATGATTATATATTTATACAGATAAACATATAGCATTAATAAATTTAAATATGGTTGCATATTGCAGTTGTTGCCTGCAGTGGTTCTTGCATCTTTTTACTATCATTTAGGGAAATGAAAATGAAAAACAAACATTCAAAAGAATATACAAATAGACAACCTTAAGAATACTCTAATTTTTTTAAATTAATTATCTGTCCTTACAGAGCCGCCAACCATTGAGCTGGACTTCCGTGACAAGATCATCATTCGTGTGGGAGAGAGCTGTTTGCTGCAGGGCCGCTACACTGGCAAACCGGCTCCGTCTATTACCTGGTATAGAGATGATGAAGAGCTGAAGGCTGACAAACATGTTATCTTTAAAAACACACCAACTACCTTGTCACTGGGCCTGATGAAAGCCAACCGTGAGCACAGTGGCAGGTATGTTGTGGTTGTGGAAAACGGTACCGGATCCAGGAAAGGAGTCAGCAACATCACAGTTGTTGGTATGTTCAGAACTGTAAAGAAAACTTTGGATGATGTCATCAGCAGTACAAATCACATTGTATTCTTTCCCATTCCCTGCAGACCGACCAACTCCTCCTGTTGGTCCTGTGGTGTTTGAGGAGGTGCATAGGGAGTATATGGTGATCTCATGGAAGCCTCCTCTAGACAATGGTGGCGTCGAGATTTCTAATTACATTATTGAAAAGAGAGATGTTAACAGAGATATCTGGACCACAGTAACATCTGCCACAACCAAGACTACATGCAAGGTAATTAGGTCTGAAATTTGTTGTGTTGTTGTTCAGGACTCCAACGGGAGGGGGTTGCTGGAGTTCAGAGATGTTACAGTGTTGTCTCCTTTCACAGATCCCCAAACTAACAGAGGGCAGGGAGTACATCATGAGAATCTTTGCTGAGAACATGTACGGCATCAGTGATCCTTTAGAGTCTGAGGAGATGAAAGCTAAAGATTTGTTCAGTAAGTTTCTCCCACTGTCTTAGAGCTTCTCATAAAACATAGGAGAGGTTCAAGAGTATTAAACATTCTCCTGTAGTTTGGTTTTACAATATTTTTTTCTTCTAATATGGTATATATATATGTCATATATATATATTTCATATATTCATATATTTTTCGTTCCGTCACTAAGGAGTCCCTGAGGCCCCTGAAATGCCAACTGTCAGAGAGGTGTATGCTAACAGTGCTTTGGTGCTGTGGAACCGGCCTCGGGATGGAGGGAAGCCTATCACCAACTACATTTTGGAAAAGAAGGAACCTGGAGCCAAGAGGTGGTCCAGAGTAACTAGAGATCCACTTTACCCAGCAACTCAGTACCGAGTTCAGGACTTAGTGGAAGGTTGCGAGTATGAATTCAGGGTGATGGCTGAGAATGAGTTGGGAACCGGAGATCCAAGTCCCCCATCCAAACCAATCCTAGCTAAAGATCCCATTGGTCAGTTTGACACATTTCTCTTTTTTTTTTACACTTTATATTCCCATCCTTATTTCTGTATTGCATTTACAGCTGACTGAACTGTTTTCCTCTCACAGTGCCTCCAAGTCCCCCAGTAACCCCAGAGGCCTACGATAAAACCAAGGACTCTGTCAGTCTAAAGTGGCAGATTCCACGACATGATGGAAAAGGACGAATATTTGGCTACATTGTGGAGTATCAGAAGCCAGGTACCATAGAGTGGACCCAGGCCAATGCAACTCCAGAGGAATGCCCAGATCTCCATTATGTGGTAACAGGACTTACTGATGGACAGGAGTATGCATTTAGGATCTTTACAGTGAATGCTGCTGGCAAATCAGACCCTGCTTATGTCAAACAGACCATCAAAGTCCATGACAGATTAGGTAAGGAGGATCAGATGTAACTCAGCCCATGAACACATTACATGTATAGTACATTTTTGCTTTTGGAAATGCAATCCATCAAATGTAATTATTTGTAATTTATTGGCCTTTTTGTTCTATCATCTACTAAAATTATGTACACTTTTATTGCAATCCACAGAGGAGCCTGAATTACTCTTGGATGCCAACATGGCACGTGACCACCTAGCCATGCTGGGCACAGATATCTCTCTCAGTGCCACCATTAAAGGCATACCAACACCAACAGTTTCCTGGAAAAAGAATGATGGAGATGTACCTTCTCACATCACCGTTGCTGTTACCGCAACTGGCAGCAAAGTCTTCATTCCCAAGTGTGTCCGTGCAGACTCTGGAAACTATACTATTACAGCTGAGAATGCAGCTGGGAAGAAATCAGCAACAGTTGCTGTGCTTGTGCTAAGTAAGTAAAATGTATACAAATTCAAATTAATAAATACTTTTTAAATTCAGAATACATGTGGACTTAATTTTATACATGGTTGTTTCCATCAGACAAGCCATCTCCTCCAAGGGATTTGGTGGTGTCCGAAGTGACCAGTGAGTCAGCTTACCTAACATGGAAGGCTCCAGAAGACAATGGTGGTGCTGTCATCTCTCATTATGTTGTGCAAAAGAAAGACGTAGCTGCAGATCAGTGGGTACCTGTAGCTCCAGCCAATAAGAAACTGAGTCTGATGGCCATGTACCTGATGGAAGGAATCCAGTATCTGTTCAGAGTGGCTGCTGAGAATCAGTTTGGCAGGAGTGACTTTGTTACAACTAAGACACCTATCAAGGCTGTTGATCCTCTCTGTGAGTGAAAGTTATAATGCATTACAATAGATGCAGTGTGACACAGGCTATAAAACGTGATCACTAATATACCATGGTATTATACACATTCTTAGTGAGTGATTTAAATCTCTTATTAATTAGAAAGTATTTATGCTTCTCTGACACCCTTAAGATCCTCCTGGCCCACCCAAGAACCTCCACCACACCGATGCAGAGAAGACAGAAGTGTGGCTGGCCTGGGAGTGGCCAGATCGCACTGGTGGAAGTGAAATTACTGGCTTCATTGTCGAGTACCAGGAAGATGGCCAGACAGACTGGGTTACCTTCAAGACTGTGAGCAACAACCAGAGCCATGTAACAGGTCTGGAAGAAGGCAAAACTTACCGCTTCAGGGTCAAGGCTCAGAATGCCATTGGTGTAAGCCGCCCTGACACTAGTGTTCCAGTGACTTGCCAGGAGAAGACATGTAAGACATGCTGAGGGTGTTTAATCACTATGAAAGCTAAGTATGGTGTTATGTAAAGCATTAAAACCTCACAACACAATTTCTGTTTTGTTCTCTTTCAGTGCCACCTACTATTGAAGTTGATGTGAAGCTTATTGAGGGTGTTGTTGTCAAAGCTGGAAGTACTGTTTCTTTACCAGCTAAGATGACAGGCATCCCCCTTCCCACAGCCAAATGGATGACTGATGGCAAGGAGATCATATCTGAGGGCCGATATCATATTGAAACAGCTGGATCCTCAACCATCCTCAGTATCCCAGAGTGCCAAAGAGGAGACACTGGAGAGTACATGCTCACTGTGTCCAATACTGCAGGCAGCAAGACAGTAGCCCTACATGTCACTGTGCTGGATCTACCAGGACCACCTATTGGACCCATCAATATTTTGGAAGTCACCCCTGATCACATGATGATACAATGGAGGGCACCCAAAGATGATGGTGGCACATCTATAACCAACTATGTGGTCGAAAAAAAGGATGTCAAGAAGCCATGGGAGCCTTGGTCAGTTGTTAGTTCTAGTGGTACCAGCACAAAAGCCAAAGTGTCAAGGTTAGAGAAAGGTCGTGAATACATTGTTCGGGTCCGTGCAGAAAACAAAATTGGCATTGGTGCTGGTCTTGAGAGTCCACCTACTATTGCCAAGCACATGTTCAACCCTCCTGGTCCTCCAGGCTTCCCCGAGTGTTCTGATATCACAGAGAATGCTGTAACAGTGGAATGGGCCCTGCCGGAGTATGATGGAGGTAGCCCCATCAGTGGCTATGTGATTGAACGGAGAGAAATGACAGGAAAGTGGATCAGAGTCAATAAAACTCCAGTGCTAGATCTAAGATACAGGGTCTCTGGTCTGTTTGAAGGCAATAGTTATGAGTTTAGAGTGTTTGCGGAGAACATTGCTGGTATCAGTGAGCCTTCACTCACCTCTGACCCTATTAAAGCTACTCGAGCAATCACTAAACCTGGACCTCCTGGTAACCCTAAACTGAAAGACTGGAGTAAATCCTATGCTGACATCTGCTGGACCAAGCCCACAAGAGATGGAGGCAGTCCAATTCTAGGATATTTTGTTGAGGTTCAGAAGTCAGGTACTGCCCAGTGGGATAGAATCAATAAGGACCTTATCAAGATCTGTGCCTACAGAGTACCTGGCCTCATTGAAGGAATGGAGTACAGACTACGCATCAGAGCTACCAACAAGGTTGGGGACAGTGAGCCCAGAGAGTTCCCTGAGACAATTTTGGCAAAGGACATTCTAGTGCCTCCTGAAGTTGTGGTTGATGTGTCCTGCCGGGACTCTGTGACAGTCAGGGCAGGTCAGATAATCAGTTTAATTACCAGAGTGAAAGGCAGACCAGATCCAGAAATCACATGGACAAAGGATGCCAGAGCCTTGTCACGAGATAAGCGCACTGAGATGAACAACAACTACCCTGTTTGTGAACTCATTATTAATGACTCTGTCAGATCAGATTATGGAAAATACGCTATTGTTGCTAAGAACAGCAGTGGACAGGCACAAGCTACCATTTTGGTGAATGTTCTAGACACACCAGGAGCTTGCCAGAATCTGAAAGTAGCCTACGTCACTAAAAAATCTTGCATGGTCTCGTGGGAAAACCCTGAAGATAATGGTGGCACTGAGATTACTCAATACATTATTGAGTGTCGTCAGCCAAGTCAAAGAGGATGGACAATGGTTTCTAATGATTGGACAAAGCGTCTAATAAAGGCTCCTCTTACTGAAGGTTGTGAGTATTTCTTCCGTGTCAGTGCAGAAAATAAGATTGGCGTTGGGCCATCTACAGAGACCAAGACACCTATTCTGGCAGTTGACCCCATTGAGAAACCTGGTGAACCTATTGATTTCCATATGTCTGAAATAGGCAAGACTTTCTGTTTCCTGAAGTGGAAGAAACCTGATTATGATGGTGGTAGTCGTAACCTTGGCTATCATATTGAAAAGAAACCAAAAGAGGGTGAGTGGGAAAGGCTTCACAAGGGTGCCATCAAGGAGACTTACTTCATGGCAGATAGGTGTATTGAAAATCAAATCTACCAATTCAGGGTTCAGACTAAGAATGAGGGAGGTGAAAGTAACTGGGTAACCACAGGAGAAGTATTGATAAAGGAACAGCTGGTGGAGCCTGAGGTCAAGATTAAACTTGACAGATCCCTTGTTGTAAAAGCCGGAGACACTATTTCTATGGAAGCAACAGTAAAAGGCAAACCCCAACCAGATGTCAAATGGACAAAAGATGAGAGCACAGAGATTAAGAAAGGCCCCAAGCTTCAAATTGAAACTGGTATAGACTTCTCTAAGTTGTTGCTTACAGGTGCCAGACGCAGTGACAGTGGAAAATATGTTGTTACTGCCTCCAACAGTGCAGGAACCAGCTCTGATAATGCTAAAGTGATTGTGCTCGATAGGCCTGGGGCTATCAGGGATCTAAAAGTATCTGGCATCACAACTGACAGGTGCCATCTGGCCTGGGAAGTCCCAGAAGATGATGGTGGTTGCGATATCTACAACTACATCATTGAGAAATGTGAAACCAAGAGAGGGGTTTGGTCTGTCCATTCTAACGCTGTTATCACCAACAAAGCAAAAGTAACCCGACTCATTGAAGGTAATGAATATATCTTCAGAGTTCGAGCTGAAAATAAGATGGGTCCTGGACCAGCAGTTCAGAGTCAGGCTATTGTTGCTGGCACCCAGTTCAGTGTACCTGATACACCGGAAGCACCAGAGGTAACCAAGATAGGCAAGGAGGAAATGACTGTGCAATGGTCTGAGCCTGAAAAAGATGGAGGAAAGCCAATCATTGGATATCTGCTGGAGAAGAAAGAAGAGCATGCCATTAGGTGGTCTCCTGTAAATAAAGATCCAGTCCCTGGTTGTCGTTTTACCGTTCCAGGACTTTTGCCACTTCATGATTACCAATATAGAGTTAAGGCTGTGAATGAAATTGGCGTTAGTTCTCCAAGCAAGGCTTCTCGTGCAATCACTTCAAAAGATGCACTTGGTATGTAACAAACAATAATTTAAATGCTTTCTTCCCACCATAACAAAGCTCATTGCTACATACACCTTTTTATTCTACCTACAGAACCTCCTGCTCCTCCTACCAATTTGAAGGTTGTGGACAGCACCAAAACCACAGTCACTCTTGGTTGGACCAAGCCTGTGTCTGATGGAGGAGCTCCTCTCATTGGCTACGTTGTAGAGATGCGAGTACAAGGGACTGCAAAGAAAGGAGATGATGGCTGGAGAAGATGCAATGTTGCAGCTCAGCTTACCGTGTGTGGGTTCACTGTTACAAGTCTTGATGAGAAACTTGTGTATGAATTTAGGGTGTCAGCTCAAAACCAGGTGGGCATGAGTCTGCCTTGTGATCTGGATGGTGCTGTCATTCCACGAGATATTCTAGGTAAGGACTATTGGCTGTTACTCTGCTTTAAGGTAAACACCAAACAAACCATTTTTAGTATATTTTATGACCTGGTATAAAAATCTGTGTCTATCATTGGCCATTTTATTCAACAGAGGCACCAGAGGCTGACTTGGATGCCAATCTTAAGCAAGGTCTGACGGTTCGAGCTGGCTGTCCCATTAGACTGTGTGCTACTATCAGAGGCAGGCCACCTCCCACAGTCACATGGAGAAGAATGGGTATTGATAATGTGGTCAGAAAGGGTAAAGTTGATATCATCGACACAATGACCTTCCTAGTCATTCCAGACTCCACCCGAAATGACTCTGGCAAATACTGCCTGACTCTGCAGAGCACTGCAGGAGAGAAGGCCGTTTTTATCAATGTTAAGGTTCTGGGTAAGTCTGCTTTTTAAAATATTTGATTCACTGCTACCAAATATCCAAGTGTAGTTTTTTTTCCATGCATCAAGAAAATACACGAGTATAAATACTTGTAATAAGTAAATGTCCTTTTTGTTTTAAACAGATACTCCTGGTCCTGTAGTGAACCTCGAAGCTACAGAAATCAAAGAGACATCGGTTGTGTTGTCCTGGAATCTTCCAGAGATCAATGGTGGCAGTGAGGTTACACACTACATTGTTGAAAAGCGTGAGATTGACCGTAAGACGTGGGCAACTGTCAAGGCTGAAGTTCAGCTAGATAAGATACCCTTAAAAGTCTCTGGTTTGATGCCTGGTACTGAATACTACTTCAGAGTCACAGCTGTCAATGAGTATGGCTCTGGAGTTCCTAAAGTAACACCTACATCTTACCTGGCCTCCGATCCTGTCAGTAAGTATCTATTTACTCACTGCACATCACGTGAGAAAGTAAAGTTCATGTTCAGTTTAAAGTTGTACACTGCCTTGCAAAGTCTTAAGTCTTTTTTTTTTTCCCACTAAAAAAAGATCAAAACAACCTTCAACTCGTCCATTTTTGTTTCAGGCAAGCCTGACCCTTGTCAAAAAATTGAAGTTCTGGAAATAACTAAAAACAGTGCTATGGTTGGCTGGGTGAAGCCTGAAAGAGATGGTGGAGCCAAGATTGATGGTTATGTAATTGAATATATTGAAGTCAAACCTCCTCCAGAGCCACCAGCCCCTGTGGAGGTTAGTATTCAAGCCAGTGTTTTCAGACCACATCATGATATTTTTTTAATTTGATTTTTTTAACATTTGAGTAAAAAGAAAAACATAATATTCCACATAAAATTTGTTGAAAGTCTCACTTCCATTTTGTAAGTATAACCATTCTGACTTTTTCAATTCAGATGTATGATCTTATTGAAACTACAGTATTAAAGTCTGAATCACTAAGCTTCAAATGTTAAATCCACTCACCATAGGTTGCTGAGGGACAGGACGCTCCTCCACCCCCTCCACCCCCTCCACCAGAAATAGAGGAGGAAGAGGAACCTGTGAAGGAAGTGTGGAATGCATACACAACAGTCAAAGGTTTAACAGTCAGTGTCAGTGGACTAAAGGAGCGGAAGAAATACAAGTTCAGAGTTGCTGCCAAGAACATCATGGGCCTCAGTTCCTTCACAGAAACACGAGAACCGGTCGAGATCAAAGAGCAGATGGGTATGTTGCCATATTGGACTAAGAATTGAAAAAAAATCTGTAGTGACTATTTTTTTATCGTCCCACAATCAAAATAATTTTTACATTAAAAAAGAATTAGGCTTGGTCAAAATATTTAATTTGACAGCTGTTTGTTATTTTAATAATGTTCCTGTCAAATTGAAATAATCTCTAAATGTTTTTCACCAACAGTGGAGCCAAAGATTGTTATGCCAGAAACAGCAAGTGCTAGAGCGGGAGCCAAGCTTCGAGTGGAGGCCCTGGTTTCAGGGAAACCCTCCCCAACTTGTAAGTGGATGCACGGTGAGAATTCAGTGGTCCCCTCCAGTCGCTTGGCTGTGCACCAGTCTGGAAACTTGTGTGTCCTGATCATCAAAGACGTGACAAGGACCGACAGTGGAGAATATAGTCTTGTGGCTGAAAACAGCACTGCAAAGGTTTCTCAAGTGATAAAAATTGTCATCAGAGGTGTGTCCCACTCATCTGAAAATAAATAGTTTATATTTTGGTTCTCTGCAACAGAGAATGAATAAAGATGACTCAACATACAATTCTATGCATTTCAGATATCCCTGGTCCTCCTGAAGGCCCTGTAGAGATCAGTGACATTGATGCTGATTCTTGCTCTCTGTCTTGGAACAAACCCCTGGAAGATGGGGGAAGTAATATCACAAATTATGTGATTGAGAAATGTGATATAAGTAGAGGTGACTGGGTGACAGCCCTCTCTTCCTGTTCAAAGACCAGTTGCAGATTGGGAAAACTTGTTCCCGGAAAAGAGTATGTGTTCCGCATTCGTGCTGAGAACCGCTATGGTGTGTCAGACTCTATTCAGTCTGAAAGGATGGTCGCCAAGTTCCCCTTTGGTAGGTGTGAGTGTAATATGCCCCAAGTATGGCTAGCTTTAGATCCAACTTCTGTTTGTAATTTAATTTGTTTTTATGTTATCACTAGATGTTCCAAGTGAGCCCCTAAATTGCCGCATCAACAAGACCAACAAAGATTGTATGTTTGTTGCCTGGGATAAACCTGACAGTGACGGTGGCAGTCCCATCACAGGTTACTACATTGAGCGAAAGGAAAGGAACAGTCTTTTGTGGGTGAAGGCCAATGACACTGTCGTCCGTAACACTGAGTACCCATGTGCCGGTCTCATTGAGGGTCTGGAATATACCTTCAGAGTATCAGCTATTAACCGTGCTGGCCAGAGTAAACCAAGCAAGAAGACTGACTTTGTAACTGCTAGAACACCTGTTGGTAAGTTTACCACCATCATCTGTTCAATAAGTAATGTTTTATTCTATTTGTTTACTTAACCCATATGTCTTTATGCAATGCAGACACCCCGGGTAAACCTGAAGTTTTGGATGTAACCAAGAACTCTGTAACTTTAGTTTGGGCCCGTCCAAAGAATGACGGTGGAAGCAAAATTATAGGCTACTATGTTGAGGTGATGCGGGTGCCAGGAGACTCATGGATACGCTGCAATACCAGCAGTCAAAACGTCCCAAGGGAGGAGTATACAGTGACTGGTCTTGAAAGAGACCTACAGTACCAATTCCGGGTTATTGCCAAAACTGCTGTAAACTTGAGCAAACCCTCAGAGCCCACAGACCCAATTCTTGTCTGTGCTGAGAATGGTAAGCATTTTATTATTGAACACTCTAATGACAAAACTAATAAACTAGCCAGAATAATTAAAACATTCTAGTAAATATTGTTTTCACCATAACAACTTTTCTATAAAAGACAAGGCTATGACAAGCTAAGTTGCTTATGTATTTCTGTCATCTTTTATAAACACAGTTCCTCCAAAAATTGAGCTCAATGCAAAGATGCAAAAGGGTTTTAAGGTGAAGGCTGGAACCACACTCCTCCTGGAAGCTGATGTGTTTGGTAAACCTATGCCCAGAGTCACTTGGAAGAGAGGTGATGACAACCTGAAATCAGGTGAAGGGCAGGTCATTACCCAACAAAGGCATCACTTTCAGCTAGAGATGACAGCAGTTACTAAAGAACACACAGGGCTTTACACAATATTGGCTGAGAATGCCAGTGGATCCAAGACAGAACAGATCCAGGTTGTCATACTTGGTAAGTATTAACATTTATAAATGTAAGGATGCTTTTTGAGATCCTACCAACAATGGATTTACATCCAATTTTACATGAGCATTAATATCTGATTTACATCTCCTCAGATGTGCCTGGCCCCCCTGCCAGTTCCAAGTATGTTGAGGTGTTTGCCAACAGCATCAAGCTTTCCTGGGAACCTCCTTTGAAAGACGGCGGTGCTCCTATCACCAACTACATTATTGACAAGCGTGAGACCAGCAGGACTGACTGGGCCCAAGTTTCAACCAAGATCAAGGGTGACGTGTTGGAGTTTAATGTGGAGAAGTTAATTGAGGGTCATGAGTACCAGTTCCGAATCCGTGCTGAAAACATGTGGGGGGTTGGAGACCCCTTTTTCACCCACCCAGCCATCGCCAAGAACCCATTCAGTGAGTCACCATCTTTTAGTCCAAATTGATGCATAACGTTTACAAAGAACTGCTATGGTGAATATACCTAAACCTTTATTAGAATAGAGACACAAGCACCAGTTGCATCAAAACATTTGTCAGCCACATCACGTACAAGCAGGCTTTTGACTCACTGTGCCTGGATTTTGTAAACGTAACTTAAAATATATTTGAAGTCTCTAAACAAAGGTCTTTATTATGGTATAACTTTCAGCTGTTCCTGGCCCTTGTGAAGCACCGCTGATCACCAATGTGACCAAAGACCACATGACTGTAAGTTGGAAGGAACCTTCTGATGATGGAAAATCCACCATCCTGGGTTACATGCTAGAAAAGAAGGAGACCAAAGAGATGAACTGGAGCAAACTGAACAGAAAGCCCATAACAGAAAGAACACTTGAAGTAACAGGCCTAACAGAGGGAGTTGAGTATGAGTTCAGAGTGATTGCTGTCAATGTTGCCGGGCTTGGCAAACCCAGTGAGCCTTCTGCTGGCACCACGGCACATAATCCCCTTAGTAAGTCTCCATCAAATTACTTATATTACCTTTGCACCAACCTTTCAGTAATAATTATTAACATCAAATCTTTTCCATGTTATCTAAAATTCCATACTATGCTCTTCACCAGCTCCTCCTGGACCTGTTATCAACCCAAGTGTGACTGACACCACACATAGCACCATCAGTCTTACATGGACTGCACCTGCTAACAATGGTGGAAGCCCTATTATTGGATACTTAGTGGAATGCAAAAGAACTGACACCAGCGACTGGATCCGCTGCAATGTCCCCAGGAACCTGCAGGATACCAACTACATCATTCAGAATCTCATGGACAAGTCTGAGTACCAGTGTCGCATCACTGCTGTCAACAAAGTTGGTTTCAGTGAGCCAGCTGAAGTGCCTGGAAAACACGTAGCCAAGGATATTGTTGGTATGTACATTTTAGATTTCCAGAGATGCCTTCACTTTTTTGTTGTGGAAGTTATCAAAAGTAGGACAAATTGGAATCAGTGTCACAATCTAGACAAATATACAAACTCAGATTCTTCAGACATTTAAAACTCACAAATTCTTAAAAGTTATAGCAGAATTTTGACAAAACAAAAATTATCAGGCAGCCACTAGTCTGGTTTTGGTGGGGTTTTGAACTGGTATTTATTTATTTTTTTATAAATGCTTGAAAACTTGCATATATTCTAACTAATAAACACTGAAATGGTTACTAACTTCATGATTTAAATAGACTGACTCTAAGAAAAAGCAAAATGGGAATCATTACAGACAAAAACAAAAGCCAACTGGACACAGAAAATTGCTGAATCCCCCCTTTCATGAACACGCCAGTGGTATATTTCCAAAATCCACGTCACAGATAGTTGTCAGTGATACGTGTTCCTTTCTAACCTTTTACTGCTTTGACACTGACACGAATCATTCCTGGGTCATGGCTACCATTACAGTTTACTTTTCTTCCAGGTTATCTAAAGCAGTAGTTCTCAAACTGGGGTCCTCGGACCACCAGGGGTCCACAATCCAATGTTTGGGTGTGTGGGGAAAAAAACTAATATATATATATATATATATATATATATTTTTTTTTTTTTTTTTTTTTTTTTAAATAAAGGTTAAATTACAAAACAGTATAAATAAATAATACATAAGTCCCTCGTTTATCACGGGGGATCAGTATCCTGAAGCCCCATGATAAGTGAAAAACCACGAAGTAAGAATAGTAGTACAAGTAGTAAGTAGTAGTTTATTTTATTATTCATATATACATATTTATATATATATATATATATATATATATATTCAGTTTCTTTATATAGCACCAAGTCACAACAAAAGTCATCTCAGGGCACTGCACAGAAACATTCATGTATAAAACTAATAATTTAACATTATTTATCTGAGGAGCAGACTACTTTGAGTTTAACTCCATTGCAGAACTCTCATCTTGAGCAAGCATGAAGACGACAGTGGAAAGGAAAAACTCCCTCATGAGGAAGTTTTCTATAACTACAGACATTATCCTATTTGAATAAGATGGTTTTAAACTGAAACTGGTCTATCTTTTAAATGAGTACTCTAGGGTAAATGGGAACTAACCTGTATAAATAAAAGTTGAATGAATAAACCTTTAACTTCATTTATTTATGCATGTTCCTCATGGGGAAAATCAACCTTCTTATTTAAACTGCTTAAAAATACTAGTTTTAAATACTTCCTCCACTAAACACTAGTCAGTTTTTAGAGCTGCCAGCCTTAAATAAATATAATTTAAATTATTTTTATATCTAATTTAAATTATTTTATCATCGGATGATAAAATAATTTAAATTAGATGTAAAAATAACAGAACCAAGCATCAGATGTCTGATGCTTGGTTCTGTTGGCCCAGTCAGAGGGGTTCTGGACCCCCATCCTCTGCGCAGAGTCAGCCCTGGGGCTTGGTCAACTTACGCATTTTTTTCTTCTAATTCTTCATGTAGATTTTGTAGCGCTGGATAAATACTTAGAGCATCCATCAAAAAGGTGAAGGGAGGTTGTTTACCTGTTCGTGGTGGGGGGTGGGGCTAATGCAAAGGGTAATGAGCTTGTTTTGTCCCTCATCTCTGCAGCCCAAGTATATCTCGCCTGCAGCGGCTCTGCTCTAACGCGATTCAAATCTGATTTTCAGGAAATAAGATGTGACATGGATTATTTATCATAACTCTAGTTTGACTCGGCCAATCAGCAGCACAAGTTAAAAACTGTTGTGTAGATTAAAGTCTGTACTTTTGACAAAGTAAAATTTGAATCTCTGAGTTGCTGCATCATTCCCAATAAGGCGACTGAAATCGGTCATGTGTCTATCATGCATTGTGGGGGGGGGGGGGGGGGTGTCGATTTGCTCCAAAGGGGGAAAAGGTCGGTCAGAGTTGGAGGAAAAATGTCCAGTTATGGAGAAGGCAGAGCACCAGTTGTTTTTAATTGTGCTCTTCAGTAAAACTGTATTTTGTCTCGATGTGAGGAACAAGCTCCACGGTGCATTTGTGAACTGAACTCTGCCGCTCCAGCAGAACAAACTTCAGCTCTCCACCGGCTTGCTTTTGACCTGCCTTCCTGTTAGTAAATGGTCATGGCAACGTGAGCTTCAATGTGATCGGATGTAATCCTTGTTGAGGCGGACCCAGTCTCGCTCTCAAGCTGGAAAGCCAGCCCTCGGCCGGAGTGCTGTGTGTGCTTTTTCATAGATGCTTAGGAGAGAAATTAAGGAGAAAAATGAAACCTAACAGTCTTAACGCATGTTACAATAATTGATGGCTTTAACCATTTGTTGTGTTAACATGGTAATAACAAGTGAACATGAACAGCCTTGATTTTTTTTTACAAGCACATACAGTAGATGTTTAACAGTCCATTAACACACATCAAAATGCAGGAAATTGCATCTACTTCGTTCAAAATTTTGAATAGAGTAGATGCCCATACTAGATAGATGGCACCCCACCACCCCCGCCCGCCCGCCATTTGCATTCCGACATCGATTGGTTTACAGACTAAGCCCTGTTACTTGGTATGACTACTGCTGTTATGATTCTGTTCAGTTTTATGTAAAGAGTTTTCTGTAATAATTTGAAGAAATGGCAATACATTTATTATGCTCTTTAAGTGAATAGGTAACGTTTTAAAGTTGTTTTTGATGCTGTTAATTTTCTCAAAATGGTAATTTTTGGAAGTTGAAATACATTTTTTAAATTACGTATGTCTTGAATGAAAAATACACCATGTTTAAATGTTAAAAAAAATGTATTAACACTATTAAAGAACAGGTCTTAAGTATTTATTTTACATAAATATATCCATTACATTGAGGAGACAAATTGAAGAAAATTATTTCCCAAATGTGAGGGTTATGAGGGGGTCCCTGAAAAAAATTTTCCCCTGTAAGTGGTCCCTGACCAAAAATTTTGTGAACCCCTGACCTAAAGCACAAACAGAACTTTGGTCACATCGGTCCAAAAACACGTTTGCATGATGAGCGGACTGCAAACAACATTTTCTTTGGACTAAAACGGAATTGTTAACTGGATTGTTATCTGTTATCTTTTTGCATCCATCCAGAGGACCTGACTTAACTTTGTTAGAACTGTTAACTGTTCTTTCTCAAAACTGCTCTCTACTGTACAATATATTTTGACTTAAAATATCTAATTCAACATGCTCTGTATCTTTCTTCAGTGGCTCCTGAGGCAGAGCTGAGTGCTGAATTGAAAGAAGGTCTGCAGCTTCAGGCCGGTGCCACCATGAAGTTGTATGCCACCATCAAGGGCCGTCCCAGTCCTCGTATTACTTGGGCAAAAATGAACACCAACATAAAGGACCGTCAGGGCATTGTCATCAAATCCAGCAACACAGACACCATGGTGGTGGCAGAGAATGTCAACAGATACGATGCTGGCAAATACGTTTTGAATTTAGAGAGTTCAGCTGGCATGAAGATGTACACCATTGCTGTCAAAGTCTTCGGTAAGGGAACTTAATTAGGAACAAAATTTGTAATGATATTATTGGCTGCACTAACTGCAAAAATCTGCATGCTCTTAAAAAAAAAAAAAAACATGAAAAAAATAATAATTTTTTTGGAGTTCAGGGCCATAATTTATTATGTTTATGTTTGTGATTCCAGACACTCCTGGACCACCAGCTAATCTAATGGTGAAAGAAACATCCAAAGACAGCGCTGAAATCTTCTGGGATGCTCCTCTGATTGATGGTGGCTATGAAGTCACCCATTACATAGTGGAGAAGCGTGACACTGAGAGAAAGGCCTGGTCTGTTGTCTCAAACAATTGTACCAAGACATCATTTAGGGTTCAAGAGCTGGATGCTGGCCGGTCCTACTGCTTCAGAGTGTCAGCAGTCAACCAGCTTGGTAAAGGAGAAGCTTGTGAGACAGCTGATGCTGTCAGAGCAACAGGTGGGTTGAATAAGACTTACATTTATGTTGTTCTTAAACAAAGATCAAATTCATCTAATTTAAATTTCAGAGGAGCCTGGGCCTGTCATGGACTTTAAAACCCTGCTGGTGACCAAGGATTCTTGCACTCTAAGCTGGAAGAAACCCCTCAGTGATGGTGGCAGTCGCATTATTTGCTATGTGCTAGAAGTTCTTAATGGTGATGACAAATACAAGGAGCTTATGAGGTCCAAGAATATGCAGTACAGTGCCAAGGACCTGGTAGAGGGAAGAGAGTACACCTACCGAGTCAAAGCTATAAATGACTCAGGAGAGGGTTCTGCTAAAGAACTAAAGGTGATCGCCAAAGATCAGATTGGTAAGTATTTATTTATTCTTGTGAAAATTCCACTCAAAGAGATATAGAACCATGCAGAATTCAATGATAATGATTCAAGTTATTTTTTCTCATTTTAGTTCATCCAAGCTGTGACTTAAGAGAATTGCCCAACATGTGCTACATTGCCAAAGAGGGCAGCACTGTTCGTTTGAAGATCCCCATCATTGGCAAACCTACTCCGAAGGTTACCTGGAAGAAGGGAGAGGATGAAGACCTCACAGACACTGGCAGGGTTTGTGCAGAGTCTTCTGCAGTCAATACCACCCTTCTAATTAGGGACTGTCAGAGGAGTGACGCTGTTAAGTACACAATCACCCTGAGAAATAGTGCTGGCACCAAAGAGTCAACCATCTTCATCAGGTAGGATTCAAAAGTGTGAAGCATATTCATTTGAATAAATGTGTGGGATTCAACAGTGTCAATACTGTACATTGTTGTCTTATATTAGGGTGGTGGGTAAACCTAGCATTCCTGTTGGACCAATAAAATTCAAAGATATTACAGCTGACGGTGCTACACTCAAGTGGGGTGTTCCCAAGGATGATGGTGGTTCAGAGATTACCAACTATATATTGGAAAAGAGGGATTCCATCACCAATATGTGGGTGACTGTGTCCTCTACTGTGGAGACCAATGCCATGAGGGTGACCGGTCTCCATGAGGGCACAGAATACATATTCAGAGTCAGCGCTGAGAACAAATACGGTGTTGGAGAAGGTCTCAAGTCTGAGCCTGTTGTAGCTAAACATCCATTCAGTAAGTGACTCATTTTTGTATTCTGATTTGAGTTAGTCCTGTTCAAAAATTGTTTCTTCTAATAACTTTAAAACATTGTTTTTTTTCACAGATGTACCAGATGCACCTGCACCTCCACAGGTCATGAGCATGCGTCATGACTCTGCATACTTGGCCTGGTCTGACCCCAGAAAGACTGGAGGATCACCTATCACAGGTGCAGTTTGCTTTAAAACTTTTGAAGCTCTTCTTTAAACTGGTTATTCTGTATTTGTTTTATGTTATTAATAGTTTTTGTTTTGTAAATTTATGAATGTGAGTTGAGCTTGCTAAGAATTTTTTGCTACTCTTTGTTTCTTTGTTCAGGCTATCACATTGAATTTAAGGAGAGAAACAGTATGTTATGGAAAAGGGCCAGTCCAGCCGCCTTAAAGATGAAGGAACACAAAGTAACAGGGCTGACTGAAGGTCTGGAGTATGAGTTTAGAGTAATGGCTATCAACTTGGCTGGAATTGGCAGGCCAAGTGCTCCAACTGATCCGCAGGTGGCACTGGATCCCATTGGTAAGTTTAAAAGAATGAAGGTAGCACCATGTAAAGAAACAAACCATTTGCACATTCAAAATTGTATTCTTATTCTATATCAATAGATGCTCCTGGTAAACCTGATGTAATCAGCATCACCAGAAGCAGTGTAACACTTCAGTGGACTGAGCCTCAGTTTGACGGTGGCCACAGGCTGACTGGCTACATTGTGGAGAAGCGAGATCTGCCTTCCAAGATCTGGGTGAAAGCCAACAATGTGAATGTTGTGGAACCTGCATTTACTGTTGTTGATTTACAAGAGGGATGCAAATATGAGTTCAGAATCAGGGCAAAGAATGCTGCTGGTGCCCTCAGCCCACCTTCGGAGCAGACAGATACCATTATCTGTACGGATGAATATGGTGAGATGAACAGCACTAGGCATATTTAGTGAAGCACCATGAGATTGTACTGTTGATTAGTATATGAGCTAATAGATTAAATGTCTCCAATTTTCTCCAACAGCTGCACCAACGATTATAATTGATGCTCAAGTGAAGGAAGGACTGACCGTTCGTGCTGGAGACACAATTGTTATCACTGCCACAAGCATTTTAGGCAAACCTGCACCAACTTCATGCTGGTCTAAGGGAGGAAAGTATTTTAAGCCATCTGACCTTGTTCAGATTGAAACTACTGCTACATCTTCCACTCTGTCTGTAAAATATGCGGGCAGGAAAGATTCTGGGGAATACACCATCACTGCCAGCAACCCCTTTGGTGTAAAAGAAGAAACTGTCAAGGTCAAGGTTCTGGATGTTCCTAGTGCTCCTGGGCCCATAGAATGCAGTGGCATTTCCTCTATAAAGGTTACTCTTACCTGGCCAGCCCCTACTGAAGATGGAGGCTCTCCTATCAAATATTACACCCTGGAAAAGAGGGAGACAAGCCGTCTTCTCTGGACAATCTTGGAAGAGAAGGTCATTGACTGTCACTATGTAGCCAACAAACTCATTCAAGGGAATGAGTACTTCTTTAGAGTATCTGCTGTGAACCAGTATGGTGCCAGTGAACCATCTCATTCTGAGGCTGTCAAGATGATTGATAGATTTGGTATGTACAGTTTGTTTATTTAATCAGGCTTTTATTAGTATTTATCTTATTTAACTGATAATGTAACGACAAAATATGTCAATCTACTACATATCTCAAATCCATCTTGAAACAGACATTTTCTTTCTTTAGAATGAATGACCTGTTTCTCTTGCTTGCAGGTCCTCCTGGTCCACCTTCTAAACCAGAAGTTGAGAAAGTTGATGGACATGCAGTCACTTTGAACTGGAAAAGACCAGCTGAAGATGGAGGAAGTGACATAATAGGTTACTGTATTGAGAAAAAGGAAAGGAAGGCTATGAGGTGGTTCAGAGCATCCAAGAAATCAATTGCTGAACTCAGCTTTGAAGTCACGGGTCTCACAGAGGGTGTAGAGTATGAGTTCCGTGTTCTTGCTGAGAATAAAGCTGGTTTTGGAGAGCCAAGTGAACCTTCTATGCCTGTCAAAACAATAGTTGCTGCTTGTAAGTGAAAATCATTGAGAACCCCTGCCATTACAGGTTGTTTTTGTTGTTTACAATTCTACATTTAACATACTAACCATTTTGTTTATTTCTTAGTTGTACCAGGACCTCCAGTCAATCCAAGAGTTACAGACACAACCAAGACAACTGCTACTTTGAACTGGGGAAAACCTCTGGATAATGGTGGACTTGAAGTCACAGGATATGTGATTGAGCACAAAAAGGAAGAAACAGAAGAATGGATTAGGGATACTCCTTCAAAACCACTCAGGATCACCGAGTTTGTGGTTCCTGACCTGCAAACTGGTGTAAAGTACTACTTTAGAATTAGTGCTGTAAATGCTAAGGGGACAGGCAAACCTGCAGAAACTCAGGAACTGGTTGAGATTGTAGAACATGCTGCTATACCTGACTTGGAGTTGGATATTGAGCTACGGAGAACCCTAGTTGTCAGAGCTGGTTGTTCTATCCGGCTCTTTGTGCCAATTAAAGGTCGTCCTACTCCTACTGTCACTTGGACAAAAGAGAACGGTCCTGTTCCACGTGCAGTCATAGACAGCACTGAGTCGTTCACAATGCTTCTTATTCCAGAGAGTTCAAGAATAGATGCTGGCAAATATGAGCTTACCCTTGAAAACTCAGCTGGAAAGAAGAGTGCTGATATTAATGTAAGAGTTTTAGATTCACCTGGACCTCCTCTTAACCTAAAACCAATAAATATTGACAAGGAAAGTATTACACTTCAGTGGGAGATGCCTCTCATTGATGGAGGATCCAAGATCACAAACTACATAATTGAGAAACGAGAATCAACAAGAAAGGCTTTTGCTACTGCAGTTACAAAATGCCCAAACACTTCAGTCAGAATTGGTGAAATGGGTGAAGGTTGTGAATACTACTTCAGAGTGTCTGCTGAGAATGAGTATGGAATTGGTGAAGCAGTTGAAACTACTGATCCAATTCGTGCATCCCAAGCACCGACTCCTCCAGACAGTATCATCCCTACTGATATCACAAAGAACTCTGTAAGCCTGATTTGGACCAAACCTAAACATGATGGTGGAAGCAGAATCTCAGGATATGTTCTAGAAGCCAAGAAGAAGGGAACTGACCAATGGGCTCATGTTACAACAGTCAAGACCATGGACTTCACAGTGAAGAATCTCAATGAGAATGAGGAATATGTTTTCCATGTCATGGCTGTCAACCAGTCTGGCAGAAGTCTTCCACGTGAGAGCAAACCTATTATTATCAAAGATTGTACATCTCTTCCTGAGTTTGACCTACGAGGTGTATGTCAAAAAACTGTTATTGCCAAAGCTGGAGATGACATTAAAGTTGAAATTCCAGTTATGGGACGTCCCAGACCAACAATCTCTTGGCAAAAAGATGGAGCAGCCCTGAAACTCACACAAAGATCCAATGTAGAAACTACTGCTGCTACTACAATTATTACTATCAATGAATGTACAAGAGCCGACAGTGGTATGTATACTATGACAGCAAAGAACGTTGTTGGATCTGTGACAGACAACATATTTGTCAAAGTACATGATGTCCCAGGGCCACCTAAAGGACCAGTTAAGATTGTGGAAATATCTCGTACATACTGTGTCTTTTCATGGGAAACTCCAGAGAATGATGGAGGAGTTCCAATAAACAATTATGTGGTTGAGATTAGGGACACCACTTCCCAAACATGGACTGACCTGTCTTCCTCTGTGATACGCACAATGTTCAAAGCAATACGGTTGAATACTGGATCAGAGTACCAGTTCAGAATAAAAGCTAAAAACAGATATGGTGTTGGACCTCCCATAACATCAGAAGCAGTGGTGGCTGCATATCCATTCAAAGTACCTGGACCCCCTGGTACACCGAGTGTGGTTGCCTTCACCAAAGACTCAATAACAATTGGCTGGAATGAGCCAGTGTCTGATGGTGGAAATGAAGTCATTGGTTATCATGTTGAGAGGAAGGAAAGAAGTAGCATTATATGGCACAAGATCAGTAAAGGTATTGTTACTGGAAATATATTCAAGTCTACAGGACTTGAAGATGGAGTAGCTTATGAGTTTCGTGTCATGGCTGAAAACATGGCTGGAATTGGTAAACCCAGCAAAGCCTCTGAAGCAATTCTGGCCTTGGACCCCGTAGACCCACCAAGTCAGCCTTTGCCAATTTTAGTAAACAAAAATGCCATCACTATTCAATGGACAAAGCCTGAATATGATGGTGGCTTTAAGATCACTGGCTACACTGTGGAAAAGAGAGAGTTACCTGCTGGTCGCTGGATCAGAGCTAATTTCACCAACATCGTAGAGACAACATTCACTGTCAGTGGGCTGACTGAGGACACATCCTATGAGTTTCGTGTTATGGCCAGAAACTCAGCTGGAGCAGTGAGCATGCCATCTGAGCCCTCTGATACGATTACCTGCAAAGATGACATAATTGAACCACGTATCATGGTTGATGCCATCTTTAGGGACATTGTTCTATTGAAAGCAGGGGAATCCTTCAAGCTTGAAGCAGATATTGCTGGTCAGCCAACCCCATCTATGGTTTGGACAAAGAACGGAAAGGAAGTTGAGAACACAATGAAACTTGAGGTTAGGTTCACTGAACTGACAACTACTCTAACCAACAAGGACTCTGTCAGACTAGATGGTGGTGAATTTGTTTTGACTGCTACTAATGTTGGTGGTTTTGCAAAGCACATTTTCAATGTTAAAGTGCTTGATAGACCTGGAGCACCAGTTGGACCTCTAAAGGTGTCTGATGTAACTGCTGATAATTGTGTACTTACGTGGGCTCCACCAGCAGATGATGGTGGTGCCAAGATTGAAGGATATGTGATCGAAAAACGTGAATCAAGTAGACTGGTTTGGACCAATGTAGTTTCAGGCTTGGAGGTCACACAACACAAAGTAACTAAGCTTCTCAAAGGAAATGAGTACATCTTCAGAGTAATGGCTGTGAACAAATTTGGACTTGGTGAGTCTCTTGAATCAGAACCTACTATTGTAGATAACCCGTATGGGATCTCAGATCCACCTGAAAATCCAGAAGTGACAGCTATTACTAAAGATTCAATGGTTGTCATGTGGCAAGCACCTAAGTGTGATGGTGGAACTCCCATTACAAACTACATTATCGAGAAGAAAGACAGAGCGGCTCTTCGTTGGGTAAAGTGTAACACAAGAAAAGTCAAAGATCTCCAGTTCAAGGCAACAGGCCTTGTTCCAGGACATGAATATGAATTTAGAATAACTGCTGAGAATGCTGCTGGACTAAGTATATCAAGTGTCCCCAGTTTATTTTATAAGGCCTCCGATGCACTGTACAAGCCAGGGGCTCCATGCAACCCTAGGATTTTGGACACAACCAAGTCCTCAATTACTGTTGCCTGGAATAAACCTGTATATAATGGTGGCTCAGAAATTACTGGTTATATTGTTGAGACCTGTATCCCACATGAGAAGGAAGAAGAGGAGGAATGGACCATTGTGACACCCAAGGATGGTCTCCTTGCAACCTCATTTACTATTATTAATCTAAAAGAGAATCAGGAGTACAAGATTAATATCTCTGCAATCAACAGTGAAGGAATTGGAGATGCAGCTTCTGTACCTGGAAATCCTAAGGCAGAAGACAGACTTCTCCCACCTGAAATTGACTTGGATGCTGATCTTCGCAAAGTGGTTAGTCTTAGAGCATGTTGTTCTCTTAGACTGTTTGTGCCAATTAGAGGCAGACCAGTTCCTCAGGCTAAATGGACTAAAGATGATGGTGAGACGATAGAAAGGGCAACTATTGATAGTACATCATCATACACGTCACTTGTAATTGAAAATGTCAACAGATTTGACAGTGGAAAATATAATCTTATGGTTGAAAATAGCTCTGGCTCCAAAACAGTAACAGTCCAGGTCAGAGTTCTTGATACACCAAGTGCTCCACAAAATCTAAAAATTACGATGGTCACAAATCAAGCAGTCACTCTAACATGGGATCCACCAGTGAATGATGGGGGAGTCAAGATTAAGAACTATATAGTTGAAAAACGTGAGTCAACAAGGAAAGCATATGCCACAGTTAATGCTATTTGTCATAACACCACCTTCACAGTTGGCCAGCTCCTAGAGGGATGCAATTATTATTTTAGAGTTTTGGCTGAAAATGAATATGGCATTGGCTTGCCCATTGAGACTGCTGAATCAGTTAAAGTGTCTGAAAAACCACAGCCACCTGGCAAAATCACTCTTAAGGACATTACCAAAAACAGTGTGACTCTCTCTTGGGAGAAGCCAGAGCATGATGGTGGCAGCAGAGTGGGCTGTTACATTGTTGAGATTCAGCCTAAAGGTGTTGATAAGTGGGCACAGGCTATGATTGTAAAGGACACCGAAGCCACTATCAGTGGACTAAATGCAGGGGAAGAATATATGTTCCGTGTAGCAGCCAAAAATGAGAAAGGAACAAGTGACCCTCGTCAACTTGGTGTTCCTGTCATAGTAAAAGAGCTTGTGATTGCACCCGTTGCTAAAATGTTGTTCAACACATATAGTGTGTTGGCAGGTGAAGATTTGACAGTGGAATTTCCATATGTAGCACGCCCTAAAGCAGCTGTGTCCTGGGTGAGAGATGGTCAGCCTCTGAAGAGAACTACTAGAGTCAACTTTGGAGCAACTGACACAAAGCTGAACCTCACCATTAAAGAAGCAACTAAAGAGGATGTTGGTCAATATTTTGTTACTCTTAGCAACACAGCAGGAGAGACACAAGTGAATGTTGGCATTGTTGTTCTAGACAAACCAGGTCAGCCCAGTGGTCCTGTCAAAGTGGAGGAGGTCACTTCTGATAGTATAACAATCTCTTGGAACCCACCAGAATATGATGGTGGATGCACAATCAAAAACTACTTTGTGGAAAAGAGAGACACATCCACAACTAATTGGGTGGTTGTATCTCCAAACCTTGCAAGAACAAAAATTAAGGCTGGTAGGTTGAAGACTGGATCTGAGTATCAGTTTAGGATTGCAGCAGAAAACAGATATGGAAAGGGACCAGTAATTCTGTCAGAGTGTATTGTTGCTCAGTACCCATACAAGCTCCCAGGACCACCAGGAACACCAAACATTGCTGCCGCTACTAAAGACAGCATGGTTGTAGCCTGGAATGAACCTGTGAATGATGGTGGAAGTGCTATCTTGGGCTATCATCTTGAACGCAAGGAGAGGAACAGCATTTTATGGGTTAAACTAAACAAATCTCTAATTACTGATCAGACCTTCAAGACGACAGGTCTAGAACCAGGAATGGAGTATGAATACAGAGTTTATGCAGAAAACATTGTTGGAATAGGCAAAGTGAGCAAAGTATCTGAGGGGAATATTGCAAGGGATCCTTGTGATCCTCCTGGCACTCCAGAGGCAGTAAAGATTGCTAAAGACTCTGTGACTATTGTTTGGACCAAACCTGAGTATGATGGTGGTGCAAAGGTTACTGGCTACATTGTAGAAAAGAAGGAGCTTCCTGAGGGTCGTTGGGTGAAAGCCAACTTTACTAATGTCATTGAGACAGAGTATGTTGCAACTGGACTTGTGCAAAATAACCAGTATGAATTCCGTGTTATTGCCAGAAATGCTGCTGGTGTTTTCAGTCTCCCCTCTTACAGTACTGGTCCTATAACTGCCAGGGATGAGATTGAATCACCAAAAATCAGTATTGATCCTGAGTACACGCAGACTGTTGTGGTTAATGCTGGAGACAATTTCAAAATTGATGCTGATGTTCATGGCAAACCACTACCCTCTATTCACTGGATGAAAGGAGAGCAGGAACTTGGCAACACCATCCATAGAGAAATTAAAAATACATCAACTAAAGCCTATATAGGTGTGAAAGAAGCCAAACTTTCAGATGGCGGCCAATACACTCTGCTTCTTAAAAATCCAGGAGGAGAAAAGGCTGTACAAATCAATGTGATTGTTTTAGATAAACCCGGGGAACCACAAGGACCTCTGCTTGTTACAGGGGTAAGCAAGGATCGCTGCTACTTAGTATGGAAACCTCCACTTCAAGATGGTGGCAGCAACATCTCTCACTACACTGTTGAGAGGAGAGAGACAAGCAGACTAGTCTGGACGGTTGTTGACCCAAAAGTGGAGAATACATGTCTAAATGTTACTAAGCTCTTAGAAGGAGATGAGTATATCTTCAGAGTCCGTGCAGTTAACCAGTTTGGAGTGGGTACACCACTTGAGTCTGCAGCTGTTTTAATAAAGGATCCATATGTGACACCTGGTTCACCAAAGAGCTTAGAAGTTTCTAAAGTTAATAAAGATTCAGTGGTGCTCAGCTGGGAGGCTCCTTCTGAAGATGGAGGCAGTCCTATAACAGGATACATAATTGAAAAACATGACAAAGAAGGAGTAAGATGGACAAGATGTAACAGGCAAACAGTCACAGATTTGACTTTCAAAGTAACTGGACTCTTGGAAAGTCATATTTATGAATTCAGAGTTGCAGCTGAGAATGCTGTGGGTGTTGGTGATCCAAGTACTCCAACTGTATTCTACAAATGTCTTGATCCTGTCTTTCGACCTGGCCCACCACACCATCCCAAGGTCACTGACACAACAAAATCCTCAGTATTTCTATCATGGGGAAAACCTGCATGCGATGGAGGTTGTGAGATTCAGGGATATATTATTGAGTACTGCACTGCCACAGAGAGAAGTGAGCAAGCTGAACCCACAGATGCACCTGCTGAGGAATGGAAAATATGCACACCAACTACAGGTGTTAAGACAACCAAATTTGAAGTTGGAAATCTGAAGGAAAATCAATCATATAAATTTAGAGTGTGTGCTATGAACAAGGTGGGAGTTGGTGAGCATGCTGATTTCTCTGGAGATATTGTGGTGCAAGAAAGGACAGAAGAACCAGACCTTGACATCGACCCAGAACTTAGAAAGATTGTGACCATCAAAGCTGGTACTTCCCTTAGACTGTTTATTCCAATTAAAGGAAGACCCACTCCTACCATCAAGTGGGACAAAGATGAATCTGCTCTCAAAGAAACTGCTCAGGTTGAGATAACCAGCAGTTATACATCCCTTGTTATTGATAAAGTGAGCAGAAATGACAGTGGAAAATACACAATAACTGCAGAAAACTCCAGTGGTATCAAATCTGCATTTGTTGTTGTCCGTGTACTTGATACACCTAGTGCTCCTGTTAATCTTAAAGTTAAAGAAATTACAAATCAGTCAGTAACACTAGGATGGGAGCCACCTCTATTGGATGGTGGATCCAAGATCAAGAACTACATTATTGAAAAAAGAGAAAGCATACGTAAAACATATGCAGCTGTGATAACAAACTGTCATGATCTTTCATGTAAGATTGAACCACTCCAGGAAGGTTGTAGTTACTACTTCAGAGTTCTGGCTGAGAATGCTTATGGTGTTGGCCTGCCCATAGCAACTTTAGATCCTCTTAAGATTTCAGAGGTGCCCCAGTCCCCTAAAAACTTGATTGTTACAGATCAAACTAAAACAAGTATCTCCTTATCATGGGAAAAACCAGAATATGATGGTGGTAGTAGAGTAATGCAGTATCTCCTTGAGGTTCAGTTGAAGGGACATGATAAATGGTCTGGTGTAAACACATTTAAAACCATGGAGACCACTGTCTCTAATCTGAACCCAGGACAGGAATATCTGTTCAGAGTTACTGCTATCAATGATAAAGGAAAGAGTGACCCCAAAGTTCTTGCTGGTCCAGTGATGACCAAGGATTTGGTCTTTGAGCCAGATGTCCGTCCAGCCTTCAGTAGCTACAGTATCCATGTGGGCAAAGACATGAACATTGATATTCCCATCTTTGGACGCCCTAAACCAACAGTCACATGGACTAAGGATGGAGCTCCTTTGAAGTTTACCACCAGAGTCAATATTCTCAATACTGTAACACATACAACATTAAGCATTAAGGAGGCAGCAAATGATGATGGTGGGATGTACTGTATAAGTGCCATAAACTCAGAAGGAAAGAAGGACACAGCAATTGAAATTATTGTACTTGACAAACCTGGCCCTCCATCTGGTCCTGTTAGATTTGATGAAATCACAACACAGAGCATCACCATTTCATGGAATCCACCAAAACACAATGGTGGGTGTCAAATATCTAACTACATTGTTCAAAAGAGAGCTACTACCACAACAACGTGGGAGAATGTGAACACCAACTGTGCCAGAACAACTATCAAAGTTACTAGACTGAAAACAGGAGCAGAATACCAGTTTAGGATCATTGCCCAGAACCGCTATGGAAAGAGTCAAGGTCTAGATTCATCAGCTGTAGTTGCTCAATACCCGTACAGAGAGCCAGGCCCACCAGGCACTCCCTTCATTTCTTCTCTTTCTAGAGACCACCAGATTGTTGAGTGGCATGAGCCTATCACAGATGGAGGAAGTTCTGTGCTTGGCTACCATCTAGAAAGGAAAGAGAGGAATAGTATTCTCTGGGTTAAAATCAACAAGACTCTTATTCATGAAACCAGTTTCAAGAGTCACCCACTGGAGGAAGGTATTGAGTATGAATACAGGGTTTATGCTGAAAATATTGTTGGCATTGGCAGAAGTAGTAAGGTCTCAGAGGGTTGTGTTGCCCGTGACCCATGTGATCCACCTGGCACACCAGAGGCCATCCGTGTGACAAAAGATACTATTGTCATTCAGTGGACTAAACCAGAATATGATGGAGGCAGTAATATCACTGGCTATTTCATAGAAAAGCGTGATTTGCCAGAAGGCAGGTGGGTAAGGGCAAACTTCACTAATGTGATTGAGACCCAGTTTACTATTACTGGACTAACTGAAAATGCACAGTATGACTTTAGAATTTTTGCTAAAAATGCTGTTGGCACTGTCAGCAAGCCATCATACAACAGTGGACCTATAACTGCAAGTGATGAGGTGGAAGCACCTAAATTTTCAATTGACCCTGCTTTTACCAAGACTATTATTATTAATGCAGGAGAGACATTCAATTTAGACGCAGATGTCCATGGTAAGCCCTTGCCTACAATCCAGTGGTTTAAAGATGAAAAGCCAGTTGAGAATACACTCAGAAGGAAGATCAAAAATACAGAAAACCGTGCAATGATTGTTGTTAAGGACTCTGTTAGAATTGATGGTGGAACTTACACACTCCTCCTAACAAATGAGGCTGGCAGTGAAACAGTTCCATTCAAAGTTGTGGTCTTGGATAGACCTAGCCCATGTGAAGGACCCTTCCACATCACAGGAGTAGCAGAAGATAGATGCACACTGACGTGGTGTGCACCTCTAGATGATGGAGGTAGTCCTATTACACATTATATCATTGAAAGAAGAGAGACCAGCCGTCTTGCTTGGACTGTTGTTTCCAGCAGCTGTAATACCACATATTACAAAATTACCAAATTACTGGAGGGCAATGAATACATGTTCCGTGTAATAGCAGTAAACTGTCATGGTGTCAGTGATCCACTTGACTCTCCTGCAGTTATTATGAGAAACCCATTTGTTCCACCTGGTTCACCTCACATTGAAGATGTATCTTATATTGCCCATGATGGTATGACAATCAGCTGGTCTTCCCCTGAAAGTAATGGAGGCTGTGAGATTACTAACTACATAATTGAAAAGAAGGACAGAGCTGGAATAAAATGGACAAGGTGCAACAGACAGAAAGTTACTGATCTCTCTTACAGAGTTACAGGCCTCACAACAGACCATGAATATGAATTCAGAGTATCTGCTGAGAACATAGTTGGAGTAGGAGAACCAAGCCTTCCCAGTTCATATTATAAGGCCTCTGACCCCAAGTACAAACCTGGTCCACCAGCATATGTGAATGTGATTGATTCAACAAGAACTTCCATTACAGTGTCATGGGGTAAACCAATGTCAGATGGCGGTACAACCATTCAAGGATACATTGTTGAAATATGTAAGGCTGAAGAGGAGTCATGGACCATAGTTACTCCACCTACTGGCCTGCGTGTCAACAAGTATGAAATTGCAAAACTTACTGAGGGCCAGGAGTACAAGATACAAGTGTGTGCATTGAACAAAATTGGAGTTGGTGAGCCAGCTGTTCTCGCTGGAACTGCCAAACCTGAGGAAAGAGTGGATCCACCACATATCCATCTTGACTCTGAGCTAAGGAAGGGCATTACAGTGAAAGCAGGGGGGTCTGTTAGAATCTATGTTCCTTTCAAGGGCAGGCCAATACCTGAGATTAAATGGACAAAGGATGAGGGAGAGCTCTCTGAAAAGGCTGTGGTGGAGAAAGCTATCAACTTCACACAGCTGTCAATTGACTCATGTGACAGGAGTGACTCAGGAAAATACTCACTGACCTTGACTAATAGTAGTGGTTCTGTCTCAGAGTTTGTTTCAGTTAAGATTTTAGACACACCAGGGGCCCCACAAAATCTTGTGGTTAAAGACATAAAAAAGGACTCTGTCATTCTTTCTTGGGATGCCCCACTGATTGATGGAGGGTCGAAAATCAAGAACTATGTAATTGACAAACGTGAAGCAACCAGGAAAGCATATGCAAATGTATCCACAAAATGCTCTAAGACTGCATTCAAAGTTGAAAATTTGATTGAAGGAGCTATGTACTACTTCAGAGTTATGGCTGAAAATGAATACGGAGTTGGCCAGGCTGTAGAAACCAAAACTGCTTCTAAAGCCTCTGAAGTACCATTACCTGTTGGAACTGTTTTCCTGACTGATGTCACCAAAACTAGTGCCACTCTGACCTGGGAGAAACCTGAGCATGATGGAGGCAGTAGGATCAGTGGCTATCTGATTGAGATGCAACCAAAAGGCACAGATAAGTGGGGAGTAGTAACAAACACAAAAACATGTGAGGGGACTGTGGCAGGTCTCACAGCAGGAACAGAATACCTATTTCGAATTATTGCATATAATGAGAAGGGAAAGAGTGAGCCAAAGGCACTTGCTGCACCAGTGATTGCAAGTGACATGACCATGGAGCCAAGCATTAGAATGCAATTTAACACTTACAGTGTTTTAGCTGGAAAAGATCTTAAACTAGAGTTCCCTGTGCTTGGCAGGCCCAAACCTAAAGTCTCCTGGGCCAAGGATGGTCAAGCTTTCAAAGTGACATCCAGAGTTAATGTATTCAACACTCCATCAACAACTGGAATTCAAATTACAGAGGCATGCAAAGATGACTATGGCAAATATTCTATTGTTGCAACAAATAGTGTTAGTACTATTACTGAAGATGTGACTGTCATTATCCTTGACAAGCCTGGTCCACCAAAAGGTCCAGTCAAAATTATTGAAGTGAGCAACACCTTTGTCCATCTTTCCTGGGAGCCCCCAGAATACACTGGTGGATGTCAAGTAAAGAACTATATAGTAGAAAAGAGAGATACCACAACCACAACATGGCAGCCAGTTATCACACAGCTGGCTAGAACAGCATTCAAGGTTTCAAAGCTGAAGACAGGTGCAGAATACCAGTTCAGAATAATTGCTGAAAACAGATATGGGAAAGGTGTGCCTCTTGACTCCAAGACCATTGTGGTGCAATATCCATACAAACCACCTGGGCCTCCAGGAACGCCATATGTAAAACATGCTACTAAAGAAATGATGATTATTGAATGGAATGAGCCAGTTAATGATGGTGGAAGTGCAATCATTGGTTACCATCTAGAAAGTAAAGAGAGAAGCAGCATCCTTTGGAACAAATTGAACAAGACTCGCATAACAGATACTCAGTTCAAGATCTGCAATCTTGAAGAGGGTATTGGATATGAATTCAGGGTTTATGCAGAAAATATTGTTGGCATCGGAAGATGCAGCAAAGTATCCGAGTCCTTTGTTGCTCGTGACCCATGTGACCCTCCTGGTGTTCCAGAAGCTGTGTCTATTTCTAAGAATCAGATCAAGATTCAGTGGACCAAGCCTCAATATGATGGTGGCAGTAAAGTAAATGGATATATTGTAGAAAGAAAAGATCTCTCCTCCCCTGAAGGGCGCTGGGTAAGAGCTAACTTTACCAACATAATTGAGACAGAATATACAGTCACTGGTTTGGCAGAGAATGATCAGTATGAATTTAGAGTTATTGCTAGAAATGTGGCCGGAGTTTTCAGTGAACCATCAGACAGCTCTGGACCTATCACTGCTACTGATGAAATAGAACCACCAAGGGCATCATTGGATCCAAAATACATGGATGTTATTGTTGTCAATGCAGGAGAGAGTTTGACTTTTGATGCAGATATTTATGGAAAACCAATTCCTGATGTTGTCTGGCTTAAAGAGGGCAAAGAAATGGAGAAAGCCTTACGCATTGAAGTTAAAACTACACAGAAACAGGCAGCTATGGTTATTAAGGATGTAACTAAACTTGATGGTGGTCAGTATGATCTTGTTCTCAAAAATCTTGGTGGTACAAAAGCTTTCCCTATCACTGTTAAAGTCCTTGATAGACCAGGTCCGCCCATTGGACCCATGAAGGTGACTGGTGTAATGGCTGACAAATGCATTCTTGCCTGGTCTGAGCCAACTCTGGATGGTGGGGCTAGTATCAGTCACTATGTTTTGGAGAAGAGAGATACCAGCAGGTTGTCATGGACAGTAGCTGTACCAAATGTCAAGGGTCTGTACCAAAAAGTAACAAATCTGCTCACAGGAAATGAATACATTTTCAGAGTGAGGGCTGTCAACAAATATGGTGCTGGTGATTATCTTGAGAGTGAGCCCATCATTGCACGCAATCCTTACAAGCCACCTAGTGCACCTGGAACTCCAGAAGCAAGTCAGATTACAAAGGATTCCATGATTCTGTCATGGACAATTCCAGAACACACAGGTGGAGTTGACATTCAAGGCTACCATCTTGAAAAGCGTGACAAAGATAGTATAAGGTGGACAAAATGCAATAGACAAAAGCTGACAGAAACCCACTTCAAGGTCACAGGTCTAATGACAGATCACTTCTATGAGTTCCGTGTTGCTGCTGAGAATGAGGCTGGAATAGGAGACCTCAGTGAATTATCACATTTCTACAGAGCATGTGATGCCACAACACCACCTGGACCTCCACATCACCCTAAGGTGATAGACTACACAAAGTCCTCTGTGTCTCTATCCTGGGGAAAACCTGACTTTGATGGTGGAGCCTACATCAAGGGCTACATTGTTGAAATGAGGGAGTATACACCAGTCCCTGGATCAACAGAGGAAGCAGAAGTAGCACCAGCAATAGAGACACCTGTTGAAAAAGAATGGAATATGTGTACGCCACCTACAGGTATTCAAGCCACCAAACTCACCGTTACAGACTTGAAGGAGGGTGGAGAGTACCAGTTCCGTGTCTGTGCTATCAATTCAGAGGGGGTAGGGGAGGCTGCTAATGTTCATGGAACAGTAGTTACATCTAGCAGATCAGAGGCACCAGAGATGGAGCTAGATGCAGATCTCAGAAAAGTGGTATCTGTTCGTGCTGGTGGAACTTTGCGTTTGTTTGTCCCTATAAGAGGAAAACCTGAACCTTCTGTGAAATGGGAGAAAATGGAGGATACTCTTACAGAGCATGCCACAGTTGATACTACTAGTTCATACACAATGCTTGTCATTGACAATGTTAACCGCTTTGACAGTGGAAAATATTCACTGACACTTCAAAACAGCAGTGGTACAAAATCTGCAGTTATTTCAGTAAGGATTTTGGACACACCAAGTCCACCACAAAACTTTACTGTGAAGGAACTCAAGAAGGATTCAGTAACTCTTGCTTGGGATACACCACTCAATGATGGGGGTGCAAAAATTACAAATTACATTGTTGAGAAAAGAGAGTCTGTTAGGAAGGCTTACACTACGATCACCAGCAACTGCACAGCCAACTCAATCAAGATTGAAGACCTCCCTGAGGGTGGAATTTTCTATTTCAGAGTCTCTGCTGTTAATACATATGGCCAAGGACAGATGGTTGAAACCAAAGAAATCAAAGTGTCTGAGGTACCTTTGCCCCCAAACAAAGTATCTCTTGTGGATGTGACAAAAAATAGTGTCACACTGGCCTGGGAGAAACCTACTCATGATGGAGGAAGCAAAGTAATGTGCTACAATGTGGAATTCAAGCCCAAGACTGGTGACAAATGGGGCACAGCATGCACAGTCAAAGTGCCAGAAGCAACAATTTCCAATTTGACTCCTAATGAAGCATATTTATTCAGAGTTATAGCAATCAACGAGAAGGGAAAGAGTGAATCAAAGGATCTAGGTTTGCCTGTGGTTGCCAAAGACATTGCAATAGAACCATCAATAAATTTACTGTTTAACACATATAGCGTGAAGGCTGGAGATGACCTCACTCTTGAGATTCCTGTAACAGGCAGGCCAAAGCCTGTTGTATCCTGGAAAAAAGACGGCCTTCCTTTGAAGCAAACAACATCAGTGACCATCTTAAATACTATAACCTCATCCAAAATTATCATCAAACAAGCTAACAAAGAGCATGTTGGCAAATATGAAATCACTTTGGCCAATACTGCAGGAACTGTAACAACTGATATTGGAGTTGTTGTCCTTGACAAACCTGGTCCACCTAAAGGGTTTAAGGTAGATGCTGTGACCTCAGACAGTATTACAATGTCCTGGTCCCAACCAGAATATGATGGTGGGTGTTCCATCAGTAACTATATAGTTGAGAAGAGAGACACAAATACACAAGAATGGCAGATGGTGGCAAGTAACGTGCCCAGAATGTCTTTCAAAGCTGGTCGCCTGACACATGGCGCAGAGTACCAATTCCGCATCTATGCAGTTAATCGTTATGGAAAGAGCCCTGCCCTTGATTCACCTGGAATTACTGCTCAGTATAACTTCAAACAACCTGGACCCCCTTCTACACCCATTGTGAAACTGGCAACTAAGTCATACATGTTGGTGACCTGGAATGAGCCAGTCAATGATGGTGGCAGTCCTGTTATAGGCTATCATCTGGAGAAGAAGGAACGTTCTAGCATTCTTTGGACAAAGATGAACAGAGGAATGATCAAAGACACAGAATTTAAAGTCACTGGTATTGAAAGTGGAATGATGTATGAATACCGTGTCTATGCTGAAAATGTTGCTGGCATTGGTAAATGCAGTAAGGCCTGTGAACCTGTTGCAGCCAGAGATCCATGCGATCCTCCTGGAACACCTGTGGTTACTGCCATTACAAGAACATCTGTCTCCATATCTTGGGATAAACCAGAATATGATGGTGGAGCAAAGGTTTCTGGCTATATAGTTGAGCGTAGAGATCTTCCTGAAGGACGATGGACAAGATGCAACTTTACCAATGTGCCTGAGACTCATTATAATGTGACAGGCCTTACAGAGAACAGCCAGTATGATTTCCGTGTCATCGCAAAGAATGCAGCTGGACAGTTTAGTATGCCATCAGACAACACAGGGTCCATCACCGTAAAAGATGATGTAGATCCACCACGTATCATGATGGATGTCAAATTTAGAGAGACTGTCTTTGTGAAAGCAGGAGAAACTCTAAAGATTAATGCTGATATTGCTGGACGTCCAGCCCCTCTCATCTGCTGGACCAAGGATGGAAAAGAGATTGAGCTAAGAGCCAGGATCCAGATTGTTTCAAATGACTCAAGCACTTGCATCATTGTAAAGGACTGTATCAGACGAGATTCTGGACAGTATGTCCTGACTTTACAGAATATCACTGGAACAGTCACCATGCCAATAAATTGTGTGGTTCTAGACAGACCTGGACCCTCAGCAGGCCCTCTTCAGATCACTAGTCTCACATCTGAGGAGTGCACCCTGTCATGGGGTCCTCCTCAGGAAACTGGTGGTGCTAAAGTCACTCATTATGTTGTTGAAAAGCGTGAGACCAGTCGTTTGGCATGGACATTAGTTAATGGAGAGGTCACAAAAACCTACTTTAAAGTCACAGGTCTGCTCAAGGGCAATGAGTATATCTTCAGAGTTTTGGCTGTCAACAAGTATGGACTGGGAGAGGCTATGGAAAGTGAGACTATAAAAGTTACTGACCCATACACATTACCGACTGCTCCAGCTAGTGTTGATGTGACATCTATAACTGGAGATTCAATGACTCTCACATGGTGTAAACCAGCCAACGATGGAGGCAGTCCAATAACTGGATATGTGATTGAGCGTCGTGAAAAGACAAGCATGCGATGGGTTAGAGTGAACAGAGATCCAGTTGTTGAGTGTTCCGCTGTAATGACAAAACTTCGAAAGGGTTGCGAGTATGACTTCAGAGTTTATGCTGAAAATGCAGCTGGTGTGAGTCCTCACAGTGAACCATCTGCAACATTTAGAGCACTTGATCCTCATGTTGTTCCTTCTTGCCCATCCAAACCAAAGGTTGTATATTCCACCAAAGACAGTGTGTCTATTGTCTGGAAACCACCAATAAATGATGGTGGTGCACCCATTTTAGGATATAGTGTAGAATACAGAGAGTTTATACGCAAACCAGAGCCAGAGGTTGAGGAAGAAGAGGAATATGATGAGGAAGAGGAACCAGAATCACCTGAAGAACTAGCAAGATGGGTTGAGACTATTCCGCTTACAAAGAGCTTGGAATTCACAATCACTGGATTAAAGACAGATGCAGAATATGAATTCTGTGTGAAGGCAATAAACAAAGTTGGAAGCAGTGTCCGTAGCCGTTATTCAGACCCAGCTGCAGCAGCAGACAGAACTTCGGAGCCATCATTTGACGTTAATATTGAGATGCGGAAAGTTCTTATTGTAAAACACGGTACATCATTTACACTGAAAGTGCCATTTAAAGGAAATCCTGTGCCATCTGCTGAATGGACTAAGGAGGGTGTTGATCTAAAAGTTAGAGGAACCATTGAATCTACAGAATCCAGCACTTCATTAACTATTGAGAAGTCAACAAGAAATGACTCTGGAGAATACAGCGTCACTATTGAATCACCATTGGGCAAGGCAACATTGCCCATGGTAGTGAAGGTGCTGGACTCCCCTGGACCCCCAACCAATGTTAAAGTTTCATCTGTGACCAGGGATTCAGCAACTCTCATGTGGGAGGCTCCAGAAAATGATGGTGGGGATGCAGTAAAAGCCTATCATGTGGAGAAACGTGAGGCAAGTAAGAAAGCCTGGATATCTGTTACCAGCAACTGCCATGCTTTGACTTACAAGCTGGAAGAACTGCAGGAGGGAGCCGTCTATTATTTCAGAGTTCTTGCAGAAAATGAACAGGGCGTTGGTGTACCTCAAGAGGCAAAGGCTGGAACAAAGATTACAGGTAACAAATAAACTGCTGAATGACCAATGATAGCTGAAAATTTATTTTCAATATACCTGTACAGTACAGTATTTTAAATGACTCACTGTGTGTTACAGAGGTACCAAGTCCACCCATGAAACTGGGAGTTGCAAATGTTACCAAGGACTGTGTTACCATTGCATGGACAAGACCAGAATATGATGGTGGAAGTAGAGTTACTGGTTACCTCATTGATGCCCTGGAGAAAGGACAGACCAAGTGGGTGAAATGTGCCACTGTGAGGACCATGACTCACACCATCAAGAGCCTGAGAGAAGGAGCTGAGTACTTCTTCAGGGTCCGTGCTGAAAACCATGCTGGACTCAGTGAACCCAAGGAGATGATTGTTCCAGTTATTGTCAAGGAGATACAAGGTAATTTTTCTTGTGTTGACTAGATTTTGATAAGAGCAGAAAATGACATTAAATGTTGTTTTAGATGTAGTGAGAGTGTGTATATATACTATATATATATATACATATATACATATATATGTATATATATACATATATATGTGTGTGTGTGTGTGCATGTGCGTGTGTGTGTGCGTGCGTGCGTGCGTGCGTGTGTGTGTGTGTGTAAGTCAAGTGATGAGGTTAACAGTTGTATTAATTTAAAAAAATGTTTGTTCATATTTCCTAACCATGTCCACATCTTTCAACAGAGGCTCCTGAGTTTGATTTGAAGAACTACCCCAAAAATACAGTTTATGTGAAAGCAGGCTCTGACCTGATCTTTGAGATTCCTCTCACTGGCAAGCCCATGCCAAAGGTGACATTATCTAAAAATAATGTTGTCATCAAAGGATCAAAGAGGCTTCTAACAGAAGTTACTCCAGACAGCCTAATCATAACCCTTAAAGAAAGCATTTCAAGTGATGCTGGCAAATATGAAATCACAGCCTCAAATGCAGGAGGTACTACCAAGATCTTTATTATCATCATTGTGCTGGACAAACCCGGACCTCCTGTTGGTCCAGTTCTTATTGGAGAAGTTGGAGAGACAACCGTATGTCTAAAATGGGCTCCTCCGGAATATGATGGTGGCAGTCCTGTTACAAATTATATTGTTCTCAAACGTGAAACAAGTACTCCTGCTTGGGTAGAGGTGTCAACCAGCATTGCAAGAAGTGCCATCAAGGTGACTAAGCTCACCAAGGGAGAAGAGTATCAGTTCAGAATCAAGGCAGAGAATCGTCACGGTATAAGCGACCACATTGACAGCAAACCAGTCATGATTAAGCTTCCATACAGTAAGTCATCAACTATGTTTTGGAATGTTCCTTAAGTCTGCAATTTCTTTTAATACTTTTTATGACTGATTAATCTCTCTTAACAACACTGACATGAAAACTGTGTCTCACAGCTATCCCAGGACCTCCATCCACACCATGGGTTGGCTTTGTTTCCAGAGAGAGTCTGACAGTTTGCTGGAATGAGCCAGTTAATGATGGTGGAAGTCCTGTGATTGGATATCACCTGCAGATGAAGGAGAGGAGTAGCATCCTTTGGCAGAAGGTCAATAAAACAGCAATTCCAGGAAACCAGTGGCGAGTCACGAACATCTGTCCTGGCCTCATCTATGAGTTTAAGGTGGCAGCAGAAAATGCAGCAGGAATTGGCAAGCTGAGCAAAACCTCTGAAGAGGTGCTTGCTATTGATGCTTGTGGTAAGTTTCTAGTTTTCAAATCTAGCTCTTCTCTGTTCAGAAGCGATGTGCAATAAATGCTTTTAAGAAACTTGTATTTGTTAAACATATGAAGAAAATCACTAATTCACAAATATATCAGAAGTTTTAACGTTTCAGTTTGTTTTATTTCATAGCTCTTCCAGAAACAAAATTGACAATTTTAAGTAAAAAAACAAACAATCATGAAAGCCTTTTTAAAAACTAAGCAGATCTTAAAGTACTGTAAACCTAAATCTTTTCCACTTTCAGAGCCCCCAGCAAATGTTCGTATAACAGAAGTCACCAAGAACTCTGTCAGCCTGGCCTGGCAGCGGCCTCCATACGATGGAGGCAGCAAGATTACTGGCTATAGCGTGGAGAGGAGAGAAGCTTCTAATGGCAGATGGGTGAAGGCCAACTTTTCAAACATCATTGAGATGGGCTTCATTGTGTCTGGACTAAGCCAAGATGAATCATATGAGTTCAGAGTGTTTGCCAAGAACGCTGTTGGATCAGTCAGTGGCCCATCTCTCATTGCTGGCCCAGTCACCTGTGTTGATGCATGTGGTAGGAAATAAATTATCTTTAAAAGTTTACTGTATGTCTGCTTCAATTTTACAATATTTATGTTTTTAATCAAATAAATTTTCATGTCTGACAGGTGCCCCATTTATTGATCTTCCTCCTGAGTATCTTGATGTGGTTCAGTACAAGGCTGGGGCTTCATTAAAACTCAGAGTAGGCATCGTTGCCAAGCCTCTGCCAACAATCGAGTGGCTTAAAGATGAAAAGGAGCTGGTAACATCTTCCACTGTGTCTGTTGAAAGCACAACAGATTCCTCTGCTGTTCTGATCAAGGATGCAACTCGCATGCACACAGGCTCATATGAGATCAAGATCAAAAATGCTCTGGGATCTGCATCTGCAACTATTGGGATTGAGATTCTAGGTACTTCAAATCAATTTGAATGACCTTGTTTTTTTTTTTTGTTTTTTTGTTTTGTGTACCATCTTTTTGGTGTACCATCTTTTATCTCAAACATGGATTCTAACATGTTTAGTTAATGTTTATGCTCTTTTTTCCCTTTATTCCCTTCCTTTTAGATAAACCTGGACCCCCAGCAGGTCTCATTAATTTCAACTCAGTTGCAGCTGACAGAATTGTCTTTAGCTGGGAACCTGTACCAGTGTCTGATCAGGGAGGTTCTAAAGTGACCCACTATATTGTTGAGAGGCGCGAAACCAGCAGAGTAGTCTGGTCAACAGTTTCAGATAAACATGAGCAAACACACATCAGTGTTGGAAAGTTGGTGTGTGGAAACGAGTATGTATTCCGTGTCATGGGTGTCAACAAGTTTGGAGTCGGAGAGCCACTCGAGTCTGAGGCCATCGTTGCTAAGAATGCATTTGGTAAGTTTCATGCTGTAGAGTGGCATGTAGTCTTTTCTCAGTTGGCCTCCAGCTCATTAATCTTACATTTAAACTTTTTCATGATACAGGATTTTTGAGTTTTCACTGCCATTATGACATTTGTCATTTCTTAACAAATGTGTTTTTTTTTTTAGTAACTCCTGGCCAACCACATACGCCAGAAGTGAATACAATTACCAACTCCACCATGCTGGTAGAATGGGCTAAACCAGGTGTAGATGGTGGCAGCACTGTGACTGGCTATTACCTGGAGAGACGAGATAAAAAGAGCTTGCGTTGGATCAGGGTTTATAAAAAACCTATCACTGACACCAAACAGATGGTGTATCACCTGACAGAAGGGAATGAATACCAATATCGTGTCTGCGCCATTAACAAAGCTGGTGAGGGGCCGTTCTCTGATTCATCAGATTATTACAAGGCCGCTGACCCAGTTGGTAAGTCATTAAACGTTGAAAGATTTGGAAAAAGATCAATTTCAAGGTACAATACCTTCTAAGTAACACATTTCATTCACAGATCCACCAGATGTGCCCTGCAAACTGAAGGTTGTGGACTCCACCAAGACATCCATCACTTTGGGTTGGTCCAAACCAGAATGGAATGGAGGCAGTGATGTCATCAGCTACATGGTGGAGAAACTTGTTGAAGGAGAGAAAGAATGGGCCATGATTACTTCTAAGGGAGAGGTCAAAACAACAGAGTACACAGTTCATGATCTGAAACCAAATGTAAACTACTTCTTCAGAGTCTCTGCTATAAATTGTGCTGGCCGTGGAGAGCCTCTGGAGATGATTGATCCTGTGCAGGCCAAGGATATTCTAGGTAACAAAAACATGCATACAACTGTGTTGAGATAACATTATGTGTTTGTGATTTGCAGTACATATAATTATGTTGTGTTACTTGCAGAGGAAGCCCAGATTGACTCGGATGTTGCCATGAGAACTCACTACATCATAAAGGCTGGAAAAGATGTTGAGCTGTCTGTTCCTTTGAAGGGTAGACCTGCTCCCACTGTTTCCTGGAGCAAAGGAGAAGAATGCATAGATCACAATCCCAAATACGAGTTCCACCACTCAGACTCAACCACAGTACTCATTATGCGTGAAGTGACCAGGCTTGATACTGGAAAGTACACAGTCAAAATAGAGAATGGTGTAGGAGAACCTAAGACACTGACTCTGTCAGTGAAGGTCCAGGACACCCCAGCTCAATGTAGGAACTTGATTCTGAAGGATGTGACCCGAGGAACGGTCACACTCTGCTGGGAACCTCCACTTCTTGATGGTGGTGCTGAGATCACAAACTACATTGTTGAGAAAAGAGATTCCTCTAAAAGATCATACTCTGCAGTGACAAACAAATGCACCAATACTAGATATACCATTGAAGATCTTTCAGAAAAGACATCATTTTTCTTCCGTGTCTTAGCTGAGAATGAGAATGGTATTGGTGATCCATGTGAAACGCCAGAGCCAGTGAAGGCCACAGAGACTCCAGGACCAGTTAAGGAAATTTCAATGAAAGATTCATCTAAGACCTCTGTCACTCTACAGTGGCTAAAGCCTGATTATGATGGTGGCAGCATCATTGCTGACTACATAATTGAGAAGAAGCTAAAAGATGAGGAGTGGTCATTAGGAGGAGTAAGCAGACAGTGTGAGTTTGAGGTGAAAAAACTGAAGGAACATTCCGAAGTGTTTTTCAGAGTTGCAGCCAGGAATGAGAAGGGCCAGGGTGAATTTGTTGAGCATGGACCCATCAAGGTCATTGACTACATTATCACTCCAGATGCAGACCTTAGAGAGTATCCAGATGGTAGCATCAGTGTTCGTTTGGGTCATAATGTTCACATTGAGCTGCCATACAGAGGCAAGCCCCGACCGTCTGTTCACTGGTTAAAGGATAGTCTGCCTCTGAAAGAAAGTGATCAAGTACGCTTTAAGACAACAGGAAACAAAGCCACTCTCATGATTAAAAATGTAACAAAGGAAAACGAGGGTAAATATACTCTGACCCTTGATAATAAGGTAAACAGGAAATCCTTCCACATTCATGTCAATACTCTTGGACCACCTTCAAAGCCTATTGGACCCATCCGCTTGGATGAAGTGAGAGCTGAAAGTATCATGATCTCCTGGGATGAACCTAATGATGATGGTGGTGGAGCTATCACTTGCTACACTGTGGAGAAACGAGACACCTCAAAGTCTGACTGGAAGATGGCATGCTCCAGTGTAGTGGACACTCAGTTTAGAGTCCCTAACTTGATTAAGGGTATCCAATACCAGTTTAGAGTGTGTGCTGAAAACAGATATGGGATCAGCGAGCCTCTAGTTTCACAGATGGTTATTGCCAAGCACCAGTTCAGGCCTCCAGGTCCACCAGGCAAGCCAGTTGTTTACAATGTTACCAATGATGGCATGACAATACAGTGGGAAAAGTCAATTTATGATGGTGGAACTCCAATCCAGGGATATCATGTGGAGAAGAAGGAAAAGAACAGCATTATGTGGCAAAAAGTCAACACTGTGTTGATTAAAGAAACAGATTACAGGATTCTGGAGCTCATTGAAGGCCTTGAATACTCTTTCAGAGTTTATGCTCAGAATGATGCTGGCTTCAGCCGAATAAGTGATGAGAGCAAGCCAACTATGGCTGTTAGTCCTGTTGGTGAGTCCTTGTTCAGACTACTACATTCAGCTATTGTATCCTTTCAAATTGCCCACTTGTTTTAAGTATGTGTTTGTTTTAGAGTCTAACTAAAATGTCATGTCTCTCAGATCCTCCTGGCCAACCTGACTACACTGATGTAACCAGTGACTCAGTGGCACTCAAATGGGATGCACCTAAACGTGATGGTGGAAGCAAGATCACTAGTTACAATGTTGAGAAACGTCAAGGGCACGGTCGCTGGTTCAAGGCCAACTTGATAGATGTGCACGACTGTCAGTATACTGTCACAGGGTTAGCAACAAATGAACGCTACGAGTTTAGGGTCATTGCTAGAAATGCCATTGGTGTTGTTAGTCCCCCATCCAACTCATCTGGATTAATTGCTGTCCGAAGTGAAAACGGTGAGTTTCAACATATAAAGGAAAGCTATTATTTTAATTTGCAGAACTAATTTACAGTATAAATGATAAGGGTTTTGTTCATTGCTTTTATTTTTGTCCTTTAGTCATGCTCAAAAGTTGTTTTGATTTTTTTTTTTTCTGGAGCTTACAATGTAAACTAACTTTTTTTTTTTTTCTTAAAACAGCTCCTCCAAACATTGAGTTTGGCCCAGAGTACTTTGAAGGTTTGACAGTAAAAGCAGGAGACAACATCAGGTTGAAGGTGACCATCACTGGGCGCCCAGTTCCCAAGGTTGTCTGGTATAGAGATGGAATAGTGATTACCAAAAAGATGATGGACATTATTACTGTTCCTGGATCCAGTACCGTGTCAATCAGAGATGCTGATCGTACACATCGTGGCCTCTACACCGTAGAAGCTACTAATGGATCTGGAACTAAGAAGGAGGGCATTCTCGTTCAAGTCCAAGGTACATAGTTTAGACATATTTCTTTGTGTGGTTTAGTATAGCTATTTACATGACCAATTTCATTTGTTTATATACATTTGCTGAGCTTTTATCTATTTGTTCCCATGTCAATTTCACACACTTATGTGACGCAGACACACCTGGGGAGCCAGTAGGACCAATCACCTTCAGTAATATTTCAGAAGGCAAATGCACTCTGTCTTGGAACCAACCAGACAATGATGGCTGTTCTGAGATTTCACATTACATCATTGAGAAACGAGAGACTGCCAAGATTTCTTGGGCCCTAGTATCCGATGAATGTAAGGGGTGTACCTTTAATGCTACCAAGCTCATCAAGACCAATGAGTACCAGTTCAGGGTCTCTGCAGTTAACAAGTTTGGAGTTGGCAGACCTTTGGAATCAAGCCCCATTATAGCACAGATGCAATATAGTAAGTGCAACAATTGTATCACTTTTTTAACTGCATAATATTTAGGCAATTATTTTATGTTGTGTTTTATCAGTGACAATAAACTAAGATGTTCTTTTTCCAGCAACTCCTGATGCTCCAGGAACTCCCGATGCCACTGAAGTGTCAGGAGAGAGTATCACCCTGTCATGGACTCCTCCAACATCAGATGGAGGAAACCCCATACAGTATTACATTGTAGAAAAACGAGAAAAGAAAACTGTTCGTTTCTACAAAGTGATTACCAAGAAACCAATCACTGAATGTGCTCACAAGGTGCTTAACCTGACAGAAGATGTGGAATATGAGTTCCGTGTCATGGCTGTCAATGATGCTGGTACTGGTGCTCCAAGCAACATCTCTTTGCCTATCAAGGCTGCTGAACCTAAAGATATTCCATGTGCTCCATCTGTGGTCTGTGTGTCAGACTCCACAAACACCTCCATTAGCTTGGAATGGAGCAGACCTGTAGACGATGGAGGCATGGAAATCCTTGGCTACATTATTGAGATGGTGAAGGGAGAAGAAACTGAGTGGAAAAAAGCAAATGAGGAGCTTGTAGCTGAAACAAATTACATGGTGGCCGGCCTACAGACAGGAGCTGAGTACAAGTTCCGTGTTGCAGCTGTCAATCATATAGGAAAAGGTGAATACAAAGAGATCCTGGAACCTGCACAGGCTGTTGACAGGTTAACACCACCACAGGTGGATATTGATGCCACTTTTAAGCAGACACACATTGTCAAGGCTGGAGGATCTGTGTGTTTGGGCATCCATTTCAGAGGAAAACCCATTCCTGCTGTAACTTGGGTGAAAGAGGAAGGAGAGTTGAGTGTATTGTCTGCAATTGCAACTATGGATGGTTACAGCTCTTTAAGTATTGAAAACTGCACAAGATATGACACAGGCAAATACACTGTTAACCTGGAAAATGCCAGTGGCAGTGAGGCCATTACGTTTGTGGTTAAAGTGATGGACACTGCAGGACCTCCACAGGCTGTAGCTTTGAAAGAAGTCTGCAGAGGCTCCGTCACACTTACCTGGGAGCCACCTGTCAATGATGGTGGAGCTCGAATTCATCATTATATTGTTGAAAGACGTGAAGCTAGCCGTCGCACTTGGCAACAATCTGGTGGAAAGTGCACAAAGTGTATCCTCAAGTTGCAGGACCTGCTGGAAGGAGTACCATATTTCTTCAGAGTCTCAGCTGAAAACCAGCATGGTATAGGTGAGCCATTTGAGCTTACAGAGCCAGTCGTTGCCACTGCAGAGCCAGCATCTCCGAAAAGACTAGACATTTTGGACACCACAGACAACTCTGTGTCCCTTGGCTGGCTGAAGCCAGAGCATGATGGTGGCAGTCGCATCCAATGTTATGTCATTGAAGCTAGGGTGAAGGGTACAGACAAATGGGTAGTGATTGGTAACACCAAGAATCTTACCTATGTAGTTGAAAAGCTCAATAAGGGTGATGAGTATGACTTCCGTGTGAAAGCTAAAAATGAATCTGGCTACAGCATGCCCAAGGAAACTCTGGCTCCTGTGCTGGTCAAAGAGCCTCACATTGAACCTGCTGCTGACCTCAGTGAGATCGCCAACCAACTCATCACTTGCAGATCTGGTAGCACCTTCACCATTGATGTACCTATTAGTGGTAGACCTGCCCCTAAAGTCACCTGGAAGTTGGAGGAAATGAGGCTTAAAAACTCAGACAGAGTCAGCATCAAAGTAACAAAGGATAGAGCCAGTATATCTGTCAAGGAGGCCATGAGAGGGGATGGAGGTAAATATTACCTGGTCCTAGAGAATGTTGCAGGAACCAAGACATTTACTATTGAAGTTAACGTCACAGGCAGACCCAGTCCTCCAGCTGGACCCATTGAAATTTCCTCTATCACTTCTGAGTCCTGTGTTGTTAACTGGCAACCACCTGAGGATGATGGTGGTACTGACATCACCAACTACATTGTTGAAAAACGCGAGTCTGGTTCTACAGCTTGGCAGTTGATCAACTCCAGTGTGAAGCGCACATCTCTGCATGTTAGTCACCTGACCAAATACATGCAGTACACATTCAGAGTTTCTGCTGAGAACCAGTTTGGAGTCAGCAAGCCCACAGAGTCCGAGACAATTGTTGCAGAACATCCTTTCTGTAAGTGTTACTCCGTTAACCTCAACTATTTTCTTTTGAACATCAGAAAAGTACATAAAAAACTTTGTGTTAAACCATAATGTAACAACAAAATGTCTATTTTCATCACAGCACCTCCAGGCCCACCAACTAGACCCTTAGTCTTTAATGTCACGGCAAACACAATGACCCTAAAATGGGAGGAACCTTACCATGATGGTGGAAGCAAGGTGACAGGTTACTGGATTGAGAAGAAAGAGAGGAACAATATATTGTGGGTGAGAGAAAACAAGATCCCATGCTTTGAGTGTTACTACAAGGCGGAAGGCCTAGTTGAAGGCCTAGAATACCAGTTCAGGATTTATGCCATGAACAGTGCTGGACTCAGCAAAGCCAGTGAGGCCTCCAAGGGAGCAGTTGCTCAAAACCCAGTTGGTGAGTTTAAAATTTAGTGTCATTGCTTTTTGTCCTTTATTTGTTGACTGCCTGACCAACATTTTTGGTTTTGTACTCAGATCCACCAAGTAAACCTGAAGTCACAAATGTTACAAGAACCACTGTTTCACTGAAATGGTCTGCTCCATTGAATGACGGTGGAAGTCCCATTCTGGGCTACATCATTGAGCGTAAGCCATACACTTTGACGGGTGAGGGTCGCTGGCTCAAGTGTAATTACACCAATGTGACTGACAATGCCTACACTGTAACGGCCTTGGGAGAGGGAGAGGCCTACGAGTTCAGGGTCATTGCCAAGAATGCCAACCAGGTCTTCAGCACACCATCTGAATCAACAGGATCTGTGCAGTGCAAGACTGACTTTGGTAAGATTTATAATTTCCGTACCCTTGTAAGCACTTAGATATGAAAGTAAAATAAAGTGGACATGCTTTCATTTCTTGATGATCTCTTTGACCATCATGTTAAAAACTTGTACTACGACTAAACACAACCGAATGTGTGATACAGTTTTCTTGCACCATCTGATAACCATTTCATTTGCGTCCACTTAACAGAGCCTCCTAAAGCTCAACTGGACAGCAAGCTCCTATCTGAAACAGTAATGGTTAGAGCTGGTTCAGACCTGGTTCTGGATGCTGCAGTTGGAGGCAGACCTGACCCCAAGGCTTTCTGGTCTAAAGGCAACCGGGAACTAGATTTGTGTGAGAAATACCATCTGCAGTACACTCCCCGCAGGGCTATGGCAATCATCAAATTCTGTGACAGAGACGACACTGGAAAATACATCCTGACGGTCAGGAACGTAAGTGGAACCAAGACTGCAGAAGTCAACGTTAAAGTGCTTGGTAAGTGGCTTCTTGTTTTGTTGTTTATTTGTATTCCCACCAAATAGACTGCAATAACAGATTAATTTCTTTGGTTGTATATATATATATATATATATATATATATATATGTGTGTGTGTGTGTGTGTGATTTACCTTGACCTTGTCCTGTTTTTGTCCAGACACACCTGGAGTGTGTGAAGGCAGCATTGAGATAAGCAAGATAACAGAGGAGTCATGCACACTGAGCTGGAAGCCTCCTCTGGAGGACGGCGGTGATGAAGTCACTCACTACATTGTAGAGAGGCGTGACACCAACAGACTCAACTGGGTAATCATGCATGCTGAGTGCAAGGAGCTGACATGCAACATCACCTGTCTGTTCAAGAACACAGAGTACTTGTTCAGAGTACGTGGAGTCAACAAGTATGGTGCCGGCGTGTATCTCCAGTCACAGCCAATGGTGGCCAGGAACACATTCAGTGAGTACAGAAAGTCACATTTTGGTAAACTGACACCAAAGCATTATTAAGTAAAACTATTACCAAAAGTTAGTTTCACTAATAAAAGTTTTTAAATGTGAGAGCAAAGCTTGACTGATCTAACCAAAACTGAGATAGAATATTTAAAGTACAACAAAAAGATTTGAACTCATAATCCCATCTGTTGTTTTTCAGCTAAACCCAGTCCTCCTGGAGTCCCAGAGATCCTCGCGTCAGGAAAAGACTTTGCCACTATTGAGTGGCTAAAGCCAGAGAGTGATGGCGGCAGCCCGATAATCCATTTCCTGGTGGAAAAACGTGAACGAAAGAGTGCCCGCTGGGTAAAAGTGAACAGGGATGGTGCCCATCTGGACACCATTCTGAAGGTGTCCGGTTTAACTGAAGGCAACATCTACCAGTTCAGAGTTACAGCTATCAACAAGGCTGGGGACAGTGAGCCCAGTGAGGTTTCACTGTATGTTGTCTGCAGAGTGCCAACAAGTATGTCTGTTCAACAACCAAAATAACATACTACTTATTTTAAGAATTATTTTAAATTCATCCATCTAATTGTTTTAAATCATTGAATATTTTAAAATAACACAGATAAACTAATGATTTCATCCTTTTCTCTCAGGCACCCCTGCTCCTCCTTCTATTCCTCGTATCACTGACACCCATGCTGACAGCATCAGCCTTGCCTGGTCTCGACCTGTGGAAGACGGAGGTGCTGATGTCCTCGGCTACATTTTGGAAATGCAGGAAGCTGGGGCAGAGGAATGGAAGAAGGTCCATGAAAAGACCCTGCGTGCCACAGAGTATTTGGCAACTGGACTTTCAGCGGGCAAGAAGTACCGCTTCAGAGTGGCCGGTATTAATGTCAATGGAACAGGAGATTTCAGCGAACCCTGTGCTGAGACTGAGCCAGTGGAGAGAATTGGTAAAAGCAATAAAGAACACACATAAATAAACTCTTTCTAGCAAGTTCTTTAATTTACATATCTAATTTAGTTTTACAAAGAAAAAATGGCATATTATTCAAATGTGCGACATTTTCTAAAGAAATATTTGCAGCTATTGTTAAATTCTTCAATCATGCAAACTTTGCAATAATTTTTCCAACCACTCTTAATAGAACCTCCAGATTTTGAGCTCCATGACGACCTCAAAAAGACAATCTGCTTGCGTGCTGGTGGCTCTCTCCGTCTGTTTGTTAACGTCACTGGGCGTCCAGTTCCTACCATCACTTGGACCAAACCTGGTGTTGATCTCCAAAACAGAGGCTTCATTGAGGTTACCAAGACATCCACCACACTCATCATTGACAAGGTCCACCGTTACGATGCTGGAAAGTACACGCTGGTGGCAGAGAACTCAGCTGGAAAACAAGAAATTAATATTCTTGTCAAGGTCTATGGTGAGTTGATGGTAGAATATGGGAATCCTGCTGAGAAAATGTGCATAATTACAGTATTTACCAAGATTACATTAAATCAAACCCACACTTTAGTACTGTACGTGTATTTTGACAACAAAGTTTATTTTTAATCTCAGATACACCTGGACCAACTGGACCAATCAAGATCAAAGAGCTCACAAAGGACACTGCCACAATCTCTTGGGAAGCCCCAACTGTGGATGGTGGCGCCCCCGTTAACAACTATATCATTGAGCGGCGTGAAGCTTCCATGAGAGCCTACAAGACTGTCACATCAAAGTGCAGCAAAACGTCATATAAGATTGATGGTCTGCTGGAGGGCATGCTATATTACTTCTGTGTCCTCCCTGAAAATATTTACGGCATTGGTGAACCCTGTGAGACTCCAGATGTCGTCCTGGTTTGTGAGGTGCCTCTCCCACCACAAAAGCTGGAGGTGATTGATGTGACAAAGAGCACAGTCACCCTGGGCTGGGAAAAGCCAGAGCATGATGGTGGCAGCAGGCTGACAGGCTACATGATTGAAGCATGCAAGTTTGGCACTGACAAGTGGATGAAGGTGGCTACACTGAAACTCACAGATTTTGAGCACACCATTGAAAAGCTGAATGAGAATGAGCAGTACTTGTTTAGAATTAAAGCCATCAACAGCAGAGGAGCCAGCAAGCCCAAAGAGCTTGTTGCCGCTGTCACTGTGCAAGAACAACGAGGTAATAAACAAAACTAAATTGTGCTACCTGGAAAAATGTAACTGTATTTAATTCATTACCCTATAGTTATTACAGATCAGTGCAGTGTTTTTATATGTTTACCCTCTTTTTCTTCTCAGTGATGCCTGCAGTGGATTTGTCTAGTATTCCCCAGAAAGTTGTTAATGTTCTTGCTGGTAAGACCCTGGAAGTGGACCTGCCAATCATTGGCAGACCTCCTCCCATATGTGCCTGGTACTTTAGTGACAACAGGCTAAAAGTCACCGATCGCGTGAAGATCAAGAGCACTGGCAAGTTTTCCAAACTGACTGTGTCTGACACCACCATTGATGACAGTGGTGACTACACTTTGGAAGTGAAAAATGCTGTTGGGGTCATCACTGAGGTCATAAAGGTCGTCATACTCTGTAAGAAGCTATCACTACTTTTTACATCAATTTTAAATCATGTATTTATTGATTGTATTGCAAATTATTTAGAATAGTTAATGTCACTAATATTTTACATGAAGTACATGAAATTGTCTATACCCAGATCCAGTTGCCTTCCTGTATATGCTCAAAGAATTATCACAACCTGGATGGCACAGAGCTGCACAAACTGTAACAACAATTTTTGTTTCTCCATTCTTATCAGCTAAACCCGATGAGCCAAAGGGACCCATCAGGTTTGAAGAGATTGATGCCACCACTGTCACCTGCAGCTGGGATCCTCCAGTCAGAGATGGCGGAGCTCCCATCAGTGGTTATCTAGTTGAACAGCGTGATGCTCACAGACCTGGCTGGGTTCCTGTCTGTGACTCTGTTAGCCGACCAATGTTCAGGTTTGAGAACCTAATTGAGGGAGATGAGTATGTCTTCCGTGCAGCTGCTACAAATCGCTATGGCACTGGAGAGTACCTGCAGTCTGAGATTGTTACCTGTAGGAGCCTGAAGAGTAAGACTTTTGGTCTCAAAGTTGTACATTATGTAATTCTGTACAGACTCCTATGACAATAGTAGAATGGTTACGTTTTGCGTTCTCCACAGATGTGCCTGGACCTCCTGGTCGTCCAGTCGTCTTTGATGCATCTCGGGATGGAATGACTGTGGCCTGGGAAACACCAGATGAAGATGGTGGTCTTGAAGTTTCTGGATATATCATTGAGCGAAAAGAAGTAAGAGCTGACCGATGGGTACGTGCCAACAAGAACCCTGTGACCATGACCAGGTATAGATCGACTGGGCTGATTGAAGGGTTGGAGTACGAACACAGAATCACTGCCATTAATGCAAGAGGACTAAGCAAACCAAGCCTGCCTTCCAAACCAGCAGTAGCAACTGATCCCATTGGTAAGAGAAAACACTGATAGAAGACAAGGGATAATAGTATTAGACAACTTTAAGATCACGCTGTAGAAATAAAGTTTAGCATCAAATGTTAGACACAGACAAGAAAAATTACATAAAATATATAACTGCTCGAACATGCAACTTTATTTCTGTGCAGATCCTCCTGGTTGTCCTCAAAACCCAAGAATCACTGATACTACCAAGTCATCTGTGTCATTGGCTTGGAATCCTCCTGATGATGAGGGAGATGCCAGAGTGGATGGGTATCTGATTGAGATGCAGAAGGTGGGTACATTGGCCTGGATCAAGTGCAACACCACACCATCTTTGATCTGTGAGTACACGCTGACCAACATGCCACAAGGAGAAGAGTTCAAATTTCGTGTGATGGCATGCAATGCTGGTGGCTCTGGAGAACCTGCTGAAGTACCTGGAACAGTCAAAGTAACAGAGATGCTTGGTAAAGAACTATAAATTTTAATTGTATACAAAAAAAAAAACAATGCATACAGTTAGAACTTGTACTTAGATTTTTTTTTTAAATTGATTTCCAGAACCTCCTGACTATGACCTGGAGCTGAAATACAAAGACCTGTACGTGGTTCGTCATGGAGGAGTTGTTAGACTCTCTATACCCATTAAAGGCAAACCCCTTCCCACCTGTAAGTGGTTGAAGGATGGTGGTGCTGTCTCCACCAGAGCTATGATTGCCTCCACTGAGGATGCTAGTGAGCTGGTGATCAAAGGAGCAGAAAGGGATGAATCTGGTCTGTATGAGCTCCTGTTGGAGAATAAGGTTGGCAAGAAGAAAGCACAAATTAAAGTCAAGGTCATTGGCCGCCCAAGTGCTCCAGAAGGGCCAATGATCTTTGAAGAGATCCAAGCCACTTCTGTCAAGGTTTCATGGAAGCCACCTACGAATGATGGTGGCTCTGACATCCTTGGTTACATTGTGGAAAGACGTGAAGCAGCCAGAAATGCCTGGTACACTGTGGACTCTAGAGTGACTGAGACTCAGCTCATTGTTAAGGGCCTAAAAGAGGGAACAGAGTACCACTTCAAGGTTACCGCTGAAAACTCCTTTGGTATTAGTGGATCTCTAAAATCAGAAGAACCACTGGTTCCCAAGACTCCTCTCTGTAAGTATTACATTTTTGCACAATCTTTGAAAATTATAGTTATTTATTCATGCTTAAAGTAATTGATCGGCTTTTAAAACCAGGTCCACCTGAGCCTTCAAGTGCTCCACCTGAGATCATGGATGTCACCAAGAGTTCAGTGGCACTTGCCTGGTCCAGACCAAAGGATGATGGTGGTTCTGCCATCACTGGCTATTTTGTTGAGTATAAAGTGGTGTCTGCTGAGACATGGTCCCGCCATGATACCAAGATCACCTCTACCATGTTTACTCTACATGGATTAACCCCTGATACAGACTACCAGTTCCGTATTGTTGCAGCCAACAATATAGGCGAGAGCCAGGCTGGTCCTGCTTCTGACCCTGTTATATGCAAAGATCCATTTGGTGAGTGCTCTGCTGTAATGACTATAGCTTATGGAATTTTAATGGACAAGATATAGATAACTGCAAATAATATTTTACAGTAATTTCACAAATATAATCTTAATTTTATATAGATTACTTCACAGATAGTAAACTGAGGTATAATTTCTTATTTAGTTTTACCAACAGTGACATTAGATGAAATATAGACAACTCTTAGAAAAGTAGTTTTGACTTCTTTTTTTCTTTTTGTGCTCCAGACAAACCCAGCCAGCCAGGTGAGATTGACACTGTGAATGTGAGTAACAATTTCATCACCATTCGCTGGCAAGCTCCAGAATGTGATGGTGGAAAGGAGGTTCTAGGGTACTGGGTAGAGTACAGAAAATCCATTGAGAGTACATGGAAAAAGTGCAACAAGGAGAGGCTAAAAGAAAAGGAATTTGCAATGCCAGGACTGGCTGAGGCCACAGAATATGAGTTCAGAGTATTTGCTGAGAATGAAACAGGAATGAGCAGGCCTCGTAGGACTGCCACGTGCATCAAGACTAAACTGACTGGTGAGTACGACCAGATAGTGCTGCTATACTAAACAGAAAATGTTTGTATAATATATTAAAACGGTCTCATGTTTTGAACCCACAGCTGAAAGCAAACCAAGCTTGAGGAAGGAAATGGATGAAGTTACAGCCAAGCTTGGCCAGCCTGCTGTCATGAAGTGCCAGATTGTTGGCCGACCTGTTCCTGACATTAAGTGGTATCACTCTGGCAAGGAGATTGTTGAGTCCCGCAAGTATGAGATGAACTCTGATGGCCGCAACCACTCTCTGTCTATTATGACCGACCAGCAAGATGATGAGGGCGAATACACCTGCAAGGCCATTAATGATGCAGGCGAAGCTGAGGCCACAGGCATTTTGGTGTTGGAAGCTGCTCCATCCTTCCACCCTGATTACCCACTGAAGAACACATACTATGCTGGTCTTGGAACTACTCTCCGCATCCATGCTGTTTACATTGGTCGTCCCCAGCCAAAGATCATGTGGTTACAAGGGTCAAAGACACTAGAAAACACAGAAGACATTGGCATTGAGACCACAGAGCATTACACACACCTGGTTATCAAGAATGTCCAGCGCAGAGTGCATGGAGGAAAATACAGAATTAGACTGCACAACCACTTTGGCAGGGCTGACACTGCTTTCAATGTTGAAATCTATGGTATGTTGTGAAAATTACCTGCTTTGTTTATTTCAGAAATGCATGCATTTATGAAATACATATTATTGGACTTGTAACTAATACATTATTTCTTTGTTCCCAGACAAACCTGATATACCTCAAGGACCCATTGTCCTGGATGCCCTACTTAAGAACTCTGTCATCATTAGCTGGAAACCTCCCAAGGATGATGGAGGCTGCTTGATCACCAACTATATTGTGGAGAAGAAAGAAGACAAAGAAGGCACTGAATGGGAACTGGTCTCTTCATCCATTAATAGCACATCATGTCGTGTGCCCAACCTTATTGACAGTGCTGGATACTTCTTCCGTGTGTACGCCCAGAATCGCTATGGCAACAGTGAGCCACTAGAGATCACTTCACCTATCCTAATCAAGAGCCAGCTAGGTAGGTACAAAGCAATGATGAGATATGTTAAGGACTTCATGTCTGAAAACATTATATAAGTGAAAACTTTATACATAAAACAAAAGCATTGATGATTGTTGTATTTTTCTATATTTATGTTCACAGAGAGACCATCACCACCTTTGTTGCCAGTTGCTTCTGGAATCACAAAGGACTCCTGTGTGGTTTCCTGGAAACCTCCACTCAGTGATGGTGGCTCTAAGATCAAAAGCTACTGCCTTGAGAAGAAGCACAAGAAGGATAGGAAAGAATGGACTGACTGGACTCCAGTGACTACAGATGAGATCAAACAAACTGTGTTTTCTGTCAAGCACCTTACCGAGGGCATGGAGTACATCTTCCGTGTTAAGTGTGAAAACCTTGGAGGAGAAAGTGACTATAGTGAAGAAACCAGTCCTATCATTCCAGCCACAGCAGTGGACGTCCGTGCTCCTGCATTCAAGGAGGAGCTTAGAAACATGAGTGTCAAGTACAAGAGCAATGCTACCCTGGTTTGCAAGATCACAGGACAGCCCAAGCCTGTGATTAAATGGTTCAGAAGAGGAAAAGAAATACATATGGATGAAAAGAAGATAAAGATCCAAGAATTTAAGGGAGGCTACCACCAGCTGGTCATCACCGAGGCTGATGAGGAGGACTCCACTGTTTACCAGATCAGGGCCACCAACCAAGGAGGCTCTATATGTGCTACGGTCTCTCTGGATGTTGAAAGTAAGCTAACAAACAATTTCTCCACCAAACATAATATTTTGATCTAAATAAAACATCTACTTACTGAAATTTTGTTTTTCCATTTTTAGTCCCCGCCAAGATCCACTTGCCAAAGAACCTAAAGGATAAGGAAGCCATTCCTGCCTTGCGTGGGGAAGTGGTCAATATCAAGATTCCTTTCAGTGGTAAACCAGATCCCGTCATCACATGGCAGAAGGGACAAGATCTTATTGACAGCGATGGGCACTATCAAGTGATCGTCACCAGATCCTTCACTTCATTAGTGTTCCCTAATGGAGTAGATAAGAAGGATGCTGGTTTCTACATTGTCTGTGCCAAGAACAGATTTGGCATTGACCAACAAACAGTAGAGCTGGATGTTGCTGATGTGCCTGATCCACCACGTGGTGTCAAAGCCAGTGACATCTCCAGGGACTCTGTCACACTGAATTGGGTGGCTCCAGCATCTGATGGTGGCAGCAAGGTTATAAGTTACATCATTGAGAAGTGTCCAACCACAGCAGAGAGGTGGGAACGTGTTGCTCAGTCCCGTGATACCCACTACACCGTCATTAATTTGTTTGGAGGAACAAGCTACCAGTTCAGAGTCATTGCTGAGAACAAGTTTGGACAGAGTGCTCCATCAGAAAGCAGTGGACCTGTCATGACCAAAGAAGACAAATCCAGGGTTCTACTTTATGACAGGGAGGTTGATGACACTGAACGAGTCCCCAAAGGCAAAGCTCAACACTCTGAAACTAAGAATATGCATAAGAAATATTCCATTGCAGAAGAACTGGGTAGAGGTCAATTTGGCATTGTCCATCGCTGTGTCGATATCAGCTCTGAGAAAACTTACATGGCTAAATTTGTCAAAGTGAGAGGTGCTGATCAGACAATAATTAAGAAGGAAATTGCAACACTGAATCTAGCCAGACACACTAACTTCCTCCTTCTTCATGAGTCTTTTGAAAGCCCAGAAGAGTTGGTGATGATCTATGACTTCATCTCGGGTCATGACATTTTTGAGCGACTTAATACACCAGAGTTTGAGTTAAGTGAGCGTGAAATTGCAAACTATATCAGGCAGGTGTGTTCAGCTCTGGAGTTTTTGCATTCTCAAAGATATGGGCACCTTGATATTAGACCAGAGAACATTGTGTACACAACAAGAACCAGCTCCACTGTTAAGATTATTGAGTTGGGGCAGTCCATACATCTGACTCCTGGAGAGCAAATCAAGATTCAGTACACCACTGCAGAGTATGCTGCTCCTGAGATCCACCAGTGTGACATGGTTAGCACAGTCACTGATATGTGGTCAGTCGGTGTTCTTACCTATGTACTACTTAGTGGACTTAATCCATTCACAGCTGAAACCAACCAACAGATGATTGATAACATATCCAATGCAGTCTACAGCTATGATGATGAGTGCTTCAAGCAAGTCAGTGTAGAAGTATTAGACTTCACAGATCGTCTAATGACTAAGGAACGCAAGCATCGTATGACTGCAGCTGAAGCTCTGGTGCATCCTTGGCTTACAAAACCCACAGAAGAAATTAGTGCCAGAGCAATCCCAACTGGCAGGCACAAGAGATACTATCAGACAATGGTCAGGAAAGAATGGAACACTGTTGTCTCTGCAGCCCGTGTGGCCAGTGGTGGATCAATCAGGTCCCAGCGCGGCGTCTTTGTGTCAAAGGTTAAAATTGCTCCATTTGAACACGGTCCTCTTGCAGGCCAGATTAACCATGCAGTGTTAACTGAGGGAGATAATGCCAAGTTCATCTGTAACATTGAAAACTATGACAGCACTACTGAAGTTACATGGTACTGTGGTGTGAGGCAACTTGAAGCTGGAGACAAATATGAAATTGAATATGAGGATGGTCTTGCTGTAATTACCATCAATAAGGTCACACGAGCAGATGATGGTACTTACAGATGCAAGGTTGTAAATGAGTATGGTGAGGACAGTGCCTATGCTGAGCTGTTTGTCCATGGTGTTAGATCTTACCAAGACTTCTTCACCACCCGTGTGGTAAGGAAAACAAAGCGTAGAGTTGATACTACCAGAATGCTTCAGAAGCCACCAGAGTTCACCCTCCCTCTTGTCAACCGCACTGCTTATCTTGGTGAGGATGTACGCTTTGGTGTCACAATCACTGTTCATCCTGAGCCCCGTGTCATCTGGCACAAGACTGGGCAAAAGCTTATCCCTGGACAAGATGATAGGAAATACAGCTTCATTAGTGACAAAGGCTTGTACCAGTTGATTATCCACAATCTGGAGAAAGAAGACGATGCTGAATATAGTGTTGTGGCTCGCAACAGGTATGGTGATGACAGCTGCAAGGCTCGCCTTACTGTCGTGCCTAGACCTAAACCAGCAGACCTTACCCTGAGGCCCATGTTCAAACGGTTGCTGGCAAATGTTGAGTGCAAGGAGGGTCAGAATGTTCGTTTTGAGATCAGAGTTTCTGGCCACCCAACACTGAAGTGGGAAAAGGATGGCACACCTTTAGCCTTTGGACCATCCATTGAGGTGGTTCACGAGGGCTTGGACTATTATATCCTTCATGTGAAAGACACTCTTCCTGAGGACTCTGGTGTGTACAGAGTCACAGCTACCAACTCTGCTGGATCCGCCAGTTGTCAAGCAACACTCAAAGTAGAAAGAGTAATCCATGTCAAGAAAGACTATGAGACCAGTGAAAAGGAGAAGAGAAAGCTGTCTGGGCAGGAAGAATTAAACAAAAAGGTCAGACTGTCCCAGATTTTGGCAGGTACTGTTGTTTCACCTCTGCCACCTTTAGCTGTAGAAGCTGTCAGGGAAGCAGCCACCATGTTCAAACCTGCTGTCACAACTAAGAAAGGTGAAAAGACTGAGGCTGAGATAAAGAAAGAACAAGAGGAGAGGAAGAAACGGGCAGACGAGAAGAGAATGCGTATGCCTTATGTTGTCCCCACACCTCGCATCATTAATCCTGCTGTTCTTGAGGAGGATGTGGAAATAAAACACTTCCAGCCACTCTCTGACATGAAATGGTACAAGAAGCTGCGGGATCAATATGAGTTCCCTGAGCCAATGGAAAAAATTAAGCAGAAGAGGATGAAACGTATTCGCCTTTCCAGGTGGGAACAGTTCTACGAGGTTCCCATCAGAATCAAGGAACAGTATAAGCCTAAGTGGCGAATTTCATCTCTGACTCAAGATGACTTGGAGACAGTGAGGCCTGCACGATATCGCACTTCTTCTCCTGAGATGGATTCTTATCGCAGAATCAGGAGGAGGTCTTTGGGTGATCTCTCAGATGAGGAGTTACTGCTACCTGTGGATGAGTATCTGTCCATGAAAAGAACAGAGGAGGAGAGACTTCGTCTGGAAGAGGAGCTGGAACTAGGCTACTCTGCTTCTCCACCAAGTCTCAGCCCAGTTCGCTTCGAACTGTCTGCTTTACATCCTTCCTCTTCAAGGAGAGTCGATAGTGAGGAGGAAGAAGAAGAGGTTAAAAGATACAACTCCTACAGAATTCCATCTAAATACGAGGCTGGACCAAGCTTTGTTGACCTTCGCCAACGTCATGACAAAGCCACATACAAACCTCCAAGGCAGAAACAAAAAGTATATGAAGAGAGAGAAGATCTGGAACTGCTACGCCCACACACAACCACAGAGAGAATCACAACATACAAGAGTCAGCTCAAACAGATGGAATTTGAGGAGAAGACACGCATTGTCAAAAAGGAAGCAGATGTTGCAGTTTCATCCATCTCTGAGGTTACTGAATCTGAACACCTGACTACTTTTACAGCAGAATATGTGCCTAAACCAATTAAAAAGCTTCCTTCACCTGAACCAACAACAATAAAACATCTTACCCAGGAGAAAGCCTTGAAAACTGACGTTACTTTTCCTAAAGTTGACTTTTTATCCAGGTATGAAGAGAGGAAGCAGGCTCTCAGATCAGAGAGAAAATCTATAGAGAAGACGGTTGAGGTGGTGACTCAGGCTCCCTTTAGCCTTGACCATCCTCCACGTATTACCATCAGGATGCGATCACATCGTGTACCCTATGGCTCTAACACAAGATTTACCCTAAATATTCAAGCTAAGCCTGAGCCTGAGATCACATGGTTCCACAATGGTAAAGAAATTCATCAGAACAGCAAATACCACATGACCAACTTCAGTGGTGTTTTAACTCTCCAGATCAACAACTGTGTGACTGAAGATACTGGTACCTATCGTGTGATCTGTAAGAACTGTAAAGGAGAGACTTCCGACTATGCTACACTGGATGTAACAGGTGAAGAATATGCTGCTTTCTCATCTCTCCGCAAGGACGAGGAACCTCCATCAGCCCATCTACCAGAGATGACCCGAACAGAAGTGTACCATGTATCTTCTTCTAAATCAACTGTAGAAAAAGTTGTTACTGAAACTTCTAAAGTTTCTACCACTACTGTCCAGAAGCCAAAGGAGAAGCCAAGTGTTCCTGCCACAATCGTAACCAAACCAAAGTCCATGACTGTGGAGAAGGGAGAAAACGCCAGATTTGAGTGTGATGTGGATGGTGATCCAGCCCCCTCTATCACCTGGCTACGTGAAGGAGAAGCTGTTGGTTCCTCTGCCCGTCACAACATTGTCTCTACTCAGTTCAACTCCACCTTTGAGATCTCTGCTGTTGAGATGTCAGATGAAGGAAACTACACACTACTTGTAGAAAACACTGGAGGAAAACAGGAAGCCTATTTCACTTTAACTATCAAAAAGTCTGAGTCAAAGGAAGAGGTAGTTGCCTCTCCCAGAGTTACTTCTCCAGAGGCTAAATCTCCTGTTGCCAAGTCTCCTGAACCAGTCAAATCTCCTCAGAGATTAAAGTCCCCTGAGCCCATCAAGTCACCTCAAAGGGTTAAGTCCCCGGTCTCACCAAAATCCCCAACACCAAAATCCCCAACACCAAAGTCTCCAACACCAAAGTCCCCTACTCCCAAATCTCCAACGCCATCAGAAAAGGAACAAGGGATCTCTCCATTCAAGTCACCAAAGAGAGTGATGTCACCACCTCTTGAAAAGAAGCCATCCTTCTCAGCTGAACTGAGTGACATCACTGCAATTCCTGACTCCATCATCAAACTGTCAGTAAAGATGACAGGAGAACCTAAACCTGCAGTTTCCTGGATGAAGGATGGAAAGGTAATACTGTGAAAGACAATATTTTGATATTCAAGATAACTAATAATAACCATATTTTCTTGATGATTAGGTTCTGTCTCAGGGTGGGAAATATAAAATATTGGAGGATGGTGGTTCAGCTCATCTAGAGATCTACGAATCAGAAATCTCTGATAGTGGGGTGTACAAGTGCACTGTTACCAATGCTGCTGGAGCAGCAGCATCCACCTGCACCGTCACTGTACAAGGTAAGACAAAAACAAGCTGTCCTTTAAACCTACACCTATAAATCTTTTGTTTTGTGCAATAAATACAACATATTTCTGTTCTAGCTCTGGAGAACAGAGGATTTGAATGTTGACACAAAGGGCGGTCTAATGAAGGAAAATACACTTTTTTTTAATTACCGTAAAATAAATACTGTATTTTATAAATTAAAAAACTATCGTGTATAGTTTTTTTTTTTTTAACAAAAAATCCTTACAGCATTAAAATAAAATAAATAAATAAATAAATAATTAAAATTTGATATTTATATTTCAGGCTGAGACAGCTCTTAAAAAACTGAGAAGTTTATTTGGAGCAAGTATTTAAAACTAGTATTTTAAGGTGGTTGATTTTCCCCGTGAGGAACATGAATAAAGTTAAAGGGTTAAAATTGTCTTATTCAAATGTTCACAATATGATGCTTTTGATGTCACTCAGATTTCACAATCTTGTCTGTAGTTTCAGAAAACAAAGAAGTTTTTGAACTGCATGCGTTCAGCTGGGATGCAAGATTTTTTTTTTTTCATTCAACCTTTATTTAGGCAGGTTAATCTCATTGAGCCTCGAGGACTCATTTACAAGAGAGACCTGGATAAAAGAATAAAGATAAAGAATAAAGATGAATTTATTGTGAAATAATCATTTATTAGATTCTTGAAAATGTATGTTATCTTGCTCTGCAAAATTGATTGACAGCTGCTGCTTGTTATGACTTCATAACACTTTTCATGTCTGTGATGCTGGTGAGACATTTTCTTCAATCAGTGTTCAGTCAGCGTTCACAACATTTTCACCGCACAGAACATCTATGTGTTGGTGTTAGGAAATGGACTCCTACTCTGAGCCGTTAACCTCCAACTTAAAAAGTTATTGAGAAGGCTGCTTTACTGTCATTGGTCTGCATGATCAAACGTCATAAAAAGACACTTGGACTCAAATCAAGGCTGAAATAGTTTTAAATGGAAATCCAAGACACTTCAGTTTAGGCACTATGTCTGCATACAGGCTCTTGTTCTCTCTGCACTTCATGGTCTGAGCTTTTTGCTTGTTGTTTGCAATTTCACAGCTCTTGTTGAGGACCCAACAAAAATTATGACTGTGGAAGGCAGAGCTCCTACTGATGCTGCTGAGAGCATGCAGAAAGGTTTCTTGACCTCCTCTGTTCAAACAGAGGCCAGCAGCTACAGCAGCAGTTCACGCTCCGCTGTTGGCCAATATTCGTTTGAGAGCATGTCTGCAACTAACTTCTCTGCCATGATGGCTGAGTCATTGGTTTCCATGAGCTCCAGCAGCCAAACGATGGAAATGTCTTCCTGTTCCAAAGTTGACTGCCTTACCACTGGGGCTAAAAGAGGTGAGAAGTGTACATTGATGTGTCTGTAACAACAGAAGTGTGAGGAGCTGGATTTTAAAAGTGGAAATTCCTGACACCCCACTACCACCACCACCTTTTTATTTTCTTTGCAACCTGCACTTAATGTTTGAAATGTATGCATTGACTGAACCACATCAAACCTGAAACCAGTGGTGGATCACAGCCCTCTCTACCCCTCTAACATGTACACATACCTGAATGAAATGTTTATGGAATACAGTAGGGATGCACAATATTGGATTTTTGGCCGATATCTGATATTCCGATACGTTAAAACCTATTTGACCGATAACAACGCCGATATTTTTCCCCCTACACCTACTGACATAGTCTACACAGCTTTCTCTGCTGTATATATATATATATATATATATATATATATATACACAGCACCTTTTATATCGGTTAGTTATTTTGATGGAATAGTCGATGTCCAGTACATATTTAACTTTATCGCTAATATTGGCTGATATCGATACCTTGCCGATAATATTGTGCATCCCTAGAATACAGTGTATATAACACTGTGCTGTGACTGTCAGAAACTAGCTTGGGATTCAAAATTGAATTAAAATTGAGAGAAACTGGTACATTTTCCTGTCTCACTGAACTGTGAGCAAGTGTGAACTTGTGACCAAGCAACCAGTGAGTCGTGGCCACATTTTGAGTGCTTGATCAAAAAAATAAAATAAAATAAATAAAATAAAGCACAGCTTGCTTTTGTATTTACATCTTGCAAAACTGTTTTCTGGGTCGTTATAAATGTTGAGACAATGATGAGATGAAGGGAACACAGAGTCATTCTGGGTGTAGAAGCTCCATCACTGACTTGGTTCCTGTCTTCGTTAACAGGCTCTCCACCAAAGATCGAATCTCTTCCTGAGCATGTAAGTGCTGAGCCAGGGAAATCCCTGACCGTGACAGGCGTGTTCTCCGGAGACCCCGCCCCCTCCGTACAGTGGGTCCGGTCAGGTTGGACTCTCCCTAACGAGGACGAGCGGTTCCGTGTGGGGAATGCAGATGATCTGTCCACGTTGATGATCTCTGCGGTGAAGGAGGCCGACACAGGAGCCTACACCCTCCGACTGTCCAACGAGCTCGGCTCAGACTCTGCAACTGTTAACATTCACATCCGGTCCATGTAAAAAATAACAAAGAAAATTTGATTTCCCCCATTTCCCTCATCCCAGACTTTTTATTTACAACATTACTTGATAAAGATCAGGAATTTTCTTGTAAATAGGAACTATTTTTGTACCAAACTTGACATTAATTTTTGCCAAACTAGACTGA
>JARVLU010000255.1:3454569-3487226 GCA_031762415.1 Simpsonichthys santanae
ATCGACCTACGAACGGTTCTTAGGTCCGGAACCCGTTCGTAGGTCGAGGACTGCCTGTATATATATATATATATATTCAGTATATTAATGTACAACCCAACCAAATTAAGACATTGTGTAAAATGTAACTTAAAAATCTCAAGCCAATGGAAATGGTAAATGGACTCTACATGTATAGCACCTTTCTATCTTATCAAGACACTCAAAGCGCTTTACAACACAATCTGTGCCCTCATTTTCCCATTCATACAGAGCTCTAATAGATCTATACAAAGCTAATTGAACAAATCATTCTAAAGTGACTAATCGGTGCTTTATCACATTCATAAACCGATGGGACACACATCGGAGGCAATGAGAGTTTCAGTGTATTGCCCAGGGACGCTTCGGCATGTGACTGTTGGTGGATTCGAACCCCCAACTCTTGCAATGGAGGACGACTGCTCTGACCACTCAGCCACAGCTGCCCTGTGTATCAAATGTTTAACTTATCTGTCCACTTTTGGGGGGAAATGAAATGTAATTTAGACATATCAGATTTTTTTTTTTTTATACATCTTGAAAAACTTTACGTGACGTGAGCTTGACATGAAATGGCAGGTTCATTAGTTCATAACTAATTTCCATATTTGGATAAAACCAAGTTGCTTATCTATTTTTTTCTTCTTCTTGTGTTGTGACAGAGATATGATACTAATGAATGTGACTGTTTCTATATGACATTTAAGATGAGGGTAAATGTAAATTGTACTGAGATTGTAATTCGTACACCGTTCCCAAACACAAGAGTCTGCTTCTCTTTCATTAAAACACAGTCTGGTGTTCAGGACAAGCGTAAAACTGTAAATAAGTTACATTGAAAAACAAGACTGTATAATAAATTACACATAATGTTATTCTCCTAAGGTAAAAAAAAATAAAAAATGCACACTATCTGAAATTAATTCACCCAAACAGAAGCACTCTTTGAATTAATAAACAGTAACACACATGACATTTAATATGCAATTTCTTTCTCAAAAAATGTGTAAAGTTTTATTAATGCTTAAGAAAATCGGATGTTGGAGCTCGCTTTACTACTAATAGTACCATTATTGTGCATTTTTATTTGAATTGCATCAGGCAAAATTTCTACAACACTAAAGGTTAATGTAGCACAAGTGACTATTAAAATCAATTGACCTCCAGCGAACACCATCCTTGTTTCTTCACTGAGCACCAAGCACTGCTAATGCAAACAATGTCCTCTTCCTTGACAAGCATCTTGTGCTTTGTCAGCTTGGCACATCCACTTGTGTTGGAGAGGAGTATCAGTGGAAGAGTGGACAGTAAAGCATTCTCATTTCTGCACCTCAAAGCTAATTGAAGTCGTTCTGCTCTGTTGTAGTTGGACTTGAGCCAGGCATTGGTTGGCAGAGGAATAGCCTAAGGTTCAAACTGACTTTTCTATAGTCTTACCTAAATTTCTCTTTTTTTTTTTTTTCTGGGCCAGGTTTTATCATTTGCAGTGACATTTGGCTGGACAGTTAGCTAACAACAAGACACAGGGGCAAAGTCTGCTGAACTTAATTTTATCTTTGCTATACGAGGTTTAAATGTGTATAGGTTAAGTGAAAATGGAATCGTAACACTAAAAACAGAAAAATGGCAAAAACCGCGATGTTTGAAGAAGCTATGCTGCATCTTCACTGGCGACCGTGACAAAACTGAAATTAACATTTCATGGTTTCATCTTCATCACTCTTTTCTTAACTTGAGTTTTTTGGGTCTTTCATTTTTAGTTCATGTCCCTTTGCCTTCTTGGATGTACCGGTAGTCATTTTCTGATGGTTTTGTGAAGATCACAGCGAAGTAAGATAGAGTGCTATTCAAAGTGGACTATAAGGGTATCCACTGTTTATCTTGTGACACTAAACAGAGACAAAATGTGTTAACAGGAAGGTAGTTGACTCGGTGATAATCTGGAAATGGATGTTGCCACATTTGCATGTCAGATTATAAACCATGTTGGAATGAGCAGCATGATGTCAAAGCTTGAAAGCAACAGTGTCTGATAAATCAGTTTCATTAGTTATTAAATTACTGTTATAGGAATGACTAAAACTCTACATGTCTTGTATTCATGCTGTCACAAAGCATGTTGATATTGTAAATGTGCATTAAACCTTTAGCTCCAGCGAGTGAGAATATTACCAATCAAGCAAAAGTGATTACACTCATAAAAATCCATAAAATCATAAGTGACCCTATGCTGTGTGCGTTCAACCTCACCACGCCGTTGTGACTATTTAACTACAAACTTGTATAGATGCTTTTCAAACTTACCGGTACACTTTAAATGAACTGGTGGAGATAAGTGACAAATAATGCGATTCGCCCTTAGCTGATTTTGTCCCAAGTAGGTTACTGTAAAACAAGACTGGGTTATTTGGCACCACATTCAACGTACTCAGCTCTTGGCACAGATTGAGGAGAAAGGACTGAGTTCAGGAACCACTAACACATTTGGCTCTTTTGTGCAGCATTGGCAACAGGAGAAAACAAGTGTTGGCTTTTGTTTACTCACTTTTCTATGCATTAAAATAAAAATAAGGTTCCTGGTTATATATAGTCAGGGTTTGCTGGCACAGATAGATGCTCAAGGGCATAGCTTTGTGGTTTATCAGGGTTTTTTTTAACCACTATATCCTTGAAAAACTGACCTATTTATCATAAATCCTAAAATAACTATTCATTGGTACAAATACACCAGATTGGGGCAAAGTACTACAAAGAAGAAACTTCAACATTGTTAATTGATGCTGTAGTTTTAATGCAAACACGTCTAATTGAAATTTAATAAACTATTTGTATTATTCTGTTGTATACAATAGTGTAAATTACCAGAGACTTATATTTTAACTATTTAATCATGTACTTACAGTCTTTTTAACTAAATATTAGTCTAGAGATGGGTGAATATAATATATTTTGGGGAAAATGCAATCAAAACAGTCAGTAAAGCCAGCCAGTATTCCTTCAGTTTTATATTCAGTCATTTCAACTTGTTAATGAATTGTACAGTTTTCATTTTTAAACATTCAAGCTTCATTTATCTGAAATACCTTTTAATGTCCTATCAACTTTACTCCACAATGTTTTACAATAATAAACAAAAAGTGATTAGTCATGTCTGACTTGGTCCTGGTTGAACATGATGAATCACGTGATAAGTGTTGAACTTTGCTCTTTCTCTGCAGATCATGTGATGCCTTCATGTGGTGGGCAATTGAATTTTGTGTCCATTTTATAATTATCTCACCAGGTTGCTATTGATCTTTAAAGGCAATTTTCATTTACAAGTGACTTGAATGTTTCACTGTCCTCCCAACTTTGTAGGATGTGATCATCTAATCTGGGATGAGATAGTATTAATTTTTGGTTCATCTTATAATTGATTAGAGAAGATTATCGTCAGTTGTCTCATCAAGACTTGAATTGTTGTGCAACTAATTTCTGATTGTTTATTTGATTCATGTGCAGGTGCTGGCCTGGTTTGAAGAAGGAGAAGAAACGGTTACAGCCTTCGTGGAGCCTTTTGTTATCTTGCTTATTCTCATAGCAAATGCCATTGTTGGAGTCTGGCAGGTAAATAGACTTTAACATGTTTATAAGGGTCAAATATGATGTTGGACATTTATTTATTTGTCAGATGTTTCCTTACAGATTTTTTTCCTATTACAGTAGTTGTCTGTCAATGGAAACTTTGTATTTTGTACTATTACCAGAATCAAGTAGTTAAAGATGCAGTTAAAAATGTATCAAAGTGTATCACAGTGTAAAAAGGTCACAGTGACTGTAGAGCACAGTTCATGAAAAAAACCTCAGTCAATGCATTTCAACATCATAAAAGCAGCATTTTCTTGACGATAAACTCTAAATGGGCAGTTATTTAAGATTAAACCTTTTGTGGGGCAAATGCTAAAAAATAAAAAAACAGCCTAATTTGGATTATTATGAATAATGCATTTTGCTTGGTTAAAGATAAAATGTGGTTTGTGTGGTGGATAAATTCTGTATTATCTTGTAAAGTTAATGCTTGTTAAAGGTCGAGTTGAAAATGGAGTACCGTAAATGTGTATTTTTCGAGAATTTTATTTTATTTTTTACTGAAATACACAAGCAAATCTATTTTGACTTATTCAAATAGAGTAGGCTATTTACTTTTGAGAAACCTACTTGTCCTTGTGGTTTTCTTTCGTAAAAGCTATAATTTTATGTGATTGTGTACTCTGTGTGTCACTGTCTGCTCATGTCTTGCCTGTTGAACAGCCGGCCTGGGATCTGACACCAAAGTGATCTAAGTTTTGTGAAATTCACCAGACAATGACATGTGAAGTTGCAGCAGACGGGAACAAAACATTTAAAGAACTTCGAGTGAAAATGTCATTGTAGCCTTAAATTAATAGCACTTTTACTTTAAATTTGAAAAACAAGTACAGTAAAATTAAAATAGATGCACGTTTCAGTGTTATTTTACTGATTATTACAACTATCTGCCATTTTGTTTAGAAATACCTTTTTTAAAAACTTGACAGTTTATTCACCAATTTGCTAATTTTGCTTACATCTACAATGACTTATTAGTTGTTGAAAATATTTATTTTTAGCATTCTTTTTTGTTAATCTACACTGTGTGAACTGTTTGACATTATTCCCCCCTCCCTCCAACTTTTTATTGTTAGGAGCGAAATGCAGAAAATGCCATTGAAGCTCTTAAGGAATACGAGCCAGAGATGGGGAAAGTGTACCGCCAGGACAGGAAGAGTGTCCAGAGAATCAAAGCCAGAGACATTGTGCCGGGGGACATTGTAGAGGTGGCAGGTAAGATGATCTGTATTAGCTGGTCCATTTAATATTCCATGTTTTGTGTTTCTTCAATGTTCCTGAACTGTTGGCTGGTCCTGACGTGTATAGGATCTTATTTTTGCCTTTTGCGTCACTGCCCTGCTGTTCTTTAGTTTCTTACTGCAGTTTTGTTGATTGTATTGTTTATTATTTTTTATCTTCCTTTTAGTGTAGCTTTTTCCATTCATACTGTTTATTTTTCCATTTCAAAACAAAACAAACATGTTTTCTTTACTCCCAAGCGATAAATATATTTTCCTCAGTCATTTATTTTTATTTTTTATAGTCTGTGACACTAGATAAATAGATCTGGCCTGTTTCCACTTTCTTCTACTTGATTACAGAAAGTGAAATGCTGCACTCCAATTAAGTTTGATGCAACTGGAACACATTAATCAATGTCTACAAGCATAACAACCGTACAGTAAAGAGAAAATGTAATGACTAATTACACTGATTTCATTCGCTGTGTGTTTTGCAACAGCATTGTAAACCCTTGATCTATTATTTCCAAAAAAAAAATTATATCGCCAGTGGGCATTTTAAGTGCTGGTTCAAACCGTGGTCACCGATTTGAGAATATCTCTCAGCGAGGGCCAGTTAGGTGCCGCTCACCTGTTTGCAACTGCATTTAGTAAGGTTTGATATTTTACTGTTACCTGTTTGTTTTTAAACCATGTTTATTACTAAATAATATAAAAAAATGCATTTTGCAGCCAGCTACATTAAGTTTAGAACTGCAATATGAAAACATAAAGCAGCAGAAGAAAATAAAGGCCAGAAGCAGTTTGCTCACTCTGGTGTTAAAGTTTGCAGCTTGAATCCACTCTGAACTTTTAAATGGATCTTTTTTTTAAAAGAGTTTGAAAGTGTAGCATGAAGATGCACAAATGTTTTTCAGTTTTAACAAACATTTTGCTGCCATGTTTAGAGTTGTCTATTTACAAAGGGCTGATAACAGGTCAGTGATAAATTAATGTGACAAAGCTACCAAACTTGGTCTTTTACAGCCAAAGTTTTTCCTCTAAGGCTCTTCTCCCCAGTTACTTCATAGTGTATTACTTTCCCACCATTGCCTGTTTACTTCACATCCTTGAGGAAGTTCTTGTTTACACCAGCCCAAATCCAAGCAAGGCAATCATTAAATTCAATACAAACACAATTCTGGTTAGGTCACCAACTTTGTGGTACTGATTTTTTTTTTTTTTTTAATTTATTGTGTTCTGGTGGTATTCCACTCTATGATTTTCTTATGTTCTTGTCTGAGAGAGCTTGTCTTGATCGGCACACTTAACATTCTTGAACACGCTCAATATTTTATTTTGTAATCGTGGAACCAAGGTTTGCGATGCCTCAATAAATATGTGATACTACCTAATATTTCACTAGAACAGAAAAAATAGCCCAGCTGTTCTGCTTTATTCACTGTTAGTCATGCCTGTCGCGATTATCATTATTATCATTATTAAAAGCTTTGTGTGAAAAATGCTTTGCTAAAGAGCTCAAATCACACCGAATGTCCACCATTTTGAGAACCGGAAAAAAGGAAAGACAGCCCATGTCAGGTCAAGAGTCCTCCCTCCCATTTTTCTTAGACACGCTGCTGCTCACTCCTACAATATCATCCTTCAATTCAGTTTTATACTGCCATCCAGTGGTCAAAAAAGGTACTACACTCAAAACAAATCAACATTTCTTCTTAAATTTGACATTTACTAATTATTGTCAAAGTTCAACCAATATTATTGTTTATCACAATAATTTCTGAGACAATTAATTGCCCAGCACAATTTATCATTTAGAATTTTTAGTTTTAACAATTAGCATTTAGAAGAAGTTTGTAGGTGGTCGTATAGGACCGATGGTTACTGAGTTCATTTAAGTCAAGAAAAAAAATTGAAAACAAATGTAATATGGATAGTATGGATCACAAAAGTAACTTTCCCAAACTATTTTGCCGTCTTTGAAATGTTTCACTAATGTTAGCGATTATGTTACTTCATCTCATCTCGACCCATTTAAGGAAACATTTCAAACCTCAACAGCATCAAAGACTCCAGTAAACTGTAGACTTCATCAGTTTTACTTTTTCAATAAATTATTTTTAAGTCGATATCCATTTATCCGCAGGTCTCTCTTGTAAATGAGTCCTCGGGGCTCAATGGGATTAACCTGCCTAAATAAAGGTTGAATGAATTTGTTTATGATCAGAAATCTAATACTGTAGTTATTTTATCCTAATCAATATTATTATTACACGGTTACTTAGATGACTGTTTTAATAACAGATTTTAGATTATTAAAACAGCATGAATGTTTTTTTTTTTCCTCCCACAGAACAGGTACAAACGAGCCACTGGTTTTTGCAGTTCCAGCATGTAGATGGATTTGACTCACTGTTACACAAGTTACATTTCAATGAGGCCGCCATAATGATGATTATGCTAATAAAAACTAGGAAGCCTCTTTGACACATGGCCTGTATTTCCAGCTGTTGGTTTTAAGACGGGTTAGAAGTGAAAACTTAGACAATGAGTCGTTCAGCCCTTACGCAAACATGTTTTTTCTTTACTCCTATTGCGAATCGTGAACAAATACTGGTGAAAGGAGAGCACAACAGGTTGGGACATGAAGGAAGGACCTAGATTGATTTTGATGATTGATTTTTTTGTTGTGCTCCAGATGGCAGCTTGTACCAATCATTTGTTTTTAAAGATTAAGAATGCTTTACCACCCAGTAGCAGCTTTTTGATTCGACGTGTCCGCTTCTTCCTTAAGTCGCCTTTCAGGTTGTTTTCTTATTTATTGGAAATTGCTGGACGGTACATTGACATTTGTGTCTTTAAGAGTTTATACTGGGATGCAGGATGTCGTGAGAAGTCCCAGAACATTGCAAGCCTGCGTGCTAGAAAATTTATTAAGCTTTAGCCATTTAAACATAGACAACTTGTTTTATTAGACCCCCCATGATGGGGACAGTAGAAAAGAATGTTACAGACTCCAGACCCTGTAGTGTCGCTCCATTGTATTTTACTTTTCTTTACACAAACACATTTAAATACATGAGAGCAGCTTCAGTTTTTACAAGCTATGAGATGTTAAGTGTATGCAGCCTGACATTTGTCCAATTCTCTGGAGAGCAGATATTACTGATAATTGGATAATATCCTTTGTGCACTAGGGAGAAGGAAAGGTTCCTGTCCCACAAGTCATTCACTCTTTCCCATTAAAAACAAAAGCTAAAAAAAGCTTGTTCTGTAAGACCGGAGGCGAAATGTCTCTTATGTGGAGTTGAAATTTAGGTCACTGCAGAATGTTTCTGGGCGATATTGTAAAAAATCTTTCCATTCCCTTGGTGCAAAATGGGATGAAGAGCAATATTCATAAATTAGCCAGTGAGATGTGAGTGATTGAAACTGATTGGGATTTATTATGATTTCCACACCATCGTTGTTGCCAGTAAAAGTAGGTTAGTTCATTTGCTTTGACCTTATTCGCTGTATACACTAATGGATGGAAAGTAGCCGGGTGTTGTTGTTGTTTTTTCTGTTTGTGGGTTTTCTAATTAGTGAGATTTTGTGGTAACCTTCCCACAAGGCTTTTAGTCTTTATATTTCCAGTGGCTGCAGGTTCTTTGTATCCTCCCTCGTGTTGTTCTCGTTGTTCATCTCCCTCTTTGTCTGTTTAAGGTATAAAGTCTGAAATTAGCCCAGTGATAATAAAATGGTCTAACAGTGCGTAGGAAACTGCAGGACTAAATAAGGCATTGCAGCTGCTCCAATCTGTGAGGATTATAGCGAGTTAACATACGATACATCTTTAAATCTAAAATAAGATTCTTATTGTAATCAGGATGTTAAAGATTTGTTTACAAGTAAGTGCAATTTCCTCACTCAGGTTTCTGTAATCGTATAGGAAGTACGTCGTTACAGACTTGTTACAATGATTGAACTATCTGTACGCAATCGCACGTCTGGGTTTTGATTTCAGCTCATGACATTCAGTGGGATCTCCTTGCTTAGAACAGATGTTTTCTGCATCCCTCCTTCCCCCACAAATCCAACAGCTTGTATCAAGCTCATCAAAATATTTTTCCCATTTTTGGGCGTGTGGATTAAAGGACTTGTGCAAACCCCTTTCCCCTGTCGACCGTTCCTCGTTTCCTATTTTATTCTCAGAAGGACACGGCAGAGGTTTACATGTCTGTCACCACTCTCTACTGTCCACAGTGCTCTTTAAAGAGCCACCGGGTCGTTGCTTTCATCTTCACCCTTTCAAGCTGTGTGATGTCTGACTGGAAAAATGTCTCTGATGCAACAGTGAAGGTTTACGTTCTCCTTTCTGCTTTAAAATCTTTAAAATAATATAAATGTCATCATAAATACACACGTCCTGAAACTGTTAGTTGAAATAGATGGAGGTTTTTCCACATCTTTTATGGTTTTGACCTTTCAAAAAGTAAAATAATGTATTTTTGTTTCCACGCTCGTGCCATGTAAATGAAAAATGCGAAGAAAAGCATTTTTCATGCAGGTTTAAACTCAAATAGCTGCACAGTTACAGATTAAATCGAAACGGTAGAGGTTTTTTTTTATAGTAACATGGTCAGTTTAATGTACTTTTTAAATTCAACAGATATTAATGTCTGCCCCTTTAATGGCACTTGTTGGATTTACACAAAGAAAAATCTTGTTTGAATTATTAGTATTTACTCTTGACATTTTTGTGGAGACCACTGAAGCTCTTTGTTCCTAAAAGAATCATGTGGAGGAGACGAGTGGAACATTAATAAGATTAAATGCACGACTCCCATCTGGCATCTTCAACTAATAACTTAAGTTTGATTATTTTATTACTTTGACAGGACATTTGTATAACTCCACTGTTTTTAATTTTAACTGTTTAGTTTGTCTTTCCCCATTATAAAGTAATACGAGTATTTTACCATTTAGACATTTATGTGGTTGAAGATCCCTAAATGACCATGTTTGCTTTTTTAATTTCCTTTTTTCCTCACAAACTTTCACTTCATGTAATCAGTGCCATTTATAGCTGCATTTAAACTGTTAAAACACTAAAATTGTTGTTTTTTGCTTCTGTCCACAGTTGGCGATAAAGTACCTGCTGACATCAGGCTGACTTCTATAAAGTCGACCACCCTGAGGGTGGATCAGTCAATTCTTACAGGTAAGTTCTTAAACTACAAGAGCTCCTTCAGTGGTGTTTCCTTTCTAAAATGTTAGTTTTATAGTTGAGATGTGTATTTCACAAATTGTTAAAACTTTTCTTGCCTCCTAGTGGAATAGATGAAAAATAAATACCTGAACACACAGTTTAAATTACCTTTTATACCTGATAATTGTGACTTCTTGGCCCAAATCTTGAAGAAAAAGAGTAATGTCAATGAAATGGACTAAAAACAGGTCTGTGGATGATAAAGGATGGCTCTAATGTACAAGAGAAAAGGTTTATATGCATCGAGTCCTTAAATCTTGACTTGCTCTGCTGCCTTAATTGGTAGCAAATTCCATGGGATATTTTAGTGTTTGAGCTATTTTTCTCCTCTCTTGCCTTCCCCATTCATGGCCATACCGCCTGTTGAACGCTCCCTGCCTTGTTCTTTTTGAACTGTTCAGTCTTTTCACAGCTGATTATGCCCAAAAGAACGCGCAGTGTTAGCTGACATTGGACGAAGGTTTAGAAAAGCAAGAGCTCGAGCAGTATCTGATACTTGTCAAATCTGCTCAGTCAGCTGAGAAGTCTTTTCCACCAATCTGCCCAAAATGTCAACCAAGCATCGCTATTACCTCTTCACGCTCTGCTGTGTAGAAACTTAACGCTGCTTCTTTCTTTTATCTTCTTGTAGGAGAGTCTGTGTCTGTGATCAAACACACAGACCCGGTGCCAGACCCACGTGCTGTCAACCAGGACAAAAAGAACATGCTCTTTTCTGTGAGTGACTCACTGAACCATTTTTAGATTGCCAGTCTTCACTTTACCATTGTTTTTTATTCTCGTCTATTTTTATTTGGAAAAGTGGCTACAATTAAGCACAAAATAATTCCTCTTTTGAAATACATACATGCAAACTAGTCACTTTTTGGTGATATTTGCCCATTTCAAACTAAAATATTAATTTACGTGAATCATCTAGATCCAAAGAGCTTTTGTTTTTGGGCGGGCGGGTGTCAGAGGTATGATGGGTCACGTCATTTCCCTTTAAGAAACGGCGTTCCTTCTCTGTCACTTAGCTTAGCAGGTGTGTGAGAGAAACAAAGCACGTAGCACCTTGAAGGAGAAATAACATATTAGGGAGAGAGAACGCAAGTAACACGAGTGTTCTGTAAAGTAAAATAGTTCAAATCAGTGATGATGGAGGAACAGTGGAAAGGAAAACAACGGGAGGAGGAGATGAATGTTATTCCAAGTGGATTTTGAAAGAAAAGGCAATAAGAGTTATGAAGTGTAGAAATTGTGGTGGCACCAAGGTAGGAAGTAACCTGTAAATTATTTTGTTTTAAAAATTGCAGGTTGACATAACTGACTAAAAACTTTTTTTGTTGTTTTTTGTCACAGTGTAATTTAGTGTTGTGAAGGCTGAATGATGCCAGGTCATTTTTTGTTATGAGTAGTCACTAATTCACTGTTGGTGGTTATTATAATAATCTTATTTTTAAACGTGCAGTTCAGTGTCAGCATTGTTTGGCACAACGGCATATTGTTACAAATAAAACTAAATACAAACTAAACATAATAAAAGTCTAGTGCACCCCTAAAGTCATTGTTTGTGATAAATTGTCACATTACTATCTTGGCCATAGGAGTGAGTTTAAAAACAGGATGATGCAGATATGGACTAGCTGAATGAGGTGTCTCTAAAATATCCTGATGCATGATCAATACTTTTAAGAAATGTTTAATCCGTCTAGAGGACCTGACTTTATTTTGTTAAACGTCTCTACAGCATCTTAGCAGGTCATGGTCTCTGTGCAGTAGACCAGGATTTGGTAGCTGGTGCTAAAATCAAATCTCTTCTGCAACAATCCCTCAAGCAACTTTTGTGCTTTTTGGGACTTTACAGGGGAGGTACAAACCTGTGCTTTTTGTTAACTTGTCCTTTTTTTTTTTTGTACAGCAGAGTTTTATATTGTACTAGCCAATAAAGTTCTTGCTACATGTCAATTTGAATTTCTCTTAAGAAATATTTACAAAGTGGCAAACTTAGATTTATGAAATTTGCTTTTTGTCACTTTTTGGGTGCTAGGTTTGTCCTTTTTCATCCCTTCTGAGTTTGCAGGTTTGTATATACAGGGGCTGGTCATAAAATTAGAATATCATGGAAAAAGTTGATTTATTTCAGTAATTCCATTAAAAAAAGTGAAACTTGTATATTATATTAATTCATTGCACACACTGATATATTTCAAATGTTTTTCTTTTTATGTTGATGATTATAACCGACAACTAATGAAAACCCCAAATTCAGTATCTCATAAAATTAGAATATTGTGAAAAGATTCAATATTGAAGACACCTGGTGCCACAGTCGAATCAGCCAATTAACTCAAAACACCTGCAAAAGCCTTTAAATGGTCTCAGTCTAGTTCTGTAGGCTACACAATCATGGGGAAGACTGCTGACTTGACAATTGTCCTAAAGATGACCACTGATACCTTGTACTGTACAAGGAGGCAAGACACAAAAGGTCATTGCTAAAGAGGCTGGCTGTTCACAGAGCTCTTCGTCCAAACACATTAATAGAGAGGTGAAGGGAAGGAAAAGATGTGGTAGAAAAAAGTGTACAAGCAATAGAGATAACCGCACCCTGGAGAGGATTGTGAAACAAAACCCATTCCAAAATGTGGGGGAGATTCACAAGAGTGGACTTTAGCTGAAGTCGGTGCTTCAAGAACCACCATGCTCAAACGTATGCAAGACATGGGTTTCAGCTGTCACATTCCTTGTGTCAAGCCACTGTTGAACAAGAGACAGCGTCAGAAGCATCTCACCTGGGACTGCTGCTGAGTGGTCCAAAGTTATGTTCTTTGATGAAAGTAAATGTTGCATTTTCTTTGGAAATCAAGGTCCCAGAGTCTGGAGGAAGAGGAGAGGCACAGAATCAATGTTGCTTGAGGTCCAGTGTCAAGTTTCCACAGTCAGTGATGGTTTGGGCCTTGTCATCTGCTGGTGTTGGTCCACTGTGTTTTCTGAGGTCCAAGGTCAACACAGCTGTCTACCAGGAAGTTTTAGAGCACTTCATGCTTTCTGCTGCTGACCAACTTTATGGAGATGAAGATTTCCAAAGCTGTGTAACAGTTTACCAGAGAATTTAAAGAGCGCTCAGACTGTTGAGACTTTTAAATCTTTGCTCAAGACTCATTGACATTGACATTTGATCCACGCAGAGTCTGAGAACAAATTTTGAGCAGATGTTATTGTTTTATTGTTGTTGTGTTTTGTATTATTGTTAACTTTATTATGTTTCAGTGGCACTAGATACATTTTTACTCTTTTTTTTTTAATCTGTCTTAACTGTAAAGCACTTTGGTCAGCTTCTGTTGTTTTTATGTGCTATACTGTATAAATAAATTGACATTGACTTTTCATTTTCCAACAGGACTTGACACCTGCACACAGTACCAAAGCTACCAGTACCTGGTTGAAGGACCATGGTATCCCTGTTCTCAATTGGCCAGCAAACTCACCTGACCTTAACCCCACAGAAAATCTATGAGGTATGAAGAGGAAGATGTGATACACCAGACCCAACAATTCAGAAGAGCTGAAGGCCACTATCAGAGCTTTGGGCTCTCAGAACACCTGAGCAGAGCCACAGACTGATGGACTCCATGCCACATGCATTCCTGCAATAATGCAGGCAAAAGAAGCAACAACTGCCAGTAAGTACTGATGCTGCACATGCTCATACTTTTCATTTTCATAGTTTTCAGTTGACCAACATTTCTAAAAATCCTTTTTTTTCATTGGTCTTAAGTAATTTTCTAATTTTCTGAGGCACTGAATTTGTGGTTTTCATTAGTTGTCAGTTATAATCATCAACATTAAAAGAAATGAACATTTGAAATGTATCTGTGTGTAATCAATGAATATAATATACAAGTTTCACTTTTTGAATAGAATTACTGAAATAAATCAACTTTTTCACAATATTCTAATTTTATGAGCAGCTTCTCCTTCAAACTTTTTGTTTCAAGTTGTTTTAATGATTTAAAATAAGACACTTCCTGTCTCACTTTCAGGATGGTTGTCGACAGAAAATTAAAATGTTTTTTATTTGTGTGGAGTTCTAAAACTTTCAATAAAACTTGTACAGAAAAGAAACAAGACTTTCTAACAAACTGAGCAGAAAAACAAAATAAATTCAGTTTGAGTCAAGCTGCTCGTCGTCTCTCAGGAAACAAAACTAACTTCAGTTTCTTTACTTCAAACATTTTTCCACAGTCGTAATAAAGAAGTTTGTTTCTGAAAACATCTCAACTAAAACCAAGAGTTCAACGTCTGAAGCTTCAAACGACTTGTTGAGTTTTACAGTGAAGCTCCATCTGAGACGAGACGGAGAGACAGAACCAAATATGGACAAAACACGCTGCGAGGACACACACACACACACACACACTGAGACACACACAGACACACACACACGCATACAGAGACACACACACACACGCATACACGCATACAGAGACACTGAGGTTGTGGGTTTGAGTCCTGGTTTCAGGACTCGGTCAGGTTGTGGGTCTCCTCCTGTACCTCCTCTCAGGTGAAGCAGGTCCTGGTCCACAGAATCTTGAAAACCTTCAAAAGTTCTGCAGACTTTAATGCACGAGGACTAAAAGTTTGATGTAAAGTTCTGCTGCTGATTTCAAACTGAGCGTCTCTGGAGCAGGTACATCCACGTGGCCATGCTGACCGTGGAAAATGCTTCTCGGTGTGGTGAAGGCGTGTACGGGTGTGAGGCGGAGAACGTAGGCGAGAAGAGATCAGTGCTCAAGTCCAGGTCAAAGGTCAGAGGTCATTCAGCTGTGGCGCGGACTCAAGTCACACGACTTGGACTTGAGTCAGACTCGAGTCATTTGTGACTTTAGACTTGACTCAAAAAATGTTCAGACGTTTATCGACTTGGACTTTTACACAACGACTTGGTACTTGACTTGCACTTTGACCTGTTTCCTTTAAAAGACTTGATATTTTACCAACAATCAAAAGTTTAAAACTCATATTATTTAAAAAGTGCACCCCTTTAATTCATTTCACTCATTTAACAAACACAAACCGTCTCTGTCTTTTCACTCTGTACTTGTGCTGGTGAAGATTCTCCGTCATCCAGGACTTAATCATTAAAAAAAAACAAAAAACAAAAAAAAAAAAAACATTAAAGACAAAAACAGCTGGACTTTATTCTGTAGCTGAAGATGTTTCACTTCTCATCTGAGGTTTGAGTAATAAAGCTGAGATGTTCTGTGAGCTTCACATGCAGATTGGCCTCTCACTCCTCACAACAGATGATCGTTAGGGTCTTAGTCGCATGAATAAAGGTCTTGATGAGCGTGAACCTAAAAGCTGCATTATAGGTTTTAAAAGTTGAAATCGAAGACCTGCTCTCTTTTTCATGAATTGCCTCCTTTGCCTCCTCTCAAACCATCGGCCATCTTGGTCCAAAATGTGAACATTCTGGTCCTAAGGTGAGGGTCTCTTATCCTCGAGGTGCAGGTGAACCGTTGAGTCTTGTCCTGAAGAGCTGGCTCTCCTGTGTTGAGCCATGCGTCTGTGAAGAAGCTGCACTGGACTGCAGACACCACACCACTCCGTTTGTGTTGGGGGGTGTTTATTAATTATTACAATTATATATTAATTACTGCATTCAATTTTAAGTTTATAAATACTTTTTTAACACTTTGTAAGTTCAGGTGCACATGTTTCATCATGATTTGGAATAAATACAGATTTAAAAATGAACGCTCGTTCTATTTATATTTAACTTGTAATTGCAGCTCAGCTGTAGTTTTAAAAAAATAAAAATAAAACTCGAAAGGACTTGAAAATCCAAGATTCAGATTTGTGGACTTGACAGTCGTGTCTTGACTTGAGACTTGCAAAAACAATTGGTCCCACCTCAGTGATTTAAAACTATTCTGACGACACAGAGTCTGCGCGCTCGTTCAAACAGGAAGTGCTACAGTTTGTTTTCAGAGTAAAAGACTTCAGAGGGGGTCATTTAATGCACTGATGTTCTGGTTCTGAAGTGACTCATCGGGCCTTACAGGAAATTTTTGTTTCTGGATCATGGGTTTTAAATGGTCTTCTTTAGGATTCTGCAGAAGCCAGTTTGTCTGAGGGACAGTGAACGCAGCACCAGTAAACCAATCGTTCATCAACGAGTTGGACAGAACCCATCATCACAGCTTTATAAGGTCAGAACCAGGGAGAGGAAGAAAATCCTCCTTCAGCAGGAAAACCCCGACACAACACACACACGCGCACATGCACACACACACTGAAATACCAGCAGGTTCCCACAGACTGACCCACTCGACCCTCTGAGTCCACAGATGTCCATGTGAGGACAATAAAGTCGGATCGTCACTTGGAGACAGATTAGTTGGTTTACATCTGAGAGGCCGACCGGTTCTGGAGGTCCTGGTGCTGTCCACAGGATCCCAGAGGTCCAAGATCCTCATCAGGGGGAACGCCTCTACCTGGAGCAGTCAGGTGTGTGTTAACACAACGCCAAGATGGAAAAACATTAGCAATGACCTCAGTGTAGCAGCTGTTGCTGCTCATCAGTCTGACAAGGGTCAAAGGTCATTTTTAATCCCTCTGGAGTCCATCGTTCTAGACAGATTCTTCACAAAACATTTCAGACAACTGATTCACCCTGAAGGTCAGACTGTACAGTGACTCTACAGCAGGTTAAAGGTCACGTCAGGACAGTTAGACAAGTATTGTTTGTTTGGAAGGGTTCAGAACCAGAACGTGGGGCTGTGGTGGACCTTCACAGAGCTGAGCAGAAACCTCAGAGAACTGAAGCAACACTGGAAAGGGGCGGGGCCAGAATTCCTCCACAACCATGAGAGAGAGGGGTGAAGTCCTACAGAAACCACAGTTCTGGTTCTGGAGGAGGTTCTGTTCAGGGAGGACTCTGTCTCTGGAATGTTTGATATTTACTCAGAACTAAACGGGCTGCCCCCCGAGCACACACACATGTTCCCAGTGCATGTGTGTGGAAACAGGAAATCCCCTCTCCTTATAAGGACATGGACCAGTGAAGATGGTTGGGGTGTTTCCAGGCTCTAACTGTCTGAGAGCATTCATGGTCTCATCAGAAGGACCAGAATCCTGATGTGGGTTTGGCGCAGATCCCATCTGGGATGTCCAGATGTTTGCCAATCAGTCAGCACCCTGGAACCTCCAGAGCAGCAGCGTCCTGGAGTCGCCCTCAACTCAGGGAACAAACAACCCTCTGACATCGGATTTACTGACCCGTCAGACCTGGTCCAAACCCTGTTTCAGGTTTCTGCACGGCTGATCCGGTGTCATTTGGTTTTCTGAACGCTCACCTGTCAGACTGCCTTGGTTTAAATCTCTGTTAGGCCACGCCCCCTGCCCTTTAACAGAACCCATCCTGTGGGTTAAATAAATAAATGTAGAGCTCTGATCACAAACAAACAGGAAAGAACTTCATGTTCACATCAAATACACTCAGTCAACACTTGGCCTGAGATGGACTGATATGAATATAATAATAAAAATGACTGAAAATCACAAGAAATAACTTTATACAAAACAAGAGGAGGTCTGGTGATAAAATGTCTTTAGGACGAATAATCAGCTTTAGTCTAATAATCTGAAGTAAATTAAGAGTTAATCTGGTTGTGACTTGGTCCTGTTGGTCCTCCTCTGACACTGAGCTTCTTCTTCGTTGGTTTCTGTTCCTCAGGCCAAACATGGGCTCAGAGGTCAGAGGTCACTCCAGGTCAGGCTCCTTGCTTCATCAGCAGTCTGAGACATGGAGGTGATGGATGGCAGCCGATTCTCCATGACGGTGGAGATGAGCGATACGACCTGTGTGTTTGCGTGTGCGTGCATGTGTGCGTGCGTGTGTGCGTGTGGTATTTCCTCTCTGATCTCCAGGGAGACGTTCAGATTTAAATCCTGCCTCTTCATTTCCTCTGTTTGTGTTTGTTCTTTGGACAAAAATCTGCTCAAAATTGATTTAAGGACATTGTTCTGAGGAGACGTGCTTTAAGGTTAAAGTTTTTTGAAGGTTAGCTGAAGGTCAGTTTAAGGTTAGTTTTTTTTTCTGGTTAAAGAGCAGTTGGATCAAATGAAGGCAATCCAGGAGCTTTGGGTCTGTTTGTGTCTCTACAGACAGATTCTATATTCCACAGATTATTACCCCCCTCTCTGCATGCGTGTGTGCTTGTGTGTGTGTGCGTGCACGTGTGCACATGTGTGTGTGTGTTACATAATGATTTTCCACAGGGGTTTTCTCCATATAAGCCCTGCTGTCACTCATCATTCTGGTGGGTTAAATCTGGAGTCCACAACCACCGGGCCGGGCCACACAGAAACAATAACATCCATAATCTATATAAATACTTTTCTTTACATTAGTCTGCTGAGTGCTTTTTAAAAGGATCTCTTTCCTGCTCATGACTCAGTGTCTCAGTCAGTAAACTCTAAACTCTGTTGAAGAACTTTTCTTCTTCTAGTTCATGAGAATGTTGTGCTAAGCTGTATGAAGTGTGCAGGTCCGGCAGCAGCACGAGGGGTTTATTAGAGGGACATGGATTTACAGAACCTTGAGGGTTTTATACACAGTTTAGAAAACCAAATTTTGTACTTTAATTTAGGAGTGCAAGTACTGAGCCCTGTTGGACACCAAGAGATATAGGAGTGAATGTTTGCCCTTAGTGTAATGTGTCCCGTTTCATCACGCATCTGTTTCATCATGCACCTGTTTCATCATGCATCTGTTTCATCATGCATCTATTTCATCACACATCTGTTTCATCACGTGTCTGTTTAATCAGGCACCTGTTTCATCACACGCCTGTTTAATAATGCACCTGTTTTATCGCATGCCTCTTTCATCATGTGCCTGTTTCATAACGCGCAAGTTTAACTCCACACCTGTTTTATTATGTTTGTTTCATCACGCATCTATTTCGTCATACACATGTTTCATCACAAGCCTGTTTTATCATACACCTGCTTTATGATGCGCCTGTTTTATCATGTGCCCGTTTCATCACACACCTGTTTAATTAGGTGTTTGTTTCATCACACATCTGTTTCATCATGCACCTGTTTTATCATGCACCTGTTTTATCATGCACCTGTTTTATCATGCACCTGTTTCATCACGCATCTGTTTCATCACACATCTGTTTCATCATGCACCTGTTTCATCATGCATCTGTTTCATCACACATCTGTTTCATCATGCACCTGTTTCATCATGCATCTGTTTCATCATGCACCTGTTTCATCACACATCTGTTTCATCACGCATCTGTTTCATCACACATCTGTTTCATCATGCACCTGTTTCATTACGCATCTGTTTCATCACACATCTGTTTCATTATGCACCTGTTTCATCATGCATCTGTTTCATCATGCATCTGTTTCATCATGCACCTGTTTCATCATGCACCTGTTTCATCATGCACCTGTTTCATCATGCATCTGTTTCATCACGCATCTGTTTCATCATTCACCTGCTTCATCATGCACCTGTTTCATCATGCACCTGTTTCATCATGCATCTGTTTCATCATGCACCTGTTTTATCATGCATCTGTTTCATCATGCACCTGTTTTATCATGCACCTGTTTCATCATGCACCTGTTTTATCATGCACCTGCTTTATCATATGCCTGTGTTAAGTTATTTTCTACAGATGTTTTATGATTTATTGTAGCCTGTTTTATTTCTGTTGTGTAAAAGGTTTATCTATTACAGGTTGAGGACGTTCATTGTTTCCTGTTACTTTGAACTGTTCCCTATTTTTGTGTTTTTTTTTAAGACACCTGTTCTCAAAGCATGTTCACTTGTTTTATTTTTTGTGGCAGAAACTCAGGAGAGTGTCCAGCCCTGGTTCATCACTAAACCTGAACCTGTGTGACTATGAACTGCTGCAGGAGGAGGATGTGACTGCTCATCAGGATGGAGTCAGAAATAGATCATAAAAAATCAAAAGTACAACAAAATCTTCTGTTTGTCCTCTTCTTCATCAGACGGTTCAGAAGCATCACGAAGGAAAATACCTGATCAGCGTGAGGTAATTCGCTGTTTACATTTACACACATTATTTACATTTACACACATTATTTACATTTACACACATTATTTACATTTACACTAACAGTTTACATGTTTACACACAGTTTCCATATATACTTGTACACACTTTTTACATATATAATCACTATTTACATGTACAAACGCTGTTCCTATTTACACACGCTGTTTACATAAAATGCTATTTACATACTTTGTACTATTTGCATACACTATTTACAAATGCTGTTTACTGTTGCACACTGTTTCTATTTATTTACGCCATTTATATTTACAAACACTCTTTACAGTTATAAACACTGTTTACATTCATATACACTATTTACAGTTACGCATGTTGTTTACAATTACACACTATTCAAGCATGAATCAGAGCATGTTGGGTGTAAAAATAATCCTGTATGAACTGCAGGACAGGATTACACAGACCCCTCCCCCACCCAGAATCTATCCATCAATAATCCATCTATGATTTATCTGTAAACAATAATTTGTTGTTGAAATCCCTGTTTCCCCATCATTTTTTTAAACTTTTTTTATAATCAAAATATAATTAACATTACCCCCTGCCCCCCACCCCACCCCCAACACACATATACACACACACGCATACACACACACACACCTCTACCAGGCTTCAATGAGGAACCTGAACAGAACTACATCCACTGACTAGAACCTAAAGTCCTGCTTGGAGACTCTGTGCTTGTTAGGAACAAAGTGGGCAAATGCTGCAGTTCAGCTGACTGTCACAGGAGGAGGAGGAGGAGGAGGAGGAGGAGGAGGAGGAGGAGGAGGAGCAGGAGGCAGGTGAGGGTGAAGTTTATTGTTCAATTTCACCTAATTTCAAATTAACTGCTAATCCTTCAAAAATGTTCAAGCACCACTGAACTGTCTTCAAAATGTCCTTCCATCCTTCATACCAACCACATTTCTGTTTTCTTTGTTGCCGACTCAGCCGGCTTCAGACTCACTTTCTGCTCTTCGTTTCTGTCTGCATGTCTTATTAGGAATGCTGTCAGGGAGTTTTGAACTGATCGGATTCATGGTTTCAATCACTCAAAGAACAATAGAAGAAGAGTTCCAGAGAGACAGAAGAGAGAATGAGAGGAAGAGGAGGAGGATGAAGAGAAACGTTGTGTTCAGGGTCAGTTTTGTTCACATCACTTCATTCATGCCCATAAAAGGGAAGTTGAGTCATTTATGATGCAACATGAACAATCTGAGTTCAGCTCCTCTTCCTCCTGGTCCTCGTCCCTCCACTCTGAGGGGGCGGAGCCTGACTCTGTTTATCTCTCTCCTCTTTTCATCTCTCTGTCTCTCTCTTTGCTTGTTTGTCCAGAGCTGCAGGTCCAGGAGAAAGAGGAGGAGGAGGAGGCTCGGCTGCAGCCCCTGAGCTGAGAGGAGGAGGACGAGGCGGCAGTGTCAGTCAGCAGTGGCAGGAGGCCAGAAAGGAGCAGAACCTGCATCTCCTGGACCAGGAGGACAAGAAGAGGAAGCAGGAGGAGGGAGCTTCCCGAGGAACCCTCAGGCACTGTGTGGAGACCAGAGAGCGACGGGAAGAGGAGCTGAGACAGAAGGAGGTGCAGCAGCTGGACTTTTGCTCACTGCTGTGACGCCAGAACCTTCAGACCTCCAGCACCTCCTCAGACCAAGGCCACCTCATGGATTTTAAGTCCAACCTCAGGAGCGTGAAAGCCAAGACGGAGGAGAAGGTCAACTCCTCGCAGCAGGTGGACTTCCGCAGTGTGCTGGGGAAGAAGGGTGCCGCCAGCACCAACGGCAACAAACCGCCCAGCACTCCCACAAAGACCGCCGCGGACCTCCACTCAGTCCTCGCCAACAAGAAGAAACCACCGAGCCCCGAGAAGAACGGAGAGAAGGTCAACATTTGCGTGGATGGAGAGGTTGACGAGAAGACTAAAGGAGGAGGAGGAACTCCAGAGTTCTTGGAGAACCTGAGTGATGTGACGGTTGTGGACGGGCAGCGGCTCCGGCTGCAGTGCCGCCTCGCCCCCGCCGCCGCCGCCGAGGCCGCTGTCACCTGGACGCTGGACGGAAAGGTCATCAAACCCTCCAAGTTCATCATCCTGTCCAACGAAGGTCAGAGGTTGCACTCACAGGTTACACTCACACACACAGGAGGACATGTCAACAACATGTTAGGAAGTGAGAGTTGGTGACGGAGGAGGAGGAGGAGCAGCTGCTGATGAAGCTCAGAGGATTCAAACTCTTTTAATAGAACGCAGATGTGAAACAAAAGGATGTGATGGTCGACGATCGCTGCTATTTCAGAAGGAAACAGATCCTTTTACACACACGCACGCGCACACCAACACACACACGGTCTTAACTGTGCTCTCCACCTCCGCATCCATCATTCCAGCTGGTCATGTGACCGGCTCTATTTCTGACTGGGGTTCTGTGATTCTGTGGTTCTGTTCACGTAAGAACACGAGCAACATGTGACTCGAGGGCCCGAAGTTTCCATCTGACCCCCGACGTTCTCTAAAAGAATTTATTGGGTTTATAGCAGTGACGTCTTTTCTCCAGCAGGGGGTGCCGGTCACGTTTTAGACCAGAACTAATAAAAACACTAGAGGGCGCTCTGCCCGCCCCGCCCGTCGTTTACGCCCGTGACATCGTGAAGAAGCTAAGATGGCGTCCAAAACGAGCCAAAACAACAGCAAGCCCAACTGGATCTGTGCCACAAACTATTAACGTCTTTACAATAACTTGATGTGATTCATAATTAATGTTCATTTAGACAAACATCATGTAAAACAGCTCAGTGCTGTGGAAAGAAAACAAATTAAAATAAACTAACGATGAGCTAAACTTGACCTGAGGCCCGTCAGGACTTTTTAGCTGCTTCACTGATGAGTTTGAAACTAACTTTTTTAACGTGCAAATCACGTTCATGTAAGCTTTTTTTTTTTTTTATTTAGCTGCAGCAGCTTGGACTCGTTAATAATTTGTACTAAGCTGCAGCATGATTCAGCCTGTGTGGCACAGCCGTGTCTGCCACCGAACCTTCAGTCTACGAGTCAATTCAGTAATTAACAACCAGTAAATCATCTTTAAACTGGTCCAGTAAATCATCTTTAAACTGCTGCTTGTGGAAGGAGATGTGCTTTCCCTTTTCTCCTCTGTTGCTACATTAGTAGGACACACAGCCTTCTGGTATTTTTACATTTGATACAGTCTAATATTATAGTATTACAGACACATTATTTTTATTTACATAGTCAGCCCTTATTCAGGACTATTTAGTCAAAACATTTTATTTATTTAAAAGATGCAGATGTTTGTAGCTGCACTGAATCACAAGGTCTTGTGACCAGAGCGCCCTCTGGTGGTTCATAGAGCTCTGTTTTAGATGTTGCCAGGTGAGAAAGGTCAAAGGTCATTTTTTTTATTATCTCAGTTACAGTGCCGCCTAGTGGCACCACTGGATTAGTGTCCTTTGAGGAAACCAGAATTTTATCTTTCGGTGGTTCCAGGCGTTTTTAGTCTTCTCCACAGAACCTCCTGAAGTCCTTCAGGTTTCTCAGCTGCAGATGGAAACTAGAAGTTTCATCTTGTCCACAGAGTCCCTACAGAGTGCAGGTCTGGAGACCAGCTCGGCTGCTCCAGAACCTTAATGCGCTTCTTCTCTGTTGTCTTGATGTTTTGGGTCGTTCTCCAGGCGAACACCCATCTACTCATCTTCAGTGTTCTGGCTAAAGGATGAAGGTCCAGGATTTTAGGGTACATGAGCATGTCCATTGGTCCCTTAATGCAGTGACATCATCCTCAGCAGAAACACCCCCAAACCATGATGTTTCCACCTCTGTTCTCGACTGAGGAGTGGTGTTCTTTGTTTGGGTCATCAGCATCACTCTTTCTCCAAATATATTGGGTTGAGTTTTGGCTGAAGCACTGGGTTCTGGTTTCATCTGACCACAGAACCTTCTCCCAAACCTTCTCTAAACTGTTTAGCTGTTCTCTGAAGCTGAAGACCTGTCTGTGCCTGAACCTTCTTCAGCAGAGGGACCTTCAGTCCGTCACAGTGCGGTTTGGTATCAAGACAGTCAGGAAGTGCTTCCACCACAGACAGGAAGTGTTTTGACCGCAGACAGGAAGTGTTTTGACCGCAGACAGGAAGCACGTTTACCACAAAGAGACTTGAATCTGTGACTCTTTGGATCTTTTACTGTAATAAACACTGATGAAGATCTGAAGCTCTAAAGTTCATTCACCTCTGAGGTCAGAACTCAGATCTGGTTCTGATGACATTCAGAACTTATCGTGTTTCGTTTACACCTCAGAACAACAACAACACATTGTGTGTGCCTGGGGTTTGTGTGACCTCTGACCTTTAACATCCAACACTTCTTACACGCCTGTAGAGCTGGACGGGGGTTGTCCTGAAGCCTGAAATAACACACAGAGGGATTACTGCTCCCCAACAACACCCCCACCCCCACCCCCACCCCCCACACACTCCAACCCCACCCTGCCCATGATTTGCTGTATTCTTTGTTCTCAGAAGTTGTCATCTTCAAAAATCAGCTGGAACGTTCCTGACCTCAGAATCCAACATGGCCGCCCACACATCAAAGGCTGTAACAGCTTCTGCAATAATCTAAATATTTTCCATCTGTTGGTTTGTTTATGTTTACATCAGTCAAACAGAAATGTTCAGCTGCTGTGAGGAAACATGTTGCTGCAGAGTTTAAGAACATAAAACATTTTGAGTATAGTTTACTCAACACGACAACTAACAGGTCCAGCTGCTTGTTGCTGGTTGTTCTTTGTTGTTGTTGCATGTTGTTGTTGTTGCTGCTGCATGTTTTTGTTATTGTTGTTGTTGCATCTTGTTGTTATTGTTGATGCAGTTGTTGTTGTTGCATGTTTTTGTTATTGTTGCATCTTGTTGTTATTGTTGATGCAGTTGTTGTTGTTGCTGCATGTTGTTGTTGTAGCATGTTGTTGTTGTGTATTGTTGTTGCTGCTTCTGCATGTTGTTGTTATTGTTGTTGTTGCATGTTGTTGATGCAGTTGTTGTTGTTGCATGTGGTTGTTGTTTTTGTTACAAATGTGCATGTGGTTGTTGTTGTTGTTGTTGCATGTTGTTGATGCAGTTGTTGTTGCATGTGGTTGTTGTTGTTATTGTTGTTGTTGCATGTAGTTGTTATTGTTGCATGTGGTTGTTATTGTTGTTGTTGCATATGGTTTTTGTTTCATGTGGTGGTTGTTGTTGTTGCATATGGTTTTTGTTTCATGTGGTGGTTGTTGTTGTTGTTGTTGCATGTGGTTGTTGTTGTTGCTTCATGTTGTTGCAGGTCCTCAGAAGTCCTAAAGGTGATGGGTTGTTGTGTTTTCCAGGAGGACTCTGCTCTCTGACCATCGACAAAGCTCTGCGTGAAGATGAAGGACTCTACAAATGCAGAGCGGAGAACTCAGCCGGCAGAACCGAGTGTTCCTGCACGGTTCTGGTTGACGGTAAGAAACGAGATTCTCCACACACATCGCAGATCCAACAGCTAAAGAAAGACCTGCTGTTAGAGGTCCGATCCAGACCTTAAGGGTGGTTCTGATCCTGCAGTGAGGCCAGAGTTCAGGTCAGCGTCTGAGATCATTGCAGCTCCGGTCCAGTCAGGACTTTGGCTGACCTCAACGGAATCAGGTTCTAAAATGATCCAAATCTTAAGAAAACACCAACAGGTCCCACTAAGTCAAATAAAGTCTGGTTCCGGGTTCTGATCCAGCAGCTCTACAACCTCCTCCAGCAGCAGAACCCTCAGTGGGTTTCTGTAGGACTTCATCAGTCTCTCTCCTGGTCCTGGAGGAGTTCTGGTCCACTCCTCTTTCCATCGTTGAGGTTTCTGCTCAGCTCTCTGGAAGGTCCACCACAGTGTTTCAGTGAGGTTGAGGTTCTGGACTTTGACTGGACCACTGCAGAACCTTGGTTCTGTTCTTTCTGACCCATTCTGCTGCAGTGTTTGGGATTATGGTGCTGCTGGACCCAGTTTGGTCCAAACTTTAGCTGTTGGACAGATAAACCTATTTGACTACAGAACCCTTTGGTCTGCAGAGGAGTTCCTAGTCCACTCGGTGACTGACAAGAGCCCAAACCATCAGCCTCTGCCACCGTGCTGACAGCTGGGAGGAGCTGTTTGCTGCAGTGCATTCTGGGTAAACATCTGTCCTTTGGTCTGGTTCTGGTCCAGAAGTCTTGTGGGTCCTTCCGATGAAGCTGCCATGTTGTTTTTATAGAGAAGTTTCAGGTTTGATTGGAGCCTGATAAAACCAGATCCGGTTTATTCTGACCCGATCTGAGGGTGGACTCTGGTTGACACGGGTCTCCTCCCTCCCCCTCCTTGTTCCCAGAACTCTTCAGGACGCACGTCTGTTTGGAGCTTCCTGTAATTAGAAACAAACACAAACTGCAGCCGTCATAAATCTCTGGAGGTTCCTCGAAATGGACCAACACAGCTGGTTCTGCAGCTTAGGAACGTGGACTGTTTGGGTCCAGGCGGCCCTGGTCCCTCCAGATGGATTGGGTTCTGTGTGGCCTCTTCTGCTTTAAATGTCTGTCGGTGGAGAGGAACCTCAGAGATGTTTGTTTGTCTTTAGACTCTGGCAGGAAATACCTGTCAGCTGATCCAGAACCTGCAGAACCATCAAGTCTGGTTCTGGATCAGATCAGAAAACAGAAGAATTACAAATAAAAATATTTTTTAAGCAAAAAAAACATTAACGTTTCAGGACTGGTGGATTAAAAAATTTATTGTAAAAAAACAAAACATGAATTATCTGTGAATATTTAAAAGCTGAGGAGTTTCAGGTGGAGGAGAGAACTTATGGAACATTTTGACGTCATATTTAAAATCACTCATCCATCGTACAAAAAGAATAAAACTCTGAGCTAATACAAGTTTATTTTAATTATTACAAATAACTTGTCTGTGAGAAGTCCAGCTGATGTCAGAGGAGGAGCTTCAGCTGTCTCAGCTGTTTTGAGCCAGATTGTCTTCATTTATCTGACTTTAATAATTAAAATGTTCATTTTTTATGTGAACTCTGATTCAGCTTATGAACATACTTTATTAAAACTTGCCTCAAACAAAAAAACTGAAATCTCTTCAGTTCCTTCAAAAATGTTGTTGTCTTTGCTTCAGCTGCTTTTTATGCTGCAGTTAGCTTTTAGCTGTGCTTCTGTCAATTTTAGCTTTTACGTACTGTTTTGCTGGTTTTGTTCTGATGATTTTAACTTTATCAGCTTAGTTTTACTTATTCAAATAATTTTAGTGCTCAAATATTACATTGCTCTCTACTGCTCCTTGTTTCTAAAAGAAGGATGATGGATAGATGGATGGATGGATTTAGAATGTTTTGATGATGATAGATGGTGTGTAGACGATGGATGATGGTGGATGGATGAGGGATAAATGATGGCTGGATGATGGTTGATTGATAGATGATGCATGATGGATGATGGATTTTGATGGATGGATGAGGAATGGATGATGGATGGATGATGGATAAATAATGGCTGGATGATGGATGCTTGGTGCTGGATGATGGCTGTATGATGGTTGATGGATAGATGGTTGGTGGATAGATGATGCATGATGGATGATGGATTTTGATGGATGGATGAGGGATGGATGATGGATGGATGATGGATAAATAATGGCTGGATGATGGATGCTGGCTGGATGATGGTTGATGGAGATGGTTGGTGGATAGATGGTTGGTGGAATGATGATGCATGATGGATGGATGTTAGATGTTGAATGATGATGGATAATGGATGTGGGCTGTTGGATGATGTTATGTTGGATGATGGATGGATGTTGGATGATGTTTTGTTGGCTAATGGATGTTGAATGATGCTGTTGAATGTTGGATGATGATGGATGATATATTTTGGATGATGGATGTTGGATAATGGATGATAGATGTTGGATGATGTTATGCTGTATGTTGGATGATATGTTGGCTGATAGATGGCTGGATGGATGATGGACATTGGATGATGGACATTGGATAAAGGATGTTGGATGATGGATGTTAGATGATGGATGTTGGATGGACGTTGGTTCTGATGATCCATCTTCTGCAGCTTTTCAGAACTTTTTGTCTCAGCTGTGAGTTTTTCAAGGAAAACGTCAAAATATTTGTTCTGGTAATAAACTATGCTCTCTCTCTCTCCTTCACTCTGTGTGTGCGTGCGTGTGTGTGTGCGTGTGCATGTGTGTGTGTTTTGTCGTCCTGCAGATCCAACAGAAAACTCTCCAATGGACAAGAAGTCGAAGAAGTCGACTCCGACCTCAGAGAGTGAGTTTCCGAAATATGCAGCAGCTGCTTTTGTCCCAATAAGGAGCTGCAGACTGTTCACACACACACACACACACACACACGCACACACACACAGCTGGCTGGAGTGCTTTATTTTAGTGTTTCTGTGTGTTGTGTCAGTCAGTTCGATTCTGACAGATTCTTCTTCTGGACTTGGTTCTGGGAGCTTCTCTGATCAGAACCTGACCCAAAGCTGTAGTTCCTCAACAACATTATATGAAGGGGTTGTGTGCGGGTTTTTGTCTCCCCGAGAACTGACTGCAGGTTCACGAGCCTCATCCTTTAGAACTTGAACGCATCACAGAAAACCATGGTCGGTTCTGCAGAACTAACCCCGTGGTCACCTGGTTTTTATGTTGGGTCGACAACTGGAACCGAACCGGACCTGCTGATATTAGATTGTTCTGCTTTTTCACGGGTCTGTTGTCTAAGCAGGTTCAAACTGTAAGAAGTTCTGTTGGTTCTGATAGAACACGGTTTGTTTCTGATGCTCGGTGATCAGAAACAGGAAGTCCTCCCGAGTCCAGACCATCTCAAGTTTCAAGGTGTTCTGGTTCTGACTCTGTTCAGTGGAACCAGACTAATGTGACCTCTGTGATCACTTGGTGAGAAGCTGGTCCGTGATTGGTCAGTTTAAAAACACCTGATGGTTTTCAGACACAACCCGTTCAGGTGGTTCTGTCAGAATAGAACCGAAGGTTTGGGTCCTCGTCTTCATCCAAAAAGAACAAACATTTAACTTCCTGCTTCACCTCCTGGTTCAGGCTCCATGTTTGTGTGTGCTGTCACACTCCTGACCTTTGACCCCTCCACCTGTGAACACCTGATAAAGTTAGAAAAATGTAAAATTCTGAAATAATGGGTCTGACTGCGGCTCTGAGGAGACATGAGACCTGAGGTTTGTTTTACCAAACTGTGATCTTAAGCATGTCAGGGTCCTTCAGCTTGTCTGTTTTCATGGCTCTTGAGAAGAAGTTAAGTTTCACAGTTCTGGACTGAATAATCTGGGGTCAGAGGATAATAGAGGGCATTAGATACAGCCTGAAGACATAGTGGGCAGATAGATCAGATCTCAGGTCTCAGATCTTAGATCTGCTCTGACATCAGCTTTCAGACATGGTTTATGGTAGGTGGATCAGATCTGATGGCCCTCAGTTCTTTATGCTGCCTTGATGACCCTCTGCAAGGCCTTAATGACTATCTGTTCTGCCTTGATGACCCTCTGTTCTGCCTTGATGGCCCTCTGCAGGGCCTTGATGACCCTCTGCAGGGCCTTGATGACCCTCTGCAAGGCCTTAATGACTATCTGTTCTGCCTTGATGACCCTCTGCAAGGCCTTAATGACTATCTGTTCTGCCTTGACCCTCTGCAAGGCCTTAATGACTATCTGTTCTGCCTTGATGGCCCTCTGCAGGGCCTTGATGACCCTCTGCAGGGCCTTGATGACCCTCTGCAAGCCCTTAATGACTATCTGTTCTGCCTTGATGGCCCTCTGCAGGGCCTTGATGACTCTTTTCTGCCTTGATGACCCTCTGTTCTGCCTCAATGACCCTCTGCAGGGCCTTGATGACCCTCTGCAGTGCCATGATGATCATCTGTAGGGCCTTGATGACCCTCTGTTCTACCTTGATCACCCTCAGCAAGACCTTGATCACTCTCTGTTCTGCCTTGATGACCCTTTGCAGGGCCTAGATTATCCTTTGTTCTTCCTTGATGACCCTCTGCAGAGCCTGGATGACCCTCTGCACGGCCATGATCACCCCCTGTTCTGCCTTGATGACCCTATGCTGGGCCTTGAAGACCCTCTGTTCTTCTTTGATCACCCTCTGTTCTGCCTTGATGACCATCTGCAGTGACAGAATGACCCTCTATTGGCCCTTGATGACCCTCTGCAGGGCTTTCTGTTCCCTTTTGTGGCATCTCATATCCCATGCTATGATGTGGTTTGTCAGACCATACGTGATGCAGATGTGATGCGGTACATCATTACAGTCTCCACCGTGAACAGCTAGAGATCCATGAAAAGCTTCAAAGGTAGTCAAGTTCTACTCAGCTTCCTTAAGATTTAAAAGTATGCCTTATTGGTGGTGTAGGAGGTGTCTTGTCCAGGCAAGGCAAGGTTCTTAGTGATGTAAAGACCTAAAAATTTGAGGCTGGGAACTCTCTCCACCTCCGTCCCATTGATACTCATGGGAGTATGACCCTCTGGGCATTAGTCCAGCACAGTCTCTTTGGTCTTCTTGCTGTTTAGGATGCGATTGATGGTGGAGCACCAGGTTGTCAGGTTTTCCACCTCTTCCCTGTACACTGACTCATTGTAGGAGATCAGCTGTCATGTCCTCTATGAGCCTAATGAAGGTGTTTGTCCTGTGGACAGGCTGTCATGTGTGAAGCAGACAAAAAAAAAAGAGAGGCCCAACACACCTCCTATGGGGACACCGGTGTTCAGAGTGATGGTGGAGGATGTGTACTTTCCCAACCTGACAGACTTCATGGCATTTGGTTAGGAAGTCCAGGGTCTAATTGCAGGTGTTGGAGTTCAGGCTGAGGTTTGAGTAACAGGCTCCTGGAGGTAACCATGGTGAAGTCCAGGAGGAACAGCCTGACCTAGGTTTTGGGTTGCTTCAGGTGCTCAGTGCAGTGTGCTGCTGATGGTGTCCTCTGTTGACCAGTTAGCTTAGCAGGTAAACTGCTCCAGCCTGGCAGGAATGTCCAGCTTTATGTGGACTATGATTAAATGTCAAAAGCATTTCACATTCACAGTCATTTCTCATAAGATAAGTCAAAATCCAGAGTCAGTGGGTCTGACTGCTTGGTTTGATAAAAGTTGCAGCTTTGAAACAGGAAACCTGAGTTTAAATCTTTATGAAGATTTTCTTATTTTCAATGCTGTGGCTAAAAGCTAATATGAAACCAGTTGTAGACTGACCTTGTTAACAGATTGCCTCTGATTGGCCTGAGGTTGACCTCGTTGACAAACTTATTGTCACAGATTTACTTGAGGTTGACCTCATTAAAATATTAATTGTCTCTGATTGGCCTGAGATTGACCTCGTTAAAATATTTATTGTCTGATTGGACTAAGGTTGGCCTTGATACCAGATTTATTGTCACAGATCGGCCTGAGGTTGACCTCACTAAAATATTCATTGTCTCTAATTAGTCTAAGGTTGACCTTGTTAAAATATTTATTGTCTCTGATTGGCCTGAGGTCGACCTCGTTATTAACGGATTTATTGTCTGACTGGCCTGAGGTTGACTCCATTAAAATATTTATTGTCACCTATCAGCCTGAGGTTGACCTCGTTATTAATGGATTTATTGTCTCTGATTGGTCTGACGTTGACCTCGTTAACAACTTTATTGTCTCTGATTGGCCAGATGTTGACCTTGTTAACAGATTATCTCTGATTGGATGTAGGTTGATTTTGTTAACCGAGTTATTTCTGATCAGTCTGAGGTTGACCTTGTTAACAAATTTATTGTCACAGATCGACCTGAGGTTGACCTCATTTAAATGGTAACTGTCTCTGATTGCTCTGAGTTTGACCTCGTTAACAGCTTTATAGTCTCTGATCGGCCTGTGGTTGACCTAATTAATTAAAAAAAAAATATTATTAATTGTCTCTGATTGGATGAAGGTTGACCTTGTTAACAGATTGTTTCTGGTTGACCTGAGGTTGAACTTGTTAAAGTATTTATTGTCTCTGATCAGCCTGAGGTTGAACTCATTAAAATATTTGTTGTCTCTGATCGGGGTCTTCAGGCAGTCAGACACAAATCCTCCTGACTCTTCTGCTTCTGAAGAACCTTAATGTTTTAATTTACTGCAGTCAGCTTCTTCAGGGTGGAAACCAGAGAAGCTTAAGGGTCACATGTAGGTCTGATAATAAATTTTTTCCACTCTGAGACAACCCTGTCTCCATCAGCTTAAAGATACTCTGCTGGATCTGAGTTCAAACCAAAGATGGACAGTGTTTCTGTCTCCTGCTGTTATCTGGACCTGCCATGTTGCATTTAAAAGCCAGAATATGAGCTTTAGGTAAAATACTAGACACAATGTTGGAACATGGCAATTAAAGCTAAGACTGCC
>JARVLU010000255.1:3491828-3511319 GCA_031762415.1 Simpsonichthys santanae
GGAGGTGTAGATGTCTGTGATAGTGGGGAGACTGACTCCAACATCTTCTGTGCAGCCTTCACCACTCTCTGCAAAGCATTCATTGTTTTTTAGTTTAGTATCTGTAAGTGGGGTGGTTCTGGTCTCAGTCTGAAGAGGTTTATATCTGTGGACACGTCAGTCATAATATGGTATTTGTAGAATTTTAGGATCCAAGTCATTAAAGTGTTTGATTCTTCAGGTGCCTGAGGCCTTGATCAATCAGATAACACTTCTGTGTTCTGTTGTAATCAGAATTCTGTGATGTTGGACCAATGCCTGATCTAATCTGCTACTAAACCAGAACCATGTAAACCAAACTGGACTCTAACCAGAACCCTGCTGATTAAACTGGACTCTAACCATCCGAGCAGAATCATGAGGCAGAATTAAAACGACTAACTGAACTAACATGGCTGCTGTTTGGCTCCTCTAACAGAAAACCAGGATGATGCTGAGGCAGAGGAGGAGGAGGAAGGTACGATCTTATAACTTCCTGTTTACAGTCACTGTGTTTACAAACAAACGCATGACAAAACAAAGCAGGTTGACTCAGAATGTGTCCCCTGTCAGACTCAGACAAGGTGCCAGAGTACCGAGACGTGACCATCAGAAACGACATGAAGGTGAAGGATCTATACGACGTGGAGGAGCGACTGGGAACGTAAGGCTCCGCCCACCCTCGTCTCCAACCCAGTGCTCAGTGAATGCACCGTAAATGCTGTTTGTGTCGCAGGGGGAAGTTCGGTCAGGTCTTCAAGCTGGTGGAGAAAGCCACGAAGAAGGTCTGGGCGGGAAAGTTCATCAAGGCATACTCGGCAAAGGAGAAGGAGAACGTCCGGCAGGAGATCAGCATCATGAACAGCCTCCATCACCCCAAACTGGTCCAATGTGTGGACGCATTCGAGGGCAAGTCGGACATCGTCATGGTCCTGGAGATGTAGGTGGTCCTGGTAGAGACCTCAAGTCTTCATCTGCAGAAGGTTCAGATGAATCCAGCTGCTGCAGTCAGTCAGAAAACCTAAAGATTATTAAAAACATACCTTGATTCTGTTGTGTGATGAGAATATTCAGCTGCTGGTTGTCTCTGAACGCTTTCATCTGAAGGCAGAAACTGTTTGGACACAGAAAACAACAAAAATTAATTTGTGTTCAAGAGAAGTGAAATAAAAACAATAATAAAATATTTTTGGCGCTCCGGCAGCGAGGGAGAGTTAAGACTCCACAAAACACTCAACTAAGTGAATGTTGACATGAAGACAAGAAGAAGAAAAGTGTTTACAGCCCGTTGGCTTCTTCTGTCCATCTGAGTTCATTCCAAGATATTTGATCTTCTAACTTTAAAATCAACAAAATATCAACACCAACAGCCTGAAGCTAATTGTTTAACTAGAAACAGGGAACGCAGTGACGATCAGCTGATGATGAATGACTGATGAAATTTACTGAAGAATTCACTATAGAAAATGAGCTAACATTAGCAAACAGTGGCTAAAATGTCAAACTAGCTCAAATGTAGCAAAATTATTAAGTACTAAAAACATAGCTAAAAAATTGCACGCAAAACTACAGCTAAAATATAAAATGATAAAAACTGACTTATAGCTGAAATTAACATACCTGCAGCTCATGGCTAAAATTAGTAAAACATTAGTTACAATAAAATGAGTCAAAATCTGAAATGAGCAAAACTGTAGTTATTACAATCAGGCAAAAAAAAAAAAAAATCAATAATTATAATAGTTAATAGTTAATCAGAACAACAAATGTTTCTATCTTTGGGTCAGTTCCTGTTCTGATGTGTGCAGGATCTCAGGCGGGGAGTTGTTTGAGAGGATCATCGATGAAGACTTTGAGCTCAATGAGCGAGAGGTAATTAAATACATGCTGCAGATCATCGATGGCGTCAACTTCATCCACAAACAGGGCATCGTCCACCTGGACCTCAAACCCGAGAACATCATGTGTGTTAACAAAACAGGCTCCAAGATCAAACTTATCGACTTCGGCCTCGCCAGAAGACTAGGTAACTAACAATAAACCACTACCACTGATGATCTCTGTCAGTTTATGTTCTTACTGCAACAAAAATTAACTGTAACTAACCAGCAACTAACAATTACCATGACTAACTAGCAACTAACAATTACCATGACTAACCAGCAACTAACAATTACCATGACTAACCAGCAACTAACAATTACCACTACTACTACTAACAGCTAACTGCAACAAACCAGTGACTAACAACTAACTGGGACTAACCACTGACTAACTGTGACTTACCTGTGGCTAACTACTAACTGTGAGTAACCAACAACTAACAATTACCATGACTAACCAGCAACCAACAACCAATGCAAATAACTAGAGACTATAGTGACAACTGCAACAAACCAGCAACTAGCAACTAACTGTGACTGACCACCAACCAACGCCTATATGTGACTAACCATAACTAACAACTAACTGTGGCTAACCACTGACTAACAGTGACTTACCTGCGACTAACCACTAACTGTGACTTACCTGCAACTAATGACTAACTGTGACTAACTACGACTAACCAGCAACAAACCAGCAACTAACCAGCAACCAACCAGCAATAACTATGACTATTCAGCAACTAACAAGTATCTGTTACTTACCAATGACTAACAACTAACTGTGATTGACCAGTGACTCATGACTAACTGAGACTAACTCTAATTGTGACTAACCAGTTACTAAAAAGCTACTAGTGACTAAGACTAACCAGTAACTAACAAATAACTGACTGACCACCAACTAATGACTAACTTTGACTAACCACCAACAGCTAACTGCAAATAACTAGGAACTAAGAAGTGACTAACGACTAACTGCAACAAACCAGGTGACCAGCAACTTATGACTAACCACTGACTAACAACTAATGGTGATTAACCATTGACTAATTGCGACTTACCTGCAACTAACCACTAACTGTGACTTACCTGCGGCTAACGACTAACTGTGATTAACCAGTGACTCATGATTAACTGTGACTAACCAGTTACTAACAAGCAATTGTACTAGTGACTAAGACTAACCAGTAACTAGCAAATAACTGACTGACCACCAACTAATGACTAACTTTGACTAACCACCAACAACTAACTGCAACTAATTAAGAACTAATGACTAAAGGTGACTGACTGGCCAGTATGTGACAGTGGCATATGCTTATGCTCTAGTGTTGACATTTATGATAACTAGATTAGTTAAACTAACTGGTCAGTAATAGTTAACTTTTCACTGTGAACCTGCGTCTAACTACCCAGTTTGTGGAACTAACAATGCTTTCTTACCAGCTGAGTCATTAATTTTAACTAACTAATCTTAGAGCTGTTTAACGTGAGTCAGCTCCTCCTGCTGGGCTGAATGGTCTCGCTTCTCCTCCCGACAGAGAACGCAGGAACTCTGAAGGTTTTGTTTGGGACTCCAGAGTTCGTGGCTCCAGAAGTGATCAACTACGAAGCCATCAGTTATCCCACCGACATGTGGAGTATAGGAGTCATCTGCTACATACTGTGAGTTTGGAACACGTTGACTTCTAGCTGGTTGGCGTTGAGCTGAGTTTGGGTTGTCCCCTCCTCCTCAGACTGAGCGGTCTCTCCCCCTTCATGGGCGACAACGACAACGAGACGCTGGCTAACGTCACCTCTGCTACCTGGGACTTTGAGGATGAAGCCTTTGATGAAATCTCTGAGAACGCCAAAGACTTCATCACCAGTCTGCTAAAGAAGGACATGAAGTGAGCAGGAGGTGACCCTGGTCCTCGGATCGGGTCCTACTTCACAAACAACTCGGTCCTCCTTCACTCAGTCGTGTGATGAGTTTCAAGTTCTTATTTGTAGAAACGACGGTTTAGAGCGTAAAGTCTAAATCACCTGTTGGCTCCTCAGGACTCGGCTCACGTGCGCTCAGTGCTACGAACATCCCTGGCTCAAGCAGGACACAAACACCATGAAGACCACCAAACTGTCCAAGGAGAGAATGAAAAAGTACATCCTGAGGAGGAAGTGGCAGGTAAACCATGACTCAGCAGAACAGCGCTAGAGCGTAGTCAGCAGTTGATCTTTTTGCAAGAACTTTATATTAATCACGTTTCTGAACTCCTGTGGGGCAGAAAACGGGTCACGCTGTCCGAGCCATCGGTAGACTCTCGTCCATGGCCATGATGGCTGGAGTCAGCGCCAAGAAGGGCTCACCTACTGAAGGTACGACACTCGGGAAGGAGTTCTGAACCAAGTTCTGTTCACCCCCTCGTCCAGCAGCAGCGAATAAGTCCAGTTGTTTCTTCAGAGGACAACCAGTTCTTGGAGTGTTTGGAGTACGAGCAGAGGACCGAGTGCAAGCCCACCTTCAGCTCCGTCATCAAAGACGTGGAGGTGGTGGAGGGCAGCGCCGCCCGCTTCGACTGCAAGATCGAAGGTACCGCCACAGATCAGCTGACTGACGATCTGCTCGTCATCGGTCAGAAACAGATCTGTGAAGTCTGTTTTTGTTCCTCTGGCACAGAATCAGTTTTAGATCTGCCTAATCAATAATTAATAATATCAATCTTTTTTTCTTTAACTGTACATTTATATACGTTAAGGTCCAACTGACTAAAACGTAAAATATTTTAAACTCTCGTGAAGGAATGGCATTTTGTTTTCTTTAGACGCGTTCAGCCTTTAAAAGGAACTATGTCTGAGGTGGTTCTGTGGTTCTGCTGTAGGGTACCCGGACCCAGAGGTGGTTTGGTACAAAGACGAGCAGCCCATCAAGGAGACCCGGCATTTCCAGATCGACTACGACGAAGACGGAAACTGCAGCCTGATCATTTCAGAGGTCAGAGGTCAAACCAGCCTGGAGTTTCCTCTTTATCTTTTACATATCAGGAAGTTGTTCTGGTGTCGGGTCAAGTTTTAACTCAACTTTTTGCTTTAGTTGAAAAATAAAATCTGACCTTTCTTTAAAATAGAACAGAAAGAGTTACATTAGAAAATAATTTCATGGTTTTCTGATGTGAACCTGCAGGTTTCAGGTGACGACGACGCCAAGTACACTGTGAAGGCGGTCAACAGTCTGGGAGAGGCCACGTGCACCGCCGAGCTGCTGGTGGAGGTGATGGCAGGGGAGGAGGAGGAGGAGGAGGAGTAGAGCTCCTCCGCACAGAACACCGACCAGATTAACAAAAGAAAAAAAAAACTTTCCCTTTACAGAAACAGACTGTGATTATATGAATGGGTGGGCGGAGTTTCACACACCTGAGTAGAGATCAGGCGGAGCAGAACTTTGAAAGGTTTGCTGCAGGGTTTTAAACAGCTGTAGTTAATTTTAGTCCTGTTAGGGTCTGATCAGCTGCGTCAAACGATGCTGAGAGGTCACTGTTGTCCAATTCAATTCAAAATACTTCATTAATCCCAGAGGGAGATTAACTGTAGATGTAGCTCATCATCCTTGTTGCATTAAAGAGTTGTTCTAGATGCTGATGGCTGTGGGCAGGAAGGATCTCTTGTAGCGGATCCAAAGAATCTGGCTGCAGATGCCGATCCATCCACCCAGCGGGCCTCTTGGTCCTCCTGGGCAGAACTCCTCTCTGAGCAATAGCCACTCCTCTCAGCAGCTTGTTGAGCTCCTCATCATTGCAGACAGCTGCGGGTGCCGGGGGATGATCCTGGTCTTCTTGTTGTCGTGAGCCATGTTTCCTGCCAGCTCCAGAATCTCAGCAATCAGTCACTCAAGCACCTCTGCAGATAGACGGAGATGCATCCATGGCACCTCCTTTACTACTCAATTGCGATTTGGGGCTGTAGTTTAGAATCTAAACTTTAGATGTTATTTGAGCTTTTGAGAAGCTAATCACCTGCACCCAGATGTAAAAACCACCTTGTTGTCATGGTTACGCATCAAAACAAACGTCCAAAAGTAGCAGGGCTTCATTAAAAATCCTTCCAGCTGCACAGCTTCTGATGCTAGAGGAAGAAATCGTCTGAAAAAGTGATTTACATCCAAAAAAAAAAAAAAAAAAAAAAAAAAAAAGAAATTAAGTTTTTTAACGCAACACCCCAGAATGAAAGTAACAGTGCGGCTTCAACGTGCAGCCACCATTCAGTCATCGAATTGAATCCAGGCGCAATCCAGTAGATGAATCTAAACTTCATGGTCTGTACGTATTTAAATTAATGCAGACATCAATCAGTGCCTGCTCAGCCCTACACCATCATGCGTCAAGCTCCACCCACCGGACACCAGAAGCTCCTCCCACCTGTTTGACCTCTGCGTGACTGAGGCTTTCTTTCTGAAAGCTGGATTAGTTCGACAGGGTACTTTAGATTTTCTGCTTGTTTTGGTATCTAAAGATGGTTCTGGAGTCTCTGGACCCGGTGAGTTTCTGTGGAGTAAAAATAATCAGAACCTCCAGTGAGCTCCATCAGGTTCGAGCTCCAGTGGGTTGGACCAGTGACCAGTCTGAGCTGCAGTGTGTCTTCTGTCCACAGGGGGCGTCGCTGCTCCTCAGTCATTTGTTCTCATAAAAAAAAAAAGAGATTTTCCTCTGATCAAAGTGACGTTTGTTAAACTTGCTAACTTTTTAATTATTGTAAAATTAGTTTAAAGGGATCTAACATAATAAATGTCACATAAATTATTTTAAAAATTAAATTTAGACTCCAGTTCAGACCATCTTTATATCTGAGAACAGAAAATCTTGAGTAAACTGTGATTTTTTTTTTTTTTACATGATGTCAAACATTCTGCTCCCAGAGCATCATGGGAGCTGTAGTTGTTATATCCAAAAACCATGTTGATGGTCTCAGAACTGTAAATGGACCGGGTTTGAACTCAGACCTTCTCTGCTTATTTTCAAACATTTTTAACTTGACTGAAGCGGCTTTAGAAAATTCAAAAACATCATCAAATGTTTGTGTCTACGAGCTGTTTCAGCTCGTGTTAGAAGAGCTGCAGAGTGTGGACTACAGCCAGCTTAGACACCAGAAAATCTGAACATCTGAGTTTAACTCACAACGATGACTTTTACACATTTAGGTTCACTTTTTAACCACGTTTGATCTGAAGACGACACGATGAAACACTGAAAACAAGAGAAGATGATACGGGTCATCTGTTTGACACTTTTCTTCTTCTATGGCTTTAAAAGACGTAGAACCTCCTCTGTGCCTTAAAGTCAGTGAAAAAGGTTTTGAGTAATTCCGCTGTTTCTGGTTCTGATTATTTTTCTGTTTTTAGCAACAAGTTTAAACAAAAATCATCCGATTCATGTAGAACTTACGCTCTGAGGCTTAAAGCGACACTTGAACTTCACCTGACATTATCAGACTTTGTCTGAGGGACGTTTCAGCTCCGCTGCCTTCAGTTTGTTTCGCAGAGTTTATCAGAACCTGGTCTCAGTCCAAACATGTCCGAACCAGAACCGACGAGTTTTTATAAAGAGCCTTTAACTGTGATTAAATCAGAAAAGTTTAATTTTACATGAACTGCATGAGATTTAAAAAAAAAACAGCTTCCCACTGTTCCCAGATCAGTCCACTTCTAATTATTGATGAATCTGTAGAACCAGACTGGATCTCATGCGGATCAGAACATTTTGAAATGTGAAATGATGACATCATCTGATAGGCAGATTTCTGCACTTTGTGTGTTTTAAAGTGTATTTCTGGTGTTTTTGTGCCAGAAGAGTTTCCGTCATTCTACATTAAAAACACTTTTATTTTATTAATTTCCTGTTTGAGCTCCATGTTTTCCGTTAGCATCACAGCTCCTTCTTCGCTGCTTTCTTGTAGCTGAAGGTAGCACGCTAATGGTCAGAAATCACTGTTTCCAGTAACTTTGTGTTGATACTTCTTGTTCACACTGAGGTTCAGCTCAGAACTTCATATTTTAATTAGCACCTCGTTCAGTTTGTAAATCATTTATTTTGGACACAAACCATCAAAGATTTCTGTTCTGATGGAAACTTTAAATGTGTTGAAGTTTTGTCACATTCCAGCTGTTTGTTTTTACTGAACGCTTTAAAACAGATTCAGTTTGAAATCAGACACCAAAGATCTTTTATTTTTTATGAACATTAATCTCACAGGTGTGTGTGTTTGGTGTTTGTTGGTTTGCAGATTGTATATTGTTAGATTTATTTAATGCACAGATTTATTATTATATTAATATTTGAACATCCTGAAGGTCACGACCCCCACCCCCATGTTGAAGCAGCGGTGGATCACTTTGATTTTTATAATAGATGTATGTAGATTTATTTCTGAATTTTATAAATATATGAATTTTATGAACTGCACGTAACGATGTGCACAGCTGCCAAATAAAGTTTTATCACAAAACAGTGTTGATGTTTTTAGTGTGTGTATATGTGTGTGTGCACTTGTTTTGGTAATGCTGTGAGGACTTACCCCTGACATTAGACCAACACTGTGATGACATTTTGCCAGGTACACCCAATTAAAAATAAACGAAAATCTAGTACCAGTAAATTGGTTATTTAGCCTAAATGAAAGATGGTAAACCAAAAAATATATGTGACTTAGTGTTGTAGATCCCTCCCTAGAGGGGACACACCACCTCAAGGACGTACAATTTTTTTCTGCTGTATAATTTTTTGTTGGCTGAGACTGGGGAGTCTTTGATTAGCTGGCTTAGTCACATGACTTTAACTTGGGAAATGGTCCACAAACACATTTACCTCAAAAGACAGGTATTTAGTTCAATATGGAAAAGATAAGAAAGCACAAGAATTGGAGTTTTGAACTTGTTTTTAAAATGTAATTTTTGTATACATATTATAGATAGATGGATATTGTAATAATGTGCCACTTGGCTGATTTTGATAAATTCTTAGAAAGAAATCTGTACATTAAAAAAAATTAAACCCGATTAATGCTTGGAGTCATTCTGATTCTAGATGACCACCACAGCTACTCTGGAAAGTAAAAATTAAGTTATACAATTTGTAATTTTCAAGACATTGTACTAAATTTTTAGCGGCACAGTGGCTCAGTTGGAAGAGCTGTTGCCTTGAGAAGGTCATCGGATCACACCAGGGGGCCTTTCTGGGTGGTGCTGTGTGGGTTTTCTACTCCAGTTTCCTCCCACAGACTACAAACATGCACGTTAGACTGAGTGGTAACTCTAAATTGTCCCTGGGTGAGAGAGAGTGAATGGTTGTCTCTTTTGTCTCTATGTGTCCCTGTGATGGACTGGAGACCTGTCCAGGATGTCCCCACCTCTCACACACTGACTGATGGATATGTGCACCAGTGATCCCCATAACCCAAAAAGGAAGAGGCGGGTAAAAGATGATTTTAAGACTTAAGGCCCCCACATACTCGGGCGTACTTCACTCCGCGGAGGTCCGCACATATACAAGGCGAACTCAACGCGGACTCGAAGCGGACGTCCACAAGCCATGTCCGCGCAAAGTTCAATTTTTACGACTGTGTACACGTACTCGGTGTCGCACAATAAACTGCCTGGCGACGGACTGTTTTGTATGCAACACCAATGTATTAAATTCCCCTGCTTCATTCCTGATCTGGTTTAATGAACTTTTTGTTTGTTTTTCTTTTTTACCAAGAGGCAAGTGATCTCTTCCTCCTCGTCTGTTGAAGCCGTGACTGAAATTGTGAGAAATGAAGAAATTTGTCAGGAGAGAATTAAAATCAGGCCCGGAGTTTCTAATCGGGAGGGTGTGGAGATTTCCCGGTAGGCCGGTCTGATGTGTGGCTGCAGGGCCAGCGCTCCCTGTTTATTTATTTTTTACTTTTTATTAACAAGATATAAACACAGAACAACGCTGCCGCTGCTCCTGGGCTGCCAGCTGCCTCTACCCAAGGCCGCTGGCAGTTTTTTGGCAGTCACTTTTTTTTTGTGACCTGTCAATCAATCCAGTAGGCTTGTCAGCAAATGACCAATCGGTGACCTCAATTTGTCCCAAAGGTAAATGCCCTTTGCCTGCAGAGCAGGGCTGCAGCCCATTAGGGTGTACGCTCGAGTATGAAGTCCCAGCCGTCTGCAAACAGTGTGGAGTCCGCATGACTCACAGAGTGCAGTACACCCGAGTATGTGGGAGTCTTTAAGCTTCAGTCCACCCCTGAAGCTTAAGTCCTTCAGTGTTTGCAGCAAGATGCTGCATATCTTCTATAAGTCTGTTGTAGAGAGTGCTATTTCTTCTGCCATCATCTGCTGGGGTAGCAGCACAAGAGCAAGTGACTTAAAAAAGATCAACAAGCTCATAAAGAAGGCTGGCTCAGTTCTGGGGACTCCTCTAGAACCACTGGAGATGATTGTACAGAGAAGGATTTTTCATTAAAAAAGGAGCACTATAGACAACCCTCAGCATCCTCTTCATCAGACTGTCATACAACAACAGAGTGTCTTCAGTCAGAGTCTTCTTCAGAGCGGCTACAACAGATCCTTCCTACCCACAGCCATCAGCATCTACAACAACCCTTTAAAGAAACCAGGATGAGGAGTCACAACAACATTTAATTTCCCTTTGGGATTAATAAAGTACAGTATTTTTTTTAGTTTGAATTGAACTGAAAAAAAAAAAAACACAATAAAAACAGATTTTGCTGCAGAAACATTTCTTAATACATTTATCATATTATATTTTATTGATGTAAATTAACCACGTTAGTAAATGTTAATAATATTTCAGCTGAAGTTATTTAAGTTTTTTATTCATGCAAAACAAACAAAGAGGTCAAGGGTCAGCTGTTTACGATACCTCGAACGCACTTCTGCGCATGCCCAGCAGGACAGCCTTGGCTCTTGTAGTTCCGCGAGGAGTCAGCAGGGGGCGGCACCTCGCTGAACGTCCCTCTGCGCATGCCCAGCAGGACAGAAGTTGCTGTCTTGTTTGGTTTGGAGCTGTTGTTTATTTTTGTTTTCTTGTTTTCTTTTCTTCCTTTTTGTTAAACGCGATGGCCGGCACCGCGCTGAAGAGGCTGATGGCCGAATATAAACGTGAGTAACTGTTCGAACCGAGCCGGGAACTGTTAGTATTACCAGCTAAGCTAACATGGTTGCTAAAGTTCTGCTACACCAAACTCCGTTACAGAATCCGGTAGTTTAAGGATTTCTCCGGGTCCTGTTTTAACTTACGGCATAAATCATTAAAACGCTTTTAAAAAAAAACACTGAATGATTCGGCCTTATTTGACTGCAGCTAGTCGTGTATGTGTCGACAGGAAAATACATCTTATCATTAAGTTCGGATCGTTATGATCCAGAACCTTCTCCACAGGTTCTGTGTTTGTAAAACACACAAACACTGGACAGGGAGCTCAGAAGTGCTGGAGAATGTGACTATAATCAGGAGTTCGGTTCGTACAGTTTCTGACTGGAGTCCGGACGCAGTCAAGGTTCTGTTGAAATCATTAAAGTTTAACAGCTGTTTGGACCTTCTGTTGTTTTATTTTGAAATGTTGTTGAATTTGAGACTTTGTAAACATAAAAGTTTAAGCTTCTAAAGTCTGAAGCCATCAGATGTCCTTGACGTGTTTGGGTCAGAACCTTCAGAACGAGTTTGTTCCTGTCTGTATTTCAGAACTGACCCTGAACCCACCTGAAGGCATCGTCGCAGGTGAGACTCCGCCCCCTTCGGTCAGGTGTTTAATAAAATCTGCTTCCACCAAAATAAATAGGAAATGATGGCTGGATGAAGACTCACACAGACGTGTGGGTCTAGTGTCCATGTGGGTTTGGACAGATTCTGGACATGTTTCTTTAGAACAGAACCTGTCCTGATGAGAGTTCTGTTTGTTCTACAGGTCCGGCCAACGAGGAGAACTTCTTTGAATGGGAGGCGCTCATCATGTGAGTACAGACTGATTCAGCCATAGGTTTCCATGGAAACCAGAGTGTCGACACAATTTAAAACTATAAATCAGCAGAGTCCCATGTCCCTAAAACCATGACTTGGCAGATCAGTTCTTTGCTCTTGTCATTGTTCATCAAACTCATGAGGAGTTGAGGTGACCAAGATGTCCCGTTAGCGATCCTCCAGCAGACCCTGAACAGCCGGGACCCCAGGCCGCTTGGGTGATGATCCTAAGTTCACCACCGACCTGTTCATGTTTCTAATCAGTTGTCCTTGCTCAGTGACGCACCCGCTGAGAAGCAGACCCTGGTCATTGGCAGCTCTGTAGTCTGAAACGTGGCACTGTGGACTCCAGTGACCACAGTCAAATGCATTCTGGGGGCCAGAGTGGGCAACACTGAATCCTACCTGAAACTGCTGACTGAAGCTAAGGCTAAGTACAATGAGATTGTTATTCAATACTGACACCTGGTTACGCCAGTCGGATGTCACTAAACCTAATGTTGCTTTGGTGTAGTCTGTGTACCCACAATGTCAGACTCGGTAGTCTTCTCTGGTCCCCTCCAACTTGACCAGCGATGACATGTTTTGTCTGCTGTTCTTCATCCGCTGGCTGTCCAGGTGGTGTTCTGAAAACAATGTCCATAACTGGAGTGCTTTTGAGGGAAAATATGGTTCGATGCGGAGAGACGGCATCCATCCCACTCTGGGTGGAGCTGCTCTTCTTTCTAGAAATGTGACCAGTTTTGTTTGACAGACGGAGCCTGGTTCTGCTGGAGGTTTCTTTCTCTTAAAGAGGAGTTTTTAAGATTCAACACAATCCGCTGCTTCCTTAGACGTATAACTTCTACTAATTGGCTTTTATAATGTTTGTGAATGGGTTTGCGCAGTGCTCTGAGACGACTTCTGTTGTGACTTGGAGCTGTAGAAATAAACCGTATTGAGCTGAAGGGTCATTGAAGGCACCGTCATCAGACATCCCTCAGTTTGTCATTGAAAGAGCGACAGCAGTTTTCTGCTGCCCTTAAATTAACGTGCAGCTCCTCTACAGTCAGACTGTCTCATACCTGTTTAGTTTGCAGGGTGACATCATCTGGACCACACCTGTCATTACCTGTGACATCACCTGGACATGCTCCCTCCTCTCACGTTCAACTGAGACCTTCAGAGTCCACAGCTCAACGTTCAACAACACCGTCTAGTTTTAACACGGACCGCTTGTCTGAAGCTTGTTTTTCAGTCTACCATTCTTTTATGTCCTAGAAAGTTGCCCCTCCCCCTTCAAAAGGCAGGGATCTCCATGGCAACCAGTGGCTCAGCAGATTTTGAGTCCACTATATACACTATATTATATGAACCACCAAACTGTCCTGTCTCACATCAGTCTGTCATGGCTGCCCCAGGTGCATACATGTGCTGATGACAGTTTTGACCTGTTTGTTTGTTTGTTTGTTTGTTCCAGGGGTCCAGAGGACACGTGTTTTGAAGGAGGTGTGTTTCCCGCCATCCTCAGCTTCCCGTCTGACTACCCCCTCAGTCCTCCCAAGATGAGGTTCACCTGCGACATGTTTCACCCCAACAGTGAGTCCATTACACACCGAGGCCCCTCCCCCACACACACATGCTCCGCCTTCTCACCTATACACGCAGGGCACACCCCCTCACCTGCACAGGTTCTGTTCTGACAGACAATGTGTATCTCGCTGCCTGTGAGGTGAGCGTCTGAGTCAGAACCTGCCGTTGTCATTGGACCCGTCAGAACTGCTCTGTGATTAGTGGGCAGAACCACGATGTCATGGCAGAGAGGCCGTCTGAGCATGCTCAGTACTGATTAGAGGACAGAGCTCAGTTCTGACCCGTCATCATGTTCAGCACCTTCATCATCCTCACAGACCAGCATGGGTCGGAGCAGAACCTCCTGCTGTCTCATCCAGAACCAACAACCTGCAGTGCAGAGAAAAACATGCAGAGACCATCTCCTGTGTCTCAGCATAGAGCAGAAGAGGTCCAGTCAGAGCCACGGGTGCTTCAGGTGTCCATACCTGTAGGTGAAGACCAGGTCCTGGTGTTGGTACCAGAACCTCTGTTTCTGTAGGTAGACTATCAGCCAGTCAGCTTTGAGCAGGCTCTGGTTCTGTACAGGTGAGCACTCCCTTAAAGGTGACTGTGATGCTGACGTCCCAGAGAGGACACCTGGATGTCCTCAGAGACACGAGGACACCAGAACCAAACCAGACTTTTCGAACAAGACACTAGATTTTACCTGTAACTATATATCAACTGAGATCTCCTATCTCCTCTTCCTCTCCCACTCTTCCTCCACTCTACCTCCTTCCTTCTCCTCCTCAGTCTATCCAGATGGTCGGGTGTGTATCTCCATCCTCCACGCTCCTGGAGACGACCCGATGGGTTATGAGAGCAGTGCAGAGAGGTGGAGTCCGGTCCAGAGTGTCGAGAAGATCCTGCTGTCTGTGGTCAGCATGTTGGCAGGTACTCTACACACCTGTTCCATACCTGTGGACAGGTCAGCAGGTGGGAGACATGTTGAGGTTGTAACTCCTCCCCGTCCTCCTCAGAACCCAACGATGAGAGTGGAGCCAACGTGGACGCGTCGAAGATGTGGCGTGAGGACCGGGAGCAGTTCTACAGACTGGCTCAGAAGATTGTTCGCAAGTCTTTAGGCCTGTAGTGATGATGTCATCACGCCGCTCAGCGTGTGTGTTCACTGCTGGGGTATGGACTGTGCTTGTTACCATGGATACCACTGACACACATGCACACAGCTGCAGATGGACAGATCAATGAACTGATGGATCAAAGACTGGAAACGGATCAGATCTTCATCTTGACGTCTCCAGGACAATTTCAGACACAAACTGCCATGACATCACTTCCTGTTTCCCGTGTCAAACCCCAGCCCTGTCATGACATCACTTCCTGTTTCCCGTGTCAAACCCCAGCCCTGTCATGACATCACTTCCTGTTTCCCATGTCAAACCCCAGCCCTGTCATGACATCACTTCCTGTTTCCCGTGTCAAACCCCAGCCCTGCGGTCCTTCTGTTTGTCGTGTGTGGTGCTTTGTTTGTTTTCTGCATTGTTTGGTTTGTTTGTCTCTGTGTCTCCGTCTCAGCTGCTCGTCGTGTCTTCAGATTGTCCTCCTGTGGGTCTGGATGTTTGGGTTGGACCCGAGCTTTCTCTGGCTTCAATAAAAACAGAAGAATGATCTTCTTGTTCCTCAGATTCTTTATTGAAACGACCGATTTATTTTGTTTCTGACGTCAAATTGATTTTAAATCCACGTGAACACGAATCACTAAAGAAACTTTAAAACTTCTGATCTGTCACTTTAATGGAAGGAACAACAACATGAGTGATTTCTACTGCAGCATGTTCTTGCTCTGATTCTTCAGAAAGCTTCCTGAGAGACAATGACCTGCATCTCATCTGGCCCTCAGCTCCATACTCCAGGATTTCAGTGGAGATGTTTTTTTCTCTGATCTGCCTGTGGTTCTCCTGCAGCTCCTGTCTGAGTCGACCTGGAAACATCAAACCAGCAGACATCTGGACCGGTCAGAGAGTCAAGATGTTCTTGAGTTTTAGCCTCACTCAAACTGTGAGAACCTTCAAAGCGTCTTGAAGTTTTGGATCGTTCTGAAAGTTTTGCACAGGAATCATCAGTTTCATGAACATTTCAAACAGACAAAAGTTTAACGTAAACTTTTTTTTTAGTTGATGTTTGACCAAAGCTTCACTGTTAGAAAAAACGTTTGAAGTGATTTGGATTAAAGCTGAATTTACATTTGGACAAGGAGCATTCAGTTCATGTGACTGAAGGACTATGGGTTTTAGGTCTTGAAACTTTGGAGGTCTCTGAGTTCAGGTCTTGGGACACTAGAAGTTTCTAGGTTCAGATCATGAGACAAGTTCTAAATTCTGGAACTGGGACTCTGGAGGTCTCTGAGTTCAGACCTTGGGGTTCTGAAGTTCTCTGGTTTTAGGTCGCTGGGTTCAAGTTTTAGGATTCTGTAGGTCTAAGTTCCAGTCTTGGGACTATGGAGGTCTCTGAGTTCAGGTGTTGAGACTGGGGGTTTCTGGGTTCAGGTTTTGGAACTCTGGAGGTCTTTTTAAGTTCAAGTGTTGGGTCTCAGGTGTTCTCTGGGTTCAGGTCTTGGAACTATGGAGGACTCTGTGAGTTCAGGTCTTTGGACACTGGAGGTATCTGGTTTCAGACGTTGGGACTCTCGAGGTCTACTTGCTCTACTTTTGTAAATCTGGCAGTCTCTGGGTTCCGGTTTTTGGATTCTAGAGGTCTCTAACTTCAGGTCTTGGGATTCTGGAGCTCTCTGGGTTCAGGTGTTGGGACCCTGGAATCAGTTCTTGGGACTTTAGAGGGCACTGGGTTCAGGTGTTGGTACTCTGGAGGTCTCCGAGTTCAGGTCTTGGGACTCTGGAGCTCTCTGGGTTCAGGTGTTGGGACCCTGGAGGTCTCCGAGTTCAGGTCTTGGGACTCTGGAGGTCTCTGGATTCAGGTGTGTCTCTGCCTGCTGGACTGGATCCTGCTTCATGTTGAAACTGGGATTACTGGGAGCTTTAAAGACCTCAGATCTGAGCTGCTGCTGATGGATCATCAGAGAACACGTCTGTTCTGCTCTACATGTATGTACAGGTACACACAAGTACACACAGGTACACACATATGTACTTTGTAAAGTACAGCAGCTGTGTAACGATCAAACTGTTTGTTCAGAACCAGACTGGACCTGAGGTTCTGTTATTAAACAATAAATGTCATAATGTCCTGTGTCACTTGAACGCACCATTCTGTCTTTAAAACTGATGCTTTTAAAAACTCAGAACGTTTACATCTCTGAAACAAAAATATTGTCTTTATTTACTGATTTTTAAAATTAAACTTTGTGACGTTCAGAACAAAGAAACATTAACTTTGTTTTCTTGTTTAAATTCAATAAAGCGAGAACCATACTGTGAGGTTCAAGTTCTGCTCTCAGATGTTTTAGTCATCTGTATTTTTGTGTTGCTCACTTCCTATTTTATTTTGAAATTCTTGTTTTCATTCATTACAGTTCTTCCTGTCTGCTCACCTGTTGCTTGAAGAATATTCAGAATGATGAAAAGAACCATTAGTCTTTGAAGTAGTTTGATCTACCTGTCTCAAGTGTGTATGAAGTTTTCCTCGGGTGAGTACAGTAACAGGTAAAAAGAGGCTCCGCCCTCTCACCTGGGGGACCTCTCCTTCTCTTTTATATTCAAATGTGGGGCGGGCGAGCGGAGCTCCTCAGACTCACCTGAGATCAGATCAGCTGCACACACCTGGAGAGGAGAGAAGAAACACAAAACAGAGATTTAAAATTTAAATCCAGGCCGGTCCGTTTATGTGGATCAAGGATCAAGAACAGTCTGGGGTCTTTGGGTTTTTACAAACCAGAACCTGTTTTGGATCCAGATGTTCGGAACCGGTCCACCAGGACATTCTCCTGAGATCCAAACCTTCAGATCCACCTGGAACATTTTATCTAGACTTGGTCTGAAACTGGAGACTGCATCTCTACCTGCTGGGTTCAGAACCACAGCCTGAACCAGGACTGGATTCACCTCAGACTGCTCCAGAACCAGAACTGGACCCAGCTGGACTTATCAGGTTTGATGGTTTTCTTGTTTTTGAATCCTCATGAATGTATTTCTAAACACTTTAAACTAAAATGATCAATAATGGATCAGTTTTGGATCAGTTCTGAGTTTTTGGTGTCAGTTGATCCAAAAGTATCTAAATGTTGGTTTTATCAGTCCAAAGTTTCACAATTTATTTCACATTTATTAAACAATAAATGTCATAATGTCCTGTGTCACTTGAATGCACCATTCTGAGTGAACAGATGAAATGACAAGAACCTGCAGGAACTTTCTTCTCTGTGGTTCTGTCTGGATTTTGGGGGGTTTTGGTATTTTTTTGCAGCTCAGATCAGTTTTGAAACCAGAACACCTGGACCACCTGACAAAACCACGCTGGTCCTGGATGATCTGAGCTGTTAAAAGGTTTTCAAGAATTATCCAACGTTTGTGTGAAACATTTAGTTTTTCACACTGAGTCTGATTTATTTCTGTTAGAACCCAAAGGAACCGGCTTTAGAAGGATCATCTCCATCTTCCTCCCGTCTGGACCTCATCAGAACCATGAAGCTGAGGAGAGGAGAAAACTAAGGCGTGATGTTGGCGTGTCGCTCCCTGCTGCTCACCTGGACTCTGCTCTCTTTGGTCCGGGGTCACATCTGGAGACCCTGTACGGGTAAGAATCCGTCCTGCGAGTCTCAGAGGGTTTGAATGTTCTAGATCAATTATAAATCACAGCATCAATCAGCTTGGTTTGTTTCAGATGTTTTTATTTTATTTACTTCCTGCTTTATTTTGTAGTTCCTGGTGCTCTAATCTCTTCCTGTCCTGCAATACCTGGTCAGCGTTTCAGCTCACCTGTTGGTTTCTCTCTGCCTCGTTTCTTGCTGTTCGTCGGCTGCTTTGTTTCTCAGTCCAGTCAAATCCTGGTTTTGTATCCTTCGCCACTTCCTGTTCCTTCCGCTACTTCCTGTTTCCTCTGCCCTGTCCCTTGTGCATCTTCCTGTTTCCCCTTCCACTTCCTGTTTCCTCTGCTCCCTCCTGTTTCCTCTGTCCTTTCTGTTTCCTCTGTCCTTTTTAAATTTGTTTCCTTTTAAACCAGTGGAGTCCACCATGAGTTTAGGGTTTTCAGGAGGACCTCTGTCCCAGACTCAGATCTCTGTATTTTGCTCTGTCCATCTTTTCCCACTCTGACCAGTCTACTGGAACATCCCCACAGCATGATGCTGCCACCACCGTGCTTCACTGTAGGGATGGTGTTCTCAGCAGGATGAGAGGTGTTGTCCTTGATGTCTCATCTGTCCATAGCACCTTTGATGTGTCCTTCCTGTCCACTCTTCCATGAAGCAGCTCTGAGCAGCTACTAGTGGTCCTGTGGACAGATCCTCCTGCTCCATCATAGTGATCTTTGTCCTCCTGGATGTCTCTCTGATTAATGTCCTCCTGTCCGACTCTTTGGTGAACAACTTGTTCTCGTCAAGTTTGCTGTGATGAGATATTTCTGTTTCCTAATGATGAAGTGATGAAGAAAAATATTTAAACTCAGACTTTTGGTCTGTTGTGTCCATGTCCCTGTCCTCTGGTGTGTCCTAACATCTCAGTGTATTTCCTGGCTGTTTTGTCCTTTGAGGTCTCATCTCTTTGAAATGTGAGCTGTGTCCCTGGACGTCTCCTCCCTTCATTCAGTCTCCATTGATCTGAAACTAAACACACAGACGAGCTTAAAGGGGAATTCCAACTAAAACTGGATTTAAACTGCTGCAGCGTCTCTGCTGACGTTCCTCTGTCTCTGTCTTTAGTGACGTCCCTCTGTCTTTGTCTTTAGTGATGTCCCTCTGTCTCTGCTGACATCCCTCTGTCTCTGCAGATGTCTCTTTGTTTCTGTCTCTGTCTTTAGTGATGTCCCTCTGTCTCTGTCTTTAGTGATGTCCCTCTGTCTCTGTCTTTAGTGATGTCCCTCTGTCTCTGTCTTTAGTGATGTCC
>JARVLU010000255.1:3543076-3556596 GCA_031762415.1 Simpsonichthys santanae
TTGTTTTTTGAATGTCCAGAGGACCAGACTTAGCTTTTTTAGATTTTTCTACCAGGATTATTGAGCATGCATCAGGGCAAATTGATCAAGGTTCAAAGTTATGTATTGTCATTCACATCACATGTGGTACATGTGAGAAAAAAAAAATACATGAGGCAGAATGAAATTGTGTACCCAAGTTCCCAGTTATACCCAAAAATAGCAAAATAAAAATATAAAGTGTAAAAAGAAACAGTGTACAAAGCTCTAAGCTATACACTAAACAATAACGTAAAAATGATATTGTCTGTTAAGCAGCAGCCTGAACATGCTATCCAGAGAAAGTAAAAGAATGCAAAAAAAATACCTCTTAAATCAGTCTGGTTGGGATGGGATCTAGCAGACATATGGATGGTTTGGATGAAACTATTATTTTTGACAATTCAAAGACCTCAACAGGACAAAAACAATCCAAATATATGGTAATTCAGGTTCTAGTGAGATTTGTAAAGCTGCCTCATCTGACAAGGAACCAGAGGCAATAGTAAGAATGACGGCTTGAATTATCTCTCTAATTGAAATAATTTTATTCAAAAATAATCTCATGAAGTCATTACTGTTAGCTGAAAGGACACATGGCTCCACATAGATGGGACTTTTCATTAGTCCAGCTATAGTACCGAACAGAAACTTGTGGTCATGTTTATTCTCATCTATTAAAGATGAATAATATACAGTTCTAGCTTTACAGAGAGCTTTCTTATATGTTAGCAGGCTATATCTCCAAGGTAAATAAAAGTCAGACTTAAATTTTTAAATTAGTATTTTTCTGACAGGCCAGTTGAACTGAGAGCTGCTGGAGGTCATCCAGTCTGTCAAAGAGATGTTCCTCTTTTAGCTCCAACTATTTACTGATGCCCGGCTCTGTGTGTGTGTGTGTGTGTGTGTGTGTGTGTTATCAGGCGTCACCTCGTGTCTTTTTACGGTCAACATGCCTCAGATACCGGATCATCCAGAGGGACGCTCCAACACAAGCACACAGTTTGTCCTGGTAGAAAACAGCTGAGGAAAAACAGTTAGCGGTTTCAGCTTTGTGTGTGTGTGTGCCAGTGTGTGTGTGTGTGTGTGTGTGTGTGTGTGGTTTCATGTTGCCTACCAACCCTCGGCTGTGGTTCAGAAGGTATTTTAACGTGTCCTGGAGCTCGTCCTGTTGATGTAGTTAAAGTTTACTGTGTTTCCTGCTGCTCGACTCTCAGTTCTTCACTTCTTAAATCACCTGACCATCAACACACAGAACCACAACAGAACCACGTGTGTTTCTGCTCATTAGACGTGGAGCTGCAGAGGAAACATCTGGAGGTGAAGAAAGAAACTCAGTCTGATAATCTTGTCTTAACTCGCCGGGTAAAGTTTCACTTTTGTTCGCTGACATCAGGATCTGGTCCTTCAGGAGGAGCAGAGCTGATGGACAAAGCTCTGGACTTTTCATGTTCCAGCGCTGACCTTTGGTCAGGAGGTCTGGATCAGGATTGAAGGAACCAGATCCTGGATCCAAGCAGCTCAAATAAAGAGGCCTGGACCTGTGAACCCCAAAAGAAGAAGAGGGTGGATGAAACATTTGATGGAACAGCTGTTGGAAGCACAAAGTTCAGGTTCTGCAGTTCTACTGGTTGTAGCAGGACCCGGGTTCAGCAGCCCAGAGCAGTTTGGACTCAGAACTCAGCTGTCCTCACTGCACCATCTAACCTGAACACAGCAGGTTCTGATGGATGAAGACATTCTGCAAACTGCAGAAACATCTGACCGGATCAGGGAGAGTTCTGATTCAGGACACGGTTTCTTGGGAGACATTTATTTGGACTTCATTGATCGTCGCCCTGTTAACTTAAAAAAATAATTTTAGATTTTTATTTTTATAATCTGGTTCAAACCTGGTTCTGATCCTGGAAATGGACTCTCTTTAAACTTTTCTTGTGAATTCAGGCATGAACAAGAACCAGAACCTTCATTAACAGGTAATGATCTGAGTCAATAATCAGCTGATCACAGGAAAAAACCTTTTCTGTGGTTCTGTTCGCAGAGCGGCTCCCTGGTCCACCTTCAGCTGGTCCAGGTCCAACCAGAACTCTCTGAGATCGGGTCAAACCAAGAGGAAAACCTGATCCTGATCCAGGAACACCAGCAACTGCAGGACAAACTCCAGGTCCAGAACCACTCAGACCCAAACCGTTAGCTGATGACAGAACCAGAGCAGCGGCTCATCAGACTGTCCTCACTCCATTTCAGAACCATGAGTCTGAGGTTCTGTCTGCCGTGGAGAAGAAGGGGCAGGAGGAGCGGAGGAGGAGGAGGGATGGAGGAAGGAGGAGACAGGAGGAAGAAGAGGAGCTGATGCAGGCGATGAAGGCCTCCCTGACTGAAGGTTGGGTTCTGCTCCTCCGACTGATGCAGAGACGCCTGGAGGTTCTGATGCTGGCCGCAGAGTTCCACCGCCGGGCAGCAGAGGTTTGTTTGTTTGTTTGTTTGTTGACTTGTTAAGGATGTTCTGTGTCAAACTCCTGATGTTTTGAAGTTTTGACCTCCAGGAAATATTTTTATAAATATGAAAAATAATCAACATCAGTTGGATCAGTTGGGCTGTTTTTCAGCTTTTAGACAAAAAAAAAAAAAAACACCTCAAAGGTTCTGTTGGATCAGAAGTGTAAACATCAGTGTTTGTCTGCAGTTTGCTGTCAGTATGGACAGACTGGAGGATCTTCAGCGAAGACCAGAAGAAGACAGACTGACTGAGCGTTCCTACGACTCCGTGAGGAAAGGTAACCGGAGTTCAGAAATATTTATATCTGAGTCTCTGCTGCAGAAACATTTAAATTTAATCTCTGGGCCGGAGTGAAGCTGCTGGTGGAAACCAGTTAAACTCTTCTAAAATCCAGTTACACTGTTACAAAAAGTCAGTTAAACTGTTAATTAAAAAAAAAACAGTTACACTGCAATAAAATACAGTTTTACACTGTTATAAAAATCCAGTTCAACTGTAATGAAATACAGTTTAACGGTCCAGTTACACTGCAATAAAATCCAGTTAAACTGTTAAATCATATCCAATTACACTGCAATAAAATCCAGTTACACTGTTATAAAAAGTCAGTTAAACTGTTGTGAAAATCTAGTTAAACTGTAATGCAGTTTAACGGTTTTAAAATCCAGTTTAACTGTTGTGAAAATCCAGTTACACTGCAATAAAATCCAGTTACCTGGTACACTGTTGTAAAAAGTCAGAAACTGTTGTGAAAATCCATTTCAACTGTTAAATAAAATCTAGTTACATTGTTATAAAGGCCAGTTAACCTTTAGTGAAATCCTATTTAACGGTTTTAAAACCCAGTTTAACTGTTATGAAAATCCAGACACAATGCAATAAAACCCATTTAAACTTTTAAATAAAACCCAGTTACACTGTTATAAAAATCCAGTTAAACTGTAATGAAATCCAGTTTTAAAATCCAATTTAACTTTTATTAAAAATCCCGTACATTAATATCCAGTTTAACTGTTATAAAATCCACTCACATTGTAATAAAAATCAAATTGAGTCAAACTGCAGATGTTTGTAATTGATCAGCTGTTGAACTGTTTCTGGACTGATTTTAATGACGTCTAAACCATTTCAAACTTTCTAAATAAAATGTATCTAAAGTGATTGTTGCTTCATTTCAGTTGATTTAGTTTTAAACTGGCATCTGCAGATGTTTTGAACCTTCAGTTTGTGTTTGGATTGCAGATGTTCTGGAGAAGTCCCTGCAGGTTCTGACCAGCAGCAGCATCCTGCTGCAGAAACTCAGACTGCTGCAGAGGACCGAGGCCCTCCAGAGGAGAGGAGGAGTCCTGCAGGAGCAGGGGGAGGAGGAGGAGGAGGAGGTGAATCTTGCTGAGACAACATATAAAGCAGTTTGTGTTCTCTCTGGTAAAACTCAGCAGGACATTTCAGTTTCATCAGTTTATTTTTTTAAAATCAGGTTTTTACAGTTCTCTCTTCTGGAAAACATTTTTATTTCTTTACATTTGTTTTTGTCTCAGAAATTCTCAGCAGTTAAATAAATAACTATAAACGTTTTAAAATCCTCTGAAGGTTTTTCCCTTTCTTTACTGTTGATTTGTTTCATTGTGGACTGATGATGAAGATGATGCTGCTTCCTCCAGGGTTCTCAGGACTCCCGGTCCAGTTGGGGGTCTGTGTTGAGGCTGGAGGAGCTGGTGGAGGTTCTGCAGGATCGGAGGCGAAGGTCCGACCCTGTGGTCAGGCTGCAGCTCCAACGGGCAAAGGAGGAATGGAGGACAGAGGAAGAGTCCAACAGAACCGGTTCTGAAGTCCAACACAAGTCCAACATTCAGGTTTAATATTCAAATGTTTTATTCAAACATTCTGAGCTGAGAGATCAATCACTTTATTCAGAACCTAACTTTTACAAACTCCTTCTGTCAGTTCTGTTCTGATCGGGTCAGACACACTAAAAGGTTCTGAAGTAAACTAAAGTCCAAACGGTTCGGTTCTGTCCACCTCTTTATCCTCAGATTGTTGGATCATTTCCAGTCAGCTGATCATTCTTATGTTCGTCAGTTTCCATGTTTCTGAATTTACCCAGAATCCTCAGCTTCTGATTGACAGCTTTCTGGAGCTTTGATGTGGTGTCCTCAGGTTTTTACTTCCTGTTTTCAGTAACGTCCAGCCTGAGATCAAAGAACAAGTTGTTTCTGTTCTGTCTAAAAGTTCTAAAATTTCAAAGTTCTAACGTTTAAAATTTCAAAGTTCTAAATTTAAAAAAATTGTTCAGGTTCTAAAGTTTTAAATAGTTCTGAAGTTAGCAGGTTTAAGTTTCTCAGATTCTGATTTGGGTTCGGATGTTCTCTGATCCAGATCATTAAAACCTGTTTGTCTCTCTGTGGACTGAAATCTGGACCCTCTCTTTACAGCTTCCAGAACATCTGGACCAGAGTCTCCTGGGTCAAAACCAGCAGTTTGTATCCATAACAGCAGACCTGAATCCAGAGTCCAGATCAGACCGAAGCAGAACCCTGAAACCCGATGTGATGTCTCCAGACTCAGAATCCACTTCAGACCTGCGAACTGGATCCAGGACAGATCAGAAACCAAAAACCCAGTTAGAGGGACCTGAAAATCCAGACCTTCAGCCTGGGTCCAGCTCACAACAGACAGCAGAGCTCCAGTCTGGATCAGGACCAGATGTGAAACCAGTATCTGGGTCTCACCTAAATCCTGAATTTGGACCAGATCAAACCAGAGTCCTGAAGTCTAGGTCCAGATCAGATGGTCTCTTAGAACAGACCAGAAACCTGAAGCCTAGATTCAGATCAGTGGGGACCACTGAAACCAGATCAAAGCCCAAAGAGGTCCCAGTTGAACCTGCATCAGAAAAGCAGCCAAGATCTGGATCAGAAAAGACCAAAGACCTGCAGACTGGATCCACGTTAGACCTGCAGACACATTCTGGATCACAAGAGACCAAAGCCTCTGAGCTGAAGGTCAGATCTGGATCTGAAGTACCAGGATCTGGATCAGGTCTGAGGTTAAAATATAAGTCACAGGAAGGGCAGGATCCAAGACCTGGACATGGATCAAATCAGACCATAAATCAAATGGACTCTAGACCAGCAGAGACCAGATACATTTTGTCCAGGTTCAGATCAGTCCTGAAAACCAGTCCAGATGAGGAGCCCACCTCGGGTTCTGATGTAAAGACTGGGTCCAGACCAGAGGACACCAGAACCCAGCAGTCAGGCTCCAGATCCAAGGTGAGTGACGAGGTCTGTGTTGTCTCCAAAAGTTTCTGGTTCAGCGCAGCAACGGGCTCAAGGCACAGAACAGCTGATGCAGAGTCCAGACCGAGTGGTTTATGAGCTGCAGGTCACGGGTTTGACTAGTCCAGGTATCAGGTCTTAATGTATCAGGCTGTGAGTGAGAATAAAATAAAATAAAAAGTTTAAATGTGTTTAAATATATCCAGTTTCAAATTAAACAATTTGACCTCATGACCTGATATGAGACCAGCTCTGAGACCGGGTCATAGATGGGATCAGACCTTGGTGGGAGGTGAACCAGGACTGTGAGGATCTGAGACGGCTCTGAATGTTTCAGGTTGCTGGATCGGGTCAGAACCTGCAGTCAGGGGAGCAACAGACAACGCAGGGACTCCAGAAAACTAAAACCAAGCTGCAGACTCCCCTGATCCAGATCCAGCAGGACCAGGAGAACGAGATGTTCTGCAGCAGGTACCAGGAGAAACTCGTGAAGGTATAAAGTTCTGTTTAGTTTCGGTGTGGACCGGTGAACAGCCGACAGGGGTTTGTGCCAGAACTGTTTATTTTCAGACCCTGCAGGACCTGAAGTGTGTCTCAGAGCTTCTGGACTCCTGCACCCTGATAGATCTGGGTTCAGACCTGCAGACCTCCAAGATGCTGGACTGCTTCAAACAGGCAGAGCCACATTTCAGGGTAAGAACTGGTCCAAGGAGGACTCTAAAGACCGTTGAGTGATAGAAGTGTTCAGCTGAACTGTCCATTGGGACATTTGGGCTTTGGGACATGCTGGACCTTCTGTCTCCGAACTGGAGAAGACATTGTGGTGTTTCTTCACCCCAGTTGTGTCTCTGTCCTCTGCAGCAGCTGGACACTGAGGTAGACGACATGCTGCAGAGCCGGGACCGTCTGAGCAGTGTCCAGATCCACCTGGGGAAGGAGGAGGGGGGTCTTTCAGAACTGCTTAAGCTCCAGCAGACGGTGAAGGACAAGATCCACCAGAGCAAGTCCATCCTAAACCTGAGCAGAAGCTTCCACCTCGCAGCCAATCAGGTGAGAGGAGCTGAGCACCTAAAACACTTGGTGTCCCAGAACCTTTCTACTGCAGAACTTTGGATGGAGAAGTAGGTGGGTTTGATGTTCAACCATCAGATTCCTGATGTATCCAACAGTTTAGTGAAGAGAAGCAGCATCGTTTGGAGTTTAATAGAAATATGAACAATTCAGGTCCACCTGAGATCTTACTGATCTCCACAGGAAGTAGGTTAAATTCACAGTTTTTGATACAACTGATGTGGCTCGCCACCCGGGGGTACGTCTCAATTACAACTAGAGAAATCACATTTCCTGCAAAAATGTTCTTCTGCTTATTGCAGAAGAACTTGCTGAAAAACAGCTGAAATGTAGCTGAAATGAAAGAACAAGCTTAATTTAGCAGAAGAAAACAGAAAAGCAGAAGAAAGCAAAAAAAAAAAAAGAAAAGAAAACAGAAAGCTGAGTTAGGTTTAAATGAACCCAAGTGAGTACAAAAATTTGGAATTGAGCTTAAAAATGGCTGAAATTAGAAAAAAAAAAGCTGGAAAGTAGCTGAAAAGGCAGAGAGAAGCTTAAACTATCAGAAAGAAGCGAAAAAGCTGAAATAAGCTAAAAAAATGTGTAATTACCTGAAAAAGCTAAAAACATCATCAGAAGAGCTAAATGGTAGCTGAAAGAGCAGAAAAAGCTGAAAAAAGCTGAAAGGCGCATAAATAAGTTAATTAGGATGAAAGAAGCAGAAATGAGCACAAAATAGTGGAAATTATCTGAAAAAAAGCTTAAATAAGTAAAAACAGCTGGAAATCACAACAAAGTTGTCTCAGGGCACTTTACAGAAACATTCACATCCATAGAAAAGCCAGTTAGTAAAGTTCTCTTTCTAAGGAAGCGGCAGACTCAACGAGTCTTCACTTCATCGCAGTCTCCCATCCTGAGCAAGCACAATGGAGACAGTGGAAAGGAAAAACTCCCTTTAACTGGAATAAGCCTCCAGCAGGACCAGGCTCAGGACAAGCGGTCATCTGCTGTGACTGGCTGGGTTTGAGAGGACAGGAAGGAGAAACAGACGAACACAGAATGGTCGGTCCAGATGTAGGTCCAGGTGCACCTGAAAGACAAAAACACAAGTTACGATAGAAAAAAATAATTACAAATACAAAACAGATTGAGCAGAGTAAGTAAAGACAGTAGCAGAGTGAAAAGATGTGGTCAGTTTGTCCTCCAGCGGTCTGAGCCTATAGCTGCATAACTAAGAGACAGCTCAGGAAACCCAAGCTGACCCTAACTATAGGATTGATCAAAAAGTAAAGTCTTAATCCCAGTCTTCAAACTGGACAATGTGTCAGCCTCATGGACAGAAACTGGAAGTTGGTTCCACAAGAGAGGAGCCTGAGAACTGAAAGATCTTCCATTCTGCTTTTGGAAACATAGGAACCACGAGTAAACCTGCAGTCTGAGAGTGAAGTGCTCTGTCGAAGCAGATGGCCTCTTGTCCTGAGCCTGGTTCTGCTGAAGGTTTCTTCCTCATGAGGGAGTTTTTCCTTTCCACTGTTGCCTCTGCGCTCGCTTAGGATGGGAGACTGATGCAGTGATAACTCAAAGGAGTCTGCTGGCTCCTTACTATTAACTGATGTATATGAATGTTTCTGTTCAGCGCCCTGAGATGACGTCTGTTGTGACTTGGTGCTAAAACTGAATTGAACTGTTGATAAAGTATGGAACAATAAGATTTGTACTACAAGATGGAGCTAGGTTGTTGTAAACAGCCTGACTCGAAAACGTTACTGTGTAACACCGTCCGATACAATGATGATCTGACAGTCAGCCAGTCAGGAGGGTGCTGGATGGTGAACAACTGTTCAGAATTTATCCTAAATATTTTATTGAATAAAATAGAGACTTCAGCTGCTTCACTGTCAGTCACTTTCCTTTTTGTTCAAGTTTTAGGAGGTAACTTTAAAAAGGTTTTGTTAGTCTGTTTGTAGCTGATAGTTAATAAAAAACAAAGCTAAAAAAAAATCAGCTTCCCCAGCTGATTTTAAATCAGCTGTTAAAGTTCATGAAGAGATCAGTGCAGTTTGCTAACTCTTGGAATGTAACGATCTGTTTCGGCTAATAACACCAAATGTAAACTCAATGTCTGTAAAGTAGAGTTATTGTCATTTTTGTGCAGATTGATTAGCTGGGGCAGCCATCTTGAACTGGATACATTCCAAGTGAATCCGTTATAGATGTTACATCCAATGAGTGGTTTCTGGCAGTTTTCTATTGACAAAACCAGTGGTTCAAGAGCTACTTGCTAACAAAACTGACTAATGAACACACACACAGACGTGGGCAAAAACCATGTCACCTTTTGGCCTGTAGCAGTGTGGGCAATAATAATTAGGATATTTAAATTGTAGCAAGAGAAGGATATATTGATGAGAACTTCAAGCACACTATAGGTCAATGATTAATCCATAAATTGAAAAGTAACTCATGAAATGATAAAGAATAAGACTTTAGTTTTTATTGTGGTGTAGAAGAGGATGAGCAGTGATCAGGAGCAGAAACGTCAGTTTTCTGTACAGCAGCTGTTTAAATGCAAGTAGTGGTGCCACAGTGTCTGCAAGCTGAAGTCATCTCATTGCTGCACTGAGCTTGTAGAAACGTTCACTGCATTGGACACACTTTGTGTACAACAATAATAGCAGCTGCTTTATTTGTATAAGAAGACGTTGAGGAATCTATTCCTAACAGCAGGATGCAGCTAAAATTAATCCAGCTTCAGCTGCTCAGGAAGCTGTTTACTTCCTCCAGGTGCTGCTAGCTCTGTCTGTCCGTCAGTAATGTGACCAACGGCCACACTGAAACCAGGATAACGAGGTTAAAAATAACCCTTTTGGCCTATAATTTCAAAACTTCTCTGCCATTCTGTTTAAAGCTTTATTTTAAAATTAGGTCTGAAAGGTATTTTCATATGAACAGTTTAAGAATGGTCGTACATTTCTCCTTTTTTATCGATGCCATTCTGTTTCCTCCTGCAGAAAGTCACTAAAGGAGCGAGGCACAAGATTGTCATCAGCATCCAGAAACTCAAAGAGAGGCAGCACCTCCTGCGCAGCCTGGAAAAGGTTCGAGCCCTGTCCACATTTTTTTAACCTTTGTCTTGAAGCTGCTGTGGAGGACACAGAGCTTCACATCTCACGCTGTTTGTGAGCCTGAGTGAGTCGCGTCACTCCGACGGTGTGTGTGTTTGTGTGTGTGTGTGTCTGAAACTGCCGCAGAACAGAGAGTTTTGAGCTCTGAATTTACAGTAAACTCTTCTCCCCCCCCCCCCCCCCCCCCCCCGCTGTTCACCTTCCCATTCAGCCGTCAGAACAAGACAATGATTTTCAAGGGCGTGCTGCAGGAGGGACTACTCGGGCAGCTAAATTCAGACGCAACCTTTTCACCGACACTTGGTTTTAAATTGTTAGGCTGCGTTCATAGGGCTTGGGAAACATGACACCTGTTGGCTGATATTTTGGGTTTACACTCTTAAGATAAGGTGGCTCTGTGGGGGGTGGGGTGGGGGGGGGCATGCATGTGGACACAAGTTCTAAATGAAAAGCAGTCCATGTTAGTATTTAATCTCCTTGTCGTGTGTTTAAAACTGTTCTCTTCTGGCGTCTTGGTACAAATGAGTTCACTGAGTTGAACCATTGAAGTAGGTCAGAGATGCAGGTCTTATGACTGGAACTGTAAATTAAAACAACTGATAAAATCCTCCTGAACTCTTACGTTCATTCATTTATCCTTTACAGGACGTCTTGGAGGGTGGGAATCTACGCGCCCCATTGCAGGAGCTCCACCAGATGATCATGACTCCCATCAAGGCTTTCGGTGAGGAGTCCTCCCTGCAGCGCCCCCTGTTGACCCCAGAGAGCAAGAGCCCTGCACCCTGTCCTCATCTCTCTGGGGGAGGAGTGGAGGCAGAGTCTGGCACAAGTGTGATTGCTGATGAGGACCTACCTGGTCAGTTTACTCGTGTCATGGGCAAAGGTGAGCTGCGTGCACCTTGAATCTTGACTTCCTGAAGCGAGACTCGTCTTATTCTTTGTCTTTGTCCCGTCCTCAGTTTGTACCCAGCTGCTGGTGTCGAGGCCAGATGAGGACAACATCAGCTCCTACCTGCAGCTCATCGACAAGTGCCTCATCCACGAGGTGGACCCTCCCGTGATGATTAAATCTACTATTAGATGACTGACCGCTTGATGAGGCTTTATTTTGAGCAGGTTTAAATAATGAAGACAAGTTAAACAGAACACAAGGAAAAGACTAGAAGTGCAGTGATCAGTGGGTTTTGTGGAAAGATTATAAGCAATATCTTACCTGCTGTAGATGGCTCTTTGTATGACCTTTGTGTGGAGAAATTTGAGTTAAATTAAGCTAATTAACAAACTAGCAGCTATCTAAAAAAGTTAAGTCTGGTCCTCTGGACATTCGCAAAACAAAACAAAAAAATTGTAGCAACGTTTTGTCTTTCATCCAAAAGACTTCTTCAGTCTGAGGTTCTGTATTCAGCTCAGTCCAGACGACCAGTCTTAACTTTTTTAGATTTTTCTGCCAGGATTATTGAGCATGCATCAGGAGCTAACAGCTAGTTGCAGAGCAACCTTCTGCCATCTTACAGAACTTCGATCCCTGTCGCAGCAGAGCATGTGTACACTGTTGTATAAACTTTGACGTCACTGTTCCATTTAAATGAGATTTACACACAATTTGAAAGCGCAGAAAGCAGCAGCAGCAGCATTTAGCTGTAGCACTTCATTGCAACCTGGGACGTTTCCAGCAGGAATCATATTTGTGTTAGCAAAACGTAATTCAAAATTGACCGCTATGTAAAAGTTCTAAAAATTAGAATTTGTGTTTGAACTGCTTTTACTATTCAGATATTGGAGTTTGTTTTAAGATAACACTTTAATTTGTTCTCATAATATTTTTGAGTATGTAAACCTAGACATTTCAGTTCCATATCCCATTTTCTCATGATCCATGCAATACGAGTGTTACGTTTATTGTACTGCAGGATGTGAATTAAAAGTAAGTCAGGTCAGTAAAACACAACAGATGTCATTGATCACAGAACAGGCTTGTTTTCTGACTCGCCCTCTGTTTGTGGACGTTTTATTTAAACCCTCAGTGTGGGCTCTTAAACCTGCTTTATACTGTAAAATAATTTTCTTGTAATGTGAAAGATGCTTTACTTCATTTTTCTCTTGGTTTATGTGAACAATTCTCTTCTCCCCCGTGTGTCAGTCCTTCAGTGAGACACAGAAGAAGAGGCTGTTGTCATGGAAACAGCAGGTCCAGAGGCTCTTCCGGTCCATTCCAAGGAAAACCCTCCTTGACATAGCAGGGTACCGATCGCAGAGGAGGTGCGTTCAGACACACTGTAGATGTTTATTTTTTATTATGTAATTTATCACAGCAGAAATAAATTGGAGTGATTTGACCTTTAACACTGTGAAAGATATTTTTAATATTAGGGCTACTGAACCAGAGAGTTTAAAGTTTCTTAAAGTCAGATGTGTTACTGCTCCAGTACCACTTCATATTCTACTTAAGGGTCGTTGTCCAGAAATCCAGTGCATGTTTTGACTTTGTTTAACCTTTTCTATTCTCCTGCAGTCGTTTTGGTCAGTCCAACTCTCTGCCCACCACTGCCTGTGTGGGGGGCAGTGTGTCGGCCAGGAGGAGCCTCCACCAGTTCCAGATGCCCTCCAGGAGCCTGCCAGCAGCCAGGCTGGGCCTACTGGGCAGTGGGGGGTTACTGGGCCCCACACCTCGCAGCTCCAGCAGCACTCCCACCTGTCCCAAACAGGGCAGACATGTAAGTCAAACCTGAGCATAAACCAGCAGAGAGGATGAAAGCTTGAGTGGAACATGGGCAAATGTAATGAGTCTTTGCAGCCTGTACTAATGCAGCAGAAACATAATACACTGCCTGGCCAAAAAAAAAAAAAAAAGGTCTCCACCGAAAAACAAGTCACACACTAATATTTCATTGGACTGCATTTAGAGTCTCTGTGTCATTGTTTCAATAAACTTCTGCAATGTCACAAGTTCTGTTTCCATCCAGGTTGCATCAATTTCACCAAGATCTTACATTGATGACTAGACACTAGACATGATGGGTGCATCACTTTACCTGCCTCTCTTCTTACCCTGATGCTCCCATCACTCTGGAACAGGGTACATCTGGGCTCATCAGACCACATGACCTTCTTCCATTGCTCCGCAGTCCAATCTTTATGTTCCCTAGCAAATTGAAGCCTTTTTTTTCCTGTTGACCCTTACAAACAGACTGGCATCTTTTCCATGACCACTCTGTGCCTTCCAACATGGTTGTTTAAGAAATGAGAAACAACTCATTGCACCAGTTGGGGTTGGCCCATGCAGTAATTATCCAACAGGAGGCTTGCTCCTATTTGCTTAGTTAAATCCAGCTGGCAACTTTTTTTTTTTTTTTTTTTGGGTCAGGCAGTGTAATACTATTACTGTATTTATTTTATTTTTATTTTTTTTAATTATTTATTCATTTCAAATTATAACATAGAAAAATTATTTACATTACAATGAGAACAAAACAATACGTGAAATGAAAGGAAGCAGAAGAAGAAAAAAAATCTTTTATCTGCCCCTTCATAAACAAAATTATTTCAAAC
>JARVLU010000255.1:3565603-3576212 GCA_031762415.1 Simpsonichthys santanae
AAAAACCCCCCCCCCCCCCCCCCCCCCCAGAAATTATCAATAGAAACAATTAAACTAGCATTTTATGTAGGTACTGTATTCTTATCATCCGCCACCTTGCAGGCCAAGGAGACCTGTAGGGAGAGTTAGTATGTCAGCCCTCAGAGTGAGTTAGGGATGACTCTCCACTACAACCACACCAAGTTTTGAGTCAAGGTTTGTAAAACTGACTGAGTTCTAGCCATTACTGTGTTTCCTAAGGCTGATTAGCTATGGCAGCCATCTTAAATTGTGTTGACTTCAAAGTAAATGAGTTGTGGATGACTGCTGGACATGGGCACCAGTGACCCCCGTGACCCAAAAAGTAAGAAGAGGGTAAAGATAATGGATGGATGTTTGTCACACATCTTAACATATTCTGCACTTTTCTATTATCACATCAGTGTTTGGTTCATGATTCTCACTTTAATGGTTGGGTTTGTCAGTGTAGTTTGTTTGTGAGCACATAACACATCAACCAGAGAACGTAACCTCCTCACACCTGCTCAGGTGATCAGAGCATCAGCTGTTTTAACTGCTTTCTGACCTGCTGTCATCACGGTTACTTCAGGTTTACAGGTGGAGACGTGTCGACCAGCGGCCCGGGCCAGGTGCTACTGTCAGAGGATTCAGAACCACCCTTACATTATTCAAAGCCATCCTCACATGACTTGGTCTCACCCCCAGTGGACTCAGCGGCACCTGCAGAGGACTCAGAGCCACAGTTAGATGATTTGGCACCACTGTCAGAGGACTCAGAACTGCTTTCAGAGGACACAGTTCCACCAGTAGGGGACTTGGAACTACCTTCAGAGGACCCAGAACCATCCTTGGAGAAATGGGAACCGCCTTCAGAAGACTCAGAGCCGCCCTCAGAAATCTTAAACGTACCATCAGAGGACCCAGAACTGCCTTCAGAAGACTCTGAGACACCTTTAGAGGACTCTGAGCCACCTTTACAGATCTTGTCACCACCCTCATTGGACTCAGAACCACTTTCAGAGACCTCAGAGTTACCCTCAAAGGACTTAGTATCACCTTCCAAGGACTCAGAACTACACCCAGAGAAACTGGAACCACCTTCAGAGGACTCTGAGCCATCTTTACAGATCTTGGAACCACCCTCATTAGACTCAGAACCACCCTCAGAGACATCAGAGGTATCCTCAAGGGACGTAGTATCACCTTCAGATGACTCCGAGCTACACTCAGAGAAACTGGAACCACCTTCAGAGGACTCAGAGCAGTCTTTGGAGGACTTGGCACCACCTGCAGTGGACTCAGTGTCCAGCTCTCTTGACACTGTATTGACCTCAGTGGACTTTGTCACCTTCTCATTGGACTCTGTGCTGCCTTCACCAGACTTAAAGGTGCCCCTTGTAGACTCAGATCAGCCCACCTTCAATCCCAACTTCTGTCAGTCTGTTGGAAACAGTCCTAAGTCTCAACAGTCCGGAGAGAACAGTTCTACCTCTTTCCAGTCTGTGGAGACCATTTCTGACTCCTATTGGACGGTGGGGACCAGTCCTGACTCTCATCAGTCTTTGGAGACCAGTCCTGACTCTTACTGGATGGTGGAGACCAGTTCTGACTCTTATTGGTCGGTGGAGACCAGTCCTGACCCTCTTCAGTCTTTGGAGACCAGCCCTGACTGTCAGTGGTCAGCTGAAAACAGCAGTACCGGCGGCGGGGATCAGTGGTTGGTGATCATCAGTGAGAACTGGAACACCTGGTTCGGGACTCTGTGTGTTCTCCTGTGGCTGATCTTCCTGGTATTACTCTGAAAAATCTTTGTTCTGAGTTGAAGGTATCGTCTCAGCAGGTAAAGAAGGGATATGTAAACTAAAGACGGACCTTCAACACTGTCCTGTAGGGCTGACTTATGATCAAATAACTGAGTCTTTGATGTCCCACAAATAATTCCCCTTCAGTGGAAAAATCATCTGACGATACGAGGTTTTAAGCTCTGATTAGGCATCAGGCCCTGATCACACGGGAATGACCTCTTAGTTAGTATTAATGTTTTTTCAGTGTTTATCGGGACAAATAAACAAAGAGCCCTCTTCCACGTAGCGTTGCCAGATAAGAAATTATTAACTATTGTACTGTTGCTTTAAAATGATTCTATTTTGACCCAAACTGTCCTCTGTGCTGAGTGAGGTGTGTACTGTGTTTGGTGAACATGTGCACAGAAAACGAGGGGGTAAAAAAAAGCATTTATGTTTATCTGGCAACCCTCATGGTGGGCACAGCTGCATGCAGTGTCTGAGTGATCACAGTTCCATCCCAACAGGTGAATACAGGAATGTTCCTTTGGACCGAGGATGTTGTTGGTTTTGTTCCTACATGCTGAAAAAGGACAAGTAGTACAAAAAAAACACTGCTGTCCATTTGTTGTTAGAGCAGAAAAACTTTTGACTGCAGCCACCTGGAGCGCACATGTGCGACTTCACACCTGCGGTGTATTTCGCACCCCTGTGGGGGTTCCCCTGAAAACCTCCACCCTGAGACCAGGATTCAAAAACTTTCAGTCTTCGGGATATTGAAGACCGTTGTCGTATAAATCAATAATTAACAGCCGAGCTGCGGGGGAGATCTGTCTGGACTGAAGCCACGTGTATCTGATTACCCCGGTGTTTAAATGTTCTGAACGGATTTGAATATGTCTGTGTGCATCAAACGAACCTGCTGTGTGACCCGTTCTACTTCAGCTGGTGTTGAATAAAGTCTTGCTAAATCATTTAATCTTTGAAATGTTTAAAAATAAAGGGATGTTAACATCTAAAGTTGTTCAGCTTTGATTTCTGCATGCCCCTGATTCCTGTAAGAACTAAACCTGAAATATGTTTCAAAAAGTTGAATTGGCTCTGATCAGTCCATTTCAATGGCCTGAACAGGCTCCGCCTACTATCATCAGGTAGGACAGGTAATGCTAGGATTGTACATCTCTGTAATGTACATTAAAAATTTGTTTTCTGATTTCAAAATGTTTTTATTGAGAGGGAGATACACACAAAGTATGAGCTTTAATTCTGGAAGGTAGTGAAACTTTTATCCTGAAAGGAGCAATGCATTGTGAATATCTCATTTACATTTCTGGTCTGAACATTAAAAAAGGCTCCAGAAAAGGTTGAGTCAGGTCCTCTGGACGGATTCTTCTTTGTTGAAACGTTTCCTCTTGTATCCAAAAACTCCTTCAGTCTGAGGAGCTGTAACAAACTCAGTCTTATAAGCAGCACCTTCTCATATTGGATCAACCAGTTTGTTGGTGACATCCAGAATTGTTCACATGATCAAGGAGGACCATCAACTTAATAGATCATTAGTGCCCTGATGACCGAGGGCTGAGTGACACTAGCAATAACAGCATTGTAAGAGGGGGCATTTGGACATGGAGGCTCCGCCCCTGTTTAATGATGGACAAGTTCTCTTCATAAAGATGGCTTCCTTAACCCTCTCTCAAACCAATGTTCCTCTCAATCAAGGTTGTGAACATTGTTCATGAAAGTGACCGCTGGCCTGTTGATGAGTGTAGACCGCAGAGTCTTGGCCTGATGTTGCTCTTCTGTGCTGGTCCATCCTTTTGGCCAGGGGCTGTTTAGTTTCCTCGATGTAAGACTGATCACAGCCCTCCTTTTCACCTGATGGCTGGCTGGAGTTACGTTTGGGTTTCTTCTCTGCTTTCAGGAAGGTCCATTTAGGATATCCCCATTGCTCCAGCGTCTGGTCTTGTGTGGGATATCTCCTTCTGCCTGGCTCCTGAGTTAGTGGGGACGCTGTCCGCTCTGTTCAGTTCAAATTCATCTCTTCGGTGGTACAAAGTCTTGTTGACTCCTAACATGTGCTCCAGAGGGTGATGGAAGTCAAGCCTCAAATACTGGTCTGTGTGGGTGGGTTTGTTGTACACATCCATTTACAAAAGCCCACGTACATTTTACATCTTCTTTTGTGAACTTTTATATTTATCCAGAGTTGATGTGATCAGTGAAACATTAGACTTCCTGAGATTTAATTTTAATCTAGGTGTCAACATACCTGAACCAATGACTTGGTGGTGTCCCTGAAAAGGACGTCAAGTCTCTTTTTTTCTACCTCCTCCATGTACAGGTTGGCAAGAATCACAAAACGTTGTTGATGAAGTTCATTTTATATCTGGTTGATCCACCATGAGAAGGTGCTGCTTATACGACTGAGTTTGTTGCAGCTCCTCAGACTGAAGAAGTCTACCAGGATTACTGAACATGTAAGGTATTTCAAATTCAACATGTCACTTATTTTTTCCTAAAATCTCAGCTGTGGAGGTAACGTAAGTTTTAAATACGTTTAATTTAATATGAATGGAAAAAATATTTTCACTAAGAAAACTGCCTTTATAGCTCTACTACCTTTATTTATTTATTTTTTAATCAAATATGAGTAAGTTATTAAATTATGTGAACATGGTCTGCCATACATTCTTTCCTTAGCGTTCGCGTTTCATCCGATTTGTAAGTACATATTAGTTTGATTGCTTCTAGGTTTGTGACGATTTATAATATATTTAAAAATAGCCGAATGGACCCCACAGAGTTCTTGTTTAAATTCTGTCGTTTTCATTTTGTATAATGAACGATTTTATATTAAAACTTAATTTTATCCGAGCAGAGCAGCGGGTCGGAACCGCCCTGACAGAGACTGACAGCTAACACTGAAACTCAACGGTAGGAATTCTCTCAAAGTCTTTGAAACATTTCAGCATCTGAGATCAAAACCTGAAACAATTTAGAATGAGAGCACTTTCAAGGTCAATTCGGCTGAGACATGATACTCCATAAGTTAGGGAAGAGTGAGCAAACAACCAAAGAACTCCAACATGACGTCACTGATGCTAGCAGTGGTAGCTAGTAATTAGCTACAAGTGGATGAAATGGATTGTAACAAAGACAAACACACCTGAGATAAACAGGTAAAAAAAAAAAGTTAGATTTTTTTTAGTAAGTTATTGTTAATCATTTTATCAATCGGTGAAATGTTTTTTTTTAAGTTTCAAGTATTATTTTCAAGCTGTTTTTAGTATTTGATATGGCTTTATAAAGCAGCTAATTTTTTAAATATAATTTCTACCATTTAGTTTTCATTTTACTGTATGCTTTTTTTAATTATTGTCTACTGTTGTCATCATTCTTTGTTTAAAACAAGTCTCTCGTAAAGAGTCCTTCAAGGCTATATAATAATTTTAAAAAGTAGTGTGTAAAGATTTTAAACGGAATCAGGTTAATGACCTGTTGAAAAATGAAAACCAGATGTTAACGTGGTTTATTTCTGACTTGTTCCTGGGTTTCCATACTGGTGCCCCCCTTGACTAGACACTTTTATCATTTTGAGTCATCAGCTTTAGTTTGATTTGCAAAAAAAAAAAAAAAAAAAAAAAAAAAAAAAATAGGTTTAGTATAGCCTCACACATAAAAACTAACATTATTTCTGAGCAATTAGTTCAAGTTCAAATATCTTTATTATCCTCGAGGGGCAATTACTTTCACAGTCATACTACACAAGACATTAAGACATTAAAATAACAATATGGAAGTCATCAATATCCAATGGGAAACCTGATCACTAAACGGGTAAATGAGTTTTTCAGTCTGTTCGTTTTACATATGGGGAGCAGATACCTGCTTCCAGATAGAAGCAACCTGAAGTCACCATGGAGTTGTGATCAGGATCTGCCAGAATCAGCCTGGGCTTGTTCACCTTGTGTAGGTCAGTGAGATTCTGTAAGTCAGTGTGGTTCTGTAGGGCTATACCAGCAGTTTTGCTTCACATCCTGACAAACCACAGAGCTTCAGATGAAAACACATACTGTACAGTGGTGAGTCTTCTTACAAAGTGAGTTCACATGGGGGTCAAAGGTCAGTTTGTCATCAAGAACAGTTTCCAATTGTTTATATTGATGCACCAACAGCTTCACCGTTAATGACCACAGGAGCTGCAACTGAAGAGTCTTTTCTAAAATCAATGATCATCTCCTTTAACTTGGAAACATTTAACTTTAAAAAGGAAGACTCACACCGGCGTTTAGTGAAGTCTGTGGTCTCAGGCCCAGGGTCTGGGTCATCACTGCTCAGAAGGAACAGGATGACAGAGTCATTAGCAAACTTTAACTCCACTCAGGTAACACTATAAGTGAACATTTTTATTTAGCTCATTCTGATGAGTGCGTAAGTGGTGCTTTGGAAATTGAGTTACATAATTAGATATTTAAGACATTAGATCACATACTTCTATCAATCATGTTTCACTACTTTATCCAAACAAGGACCCTTTAAGATGTGACGCGTGGGAGCTGGCAGCAACAATTGTTTGTATATAAAATGAATAAGCAGTTTGAAAATTAATTAGGAGTTTAAAATTTCAATTTGTTGTTAATTAAAAATCAAACCTAAATTCTAGTCCCCCTGAATTAGGACAGCCGGTCTAAAACCAGGTCCTCAGCAGGATGCTGTGCGTCACGTTATGTAAATAATATTTTGATAAATATAAGTTTATGGGAAGACAAACTTCAATAAGTTGAGTAGTGACAGATTTTTGTAATTTGTAAAAATCAGTTGTAAATAATCAAACAAAGTAAAATACTTCTTTGTGTCTTAAAGTGACTCCGTAACTCCTGCATTCGTCAAATAAACTGAATATGACGACAGCAGAGCAAATCTGAAAATTTGTTGTAGATTTTAGTGCCCCCCCTGGGACTTTCAGTGCCCCCCCCCCCATGCCCCACCCCACATTAAAGACTTTCTGGAGACACCCTGTCACACAAACAAGGTCTCACCCAGAAATGAAACCTGAAGGTGGACCGTTGTGTTTTCAAACGTTTTTGAAATACTTCCTGACCCGCTGCACAGTTTTTAAATCAAACTTTAGAAATCATTTAACTTTCAGAATCGGCTTGATTCAAGATGGCCACCACAGCCAGCTGGTTTTAAAAAACAGGACTTGTCTAAAACTGAGTCCATTTTACAGATGCTGACCCAGAACGTGGTTTGGAAGTTGCTGATGCAGCTGAGATGTGGTCCACCTGGAACTGAAGTCTAATATCCCTGTTCTGCAGGAACTATTGGGTGGCCATGATGGAAGAAAAGCATGCTGGGTAATATGGTCTGCTGAGTCCCAGTTATAAGTGTTTCTGGATCCTTCTCATGATAAACCTGGCATTTGATCAGGTTTAAATGAACAATATTATAATTAATGAATAAAGTCAAATTAATTCCTATAAATAAATAAATAATATAATAAGAAATAAAACTGTCTTTGCTTAGGTAAAGTTCTGGTTCTGCTCAGCTTGGGTCCAAAAGAACATTTCACAGATCAACTTCTGCAGCTGTGATGATGATGAGTCGTCCTCCCATGGTGCCTTGCAGACTGACCACTCACAGGCCACGCCCTGTGTGATGTCAGTGGGGTATAAAGAGCGGGGCGGCCGCCTGACCCCCCCTGAGCAGGGTCAGCGTTCCCGGCCGGAGGAACCGCTGTCAGGAGGAAAAACAGAACTACACGCTGCCGGCCTGTAGTTTTGTTTTTTTCTAAGGTCTTCCTGCACCTCTCAGTTGCTCTTCTGGACTTTCTGACCCGGGTTCTGGATTCAGACCTTCAGCTTCCTGCATACCGCCCAGACTTGGGCCCCCAGGGCACCCTTGTGCAGACAGGTGAGTGAAGTTGTGAGTGTGGGTGTGATGTTTTGTCCTCTTTCAGGTTGGAGCTGTTTCGGCTGTTTGCTGCTGAAGGTGATGCAAAGGTCCCAGAATAGCAGCTGAAGGTCCGATGGCTTTTTAAGGGCAGCAGTCGTGGGGCTATCACTGCTCAGATATGTGGCCCACATGGTGCCTGTCTGTCAAACTGGAGGATGGGGGGGTTATTTTTAGGTCCGTCCACCCCCCCTCTGGGATCTGTGGGGTGACTGACAGCAGCAACACCTCTCTGAGGCTCTGTGTCAGGTTCTGTTTTAGGTTCTGATCCAGTTTATTTTCTTCTTCTGCTCTGTCTTTTATCACTTCAGAGCCCCCCCATAATTCTTTTGATCGGTTCTGAGCTGAACGGGTCCAGAACCATTTCACTGGAGATGTTTTTTAATCACAACATATATTGTTATTTACAGAGGCAGAAGGTTCTTTGACTTTATCTTTAAACTTTCTACTGGTTCTGACCCGAAAGCTTTTACAGAAGCAGGTTAATCATCAATGTATGGATGTAAAAATAAAATCAGAGGTGTCAGCATCAGAAGCAAACAGAACTTTTAGTTTATCAAATCAAAGTCGTTCTGGTTCTGACTGAGAGGAGGCAGCAGATTTAAACTTTAATGAAAATTAGTAAATTAATGTAAACTTTGATAAATCCTACATAAAAAAAAAAATCTAAAAATTTTTAGAATAGATCCGAGATGAACAGTTAGAAAAGTGAATTTAACTTATTTTAATTTATTTAATCTAATTCAGTTTATTTTTTTTATCATATTTTAGATAAAATGTTTTGCACTCTGTTCTCACAGAACCAATCTGTTCAGCTGGAACCAGTTCTGGTTCTGGTTCTGGACTCCCTGAGGTCTTTAGACCTGGTGTCAGAGTAGTTTGAAGTTCGAACCCGATCTTGGTTCTGTTCTGTCTGAACGCTCTGAAACAGAAAAACTGTTAATGGTCGATCATTTTTTAAAAAGGTTTAATCCGAACACAGAAACAAAAAGAAAACTTTATGCTGATAAAAAAATCTACTGATGGAGTCAGTTTCTAATTTTAAAGTTTGTTTTAAAGTTCCTAGACTCATAAAGATATGTACTTTTTGCTTCACGAAGAAAAAAAAACAGCAGAATTTTAACTTCTATGAACCAAAAATGAAAGTTTTTGTGGGGCAACACAGTGGTTGAGTTGTTAGTGGTTTTGCCTCACAGCAAGAAGATCATGGGTTCAAACCCCGGGTTAGTCCTGGGGACTTTCTATGTGAAGCTGACATTTTCTCCTCGTGGGTTTTCTCGGGTTCCCTCCCACAGTCGACACATGTGAGGTTGCCTTCAGACCCAGTCCTCCCTGAAACACAGGTGTGTAATCTCAGTGGGACTTACCTGAACAGAAACAAACAAGGTTTTAAAATGCTCTGACTCAGTCTGTGAGTCAGACAGGGTCCGTGTTGAGTCAGTTGGGTTCATGTTGTTAAGTCCAACAGTCCGTCGCTCTGCTGCGCCACCTTCAGGTCACATGACTCTGCCACGGCCTCTGATTGGTTTGTTATTGCAGGTGTACAGTATTTGTTTGTTGTTTTCTGGTTGTTGTTTTTGCAGATGATTTAGATTTTGCTCATCTTTTATTCTGAACTTGTAATCTGTTGAATTTTATTTTGATATTCTGGACATCACGAGAGTAGAAAAAAATGGTAGTTTCTTTTTATTTCTGTTATTTTGTAGTTTTTGCTTTTAGTTAATAAGAATGGGTCAAAGAATCTAAGGTCAACTTAAACTTCAAGAATGACCTGTTCCTGAATTTGTGCTTCAATCAATCATTTGACCGAATAATCAATCAACCCAGTGATTAACCAACTAACTGACCCAACAACCAACGAACAAATTGACCCAACAACCAACAAATTAACCCAACAACCAACCAACCAATTGACCCAACAACCAACCAGTTGACCCAACAACCAATCGATCTAACAACCAACCAACCAACTAACCACCCGACCCAACCAACCGACCCATCGGTCTAACAACCAACCAACCAGTAAATCAACACCACAACCAACCAACTAACTAATCGACCAATTGACAACACAACCAACCAATCAATCAGTCCACACTGCAACCAACCAACTGACTAACCGACCAATTGACACCACAACCAACCAACCAATCAATCGAACCAACAATGAACCAACTGACCAACTGACCAATCAACACCACAACCAACCAATCAACCCAGTGACAAACCAACCAATCAACCCAATGACCAACCAATTAACCCAAAAATCGACCAGCCAACCAATAATCCAACAGCCAACCAACCAACTGACCCAACAGTCAACCAACCAACCAGCCAACCAACCAACCAACCAACCAACCAACCAATCAGCCCAACCTACCAACCAACTTTTGACCCAATAACCAAACAACCAACCCAACAACCAACCAACCAACTGTCACAATAGCCAGCCAGCCAACCAACCAATCAACTTAACCAACCAACCAACTTTTGACCCAACAGACAACCAACCAACCCATTAACTGACCTAATCAATAAAGCAATTGACCTGTCAATTAATCAACAGATAAATAATTTAACCAATCAACCAACCAATCATTTGGTTAATCACCCAGCCAACTAATCATTCAGACCAGCAACCAATCTTCCAACCAGTCAACTTATAAACGTACCCACCAACCAACCAACCAACCAACCAATCATCCAAATTTCCAACTAACCAATCGACCAGTCAGAAGACGTCCATCTATCTATCCTTCCATTATCTTTACCAAGTTCTTCCTTTTCGGGTCCCCAGGGTCACTGGTGCCCATGTCCAGCAGTCACTGTGTGAGAGGCAGGGGACACCCTGGACAGGTCTCCAGTCCATCACA
>JARVLU010000255.1:3583508-3595920 GCA_031762415.1 Simpsonichthys santanae
CTGAGAACTGAAAGATCTTCCTCCCATTCTGCTTTTAGAAACTCTAGGAACCACAAGTAAACCTGCAGTCTGAGAGTAAAGTGCTATGTTAGGAAAATATGGAACAATAAGATCTGTAATATAAGATGGACCTAGGTTGTTGAGGGCTTTGTAGGTTAGAAGTAAGATTTTGAATTCAATTCTGAGTTTGACAGGGAGCCAGTGGAGAGAATTTGTTAATAAAGTTGGAGCATTCTAAATGAAACAGCTCCATCTATTTTCTTGGTTCATGGTCTTATACAGACCTGGTCAACCCAAAAGCATTGTGAGGGGGAACTGGGAATGTCTGGTAGAGCCCTCGGTCCATGCGACTTTTAACTCGCACCAACAGGAGAGCTTTCACCTGTCCCGGGGGAGGTTGGGGACATGGAGTCTGACTGGGTCATATTCAGAGCCTCTATTGCAGCAACTTCTTGGAGCTTTGGCTCGACTGGTCTAATATAAACAGGCTGAAATTCAGAATAATTTATCCTGAATAAACCGTTTAAAGAGTTTCAGGTCATAACTTTGAAATTCATTATATTTCAGTGTCAGAGGAAATAGAGAGCAGAGAGGAGACGGTGGCCGTCACAGAAACTGGAATTACACAAACGTGAGTTTTAACCAGCTTTTTAAACCCTGGAGTTTTGTTGGAACAGCCATAAAGTCTCATAGTTGCAGAGTTTGACTCAGCTGTTGTTTCTTGTCAGTGTTGCTGTTGAGATGAAGGAGCAGACAGAGGTGAGCACAGGAGAGTCTGCTGCTCCCTTCTTCATCAAGAAACCCACGCCCCAGAAACTGGTGGAGGGAGGAAGTGTCATATTCGAGTGTCAGGTTGGAGGAAACCCAAAACCTCACATCATCTGGAAGAAGAGTGGTGTGCCGCTCACTACCGGATACAGGTACACATCAGAGCCAAAGACCAGATGGGTACACATCAGCAAACTAACAACCAGTCAGTTCTAGGTCACCAAACCAAGAACCAGTCAGGTACAGGTCACCAAACCAAGAACCAGTCAGTTCTAGGTCACCAAACCAAGAACCAGTCAGGTTCTAGGTCACCGAACCAAGAACCAGTCAGTTCTAGGTCACCGAACCAAGAACCAGTTATGTACATATGAGTAGATACATTTTTCTTTTCCTCATCAGATATAAAGTTGCCTATAAGAAAGAAACCGGAGAATGCAGACTGGAGATCTCCATGACCTTTGCTGATGATGCTGGAGAATACTCCATCTTTGCTAAGAATCCTCTCGGAGAATCCTCTGCGATCGCCCACCTAATGGACGAAGGTATCAGCATCATTGTGTTTTCTTCTTTGTTTACAGGACCACTTCCTCACAGTCGTTCTAAACATCTGTTTACAGATCAATATGAAGCCTTTATGAAGCAGGATGTAACGTATAAAGCCGAAGTGACGACAACTGTGGTCCCAGAGCCCCAGCTGGTCCTGAGTCAGTATGAGCATGACCAAAGGAGGGTGACCACCCCAATGAGCTTTGTCTCAGAGACGGTACTCTTCCCACAGACCTGCGCCTGTGACATGTTTAGCAGTCCACCTTTCATATTTAATGTTCAACACTGTTTATTTTTTATTATTTTAGGAATTCCTAATTTCAGCCTTTGAAGAGAGGATCATCCAGGAGATTGAGCTGCGTATCATGAGAATCACCTACAGAGAGCTGGTGATGGAGGATGGAGAGCTGATGGTGACCATCCCTGAGGAGGAGGCAGTACAGCCAGTCTTTGATACCCTTGTCAAAAACTACCGGATCGTGGAGGGAATGGGCGTTACTTTCCACTGCAGGATGTCTGGAAGGCCACTGCCCAAGGTGCTGACAAGTCACCTATATTATTTACATTCATTCTTATCTTCATTTTTATCTGTAGAACCTAACCAAAGGTGCTAAATCACTCTCTACATCTACACTCGGCCTTACATGTTAAACCAGGTATAGTTAAAGTACTTTATGTAACTGATGGTCATTGTTTTCATAAACCTTAAGTCTTTGGATTTCCTGGGTCTTTAATCTGTTGTTGAGCTTCTATCAATGATGTTTTCACATTGCTGTAAAAAGCTGAAAAAAGCATCAGAAGTTGGTACAGAGAATTTATTGTGCTATATAAACCTCTCGACAGATTGTTTGGTACAAAGACGGGCAGCGCATCATGCCCAGTGGCAGGCACCAGATGGAAGTTCTTCAGGACGGACGGGCCAGTCTTCGTCTGCCTGTGATCCAACCAGAAGACGAAGGCGTGTACACAGCCTTCGCCTCCAACATGAAGGGAAATGCTGTGAGCTCAGGGAAGCTGTACGTGGAGCCTTCAGGAGCCGTAACTCCCCCAAGATACACGTCACATTCATCCATGCAGAGAATCAGGTAGGTCCTAAAGGATGGGACTCAGAAACTGGAGCATTTATTTCAAGACCTAAGAAACTAAAACCTCTTAACTAAAGAGCAGGACTGAGGTTTGAAATTGACACTAATCAATTGCTGCCCTTTTCATTGAGATGTTATAGAGTAAGAAAGGGTTAAGCGCAGATCTCATTAGTCATCTTTTGATTTTCTCCATCATACCTTCTCGCTTCTTCTGATATTTCTTCGACAACCTACAGAAGCTTAAAAGGTGACAACAGGTACCCAAAGTGAGCAGTTAGCTTGGTTGACCTGCTACAGAAGTAGATATCTACTCAGCTTTTAGTACAAATGGGTGCTGAGATGGGGTAGGGGCAGGGCAGCCAACTCGGGACTCGAAGGTCTATGATTCAGTCCCCGGTCATTGTACATCTCGTGATGTCTCTGAGCAGGACATCCAATCCCAAATTGCTCCCCATGCACTTGCACAGCTGCCCACTGCTCCACCTGAGTGTATCCCAGGTGCGATGGGCTAAATGCAGAGAGCCAATTTCATCTTTGTATGGGAACATACAATGATGACAACACATAGCACTTTTATTATTATGAAATCAGGAACATACAGAATACTTATTATTTATGATTCTGCTAGTCCAAATTTGTGTAACTATGTCCCTGTTCTAAGCAGTCCAACAGGTCCTGGGTTTTTACATTTTGAAGCTTTCTGTATCAGAACCCTTCGATACTGATGCTGCAGTCTCATTTTAGATCCACATCTCCTCGTTCTCTGAGCCGCTCCCCTGGCCGTTCACCCAGTCGTTCACCCGGACGCTCTCCTGCCCGCCGCCTCGATGAGACTGATGAAGCTCAGCTGGACAGACTCTACAAACCTGTGTTTGTTATGAAACCTTCCTCCATAAAGTGCTCTGAGGGGCAAACTGCCAGATTTGACCTGAAAGTTGTTGGCAGACCAATGCCTGATACTTACTGGTTCCACAATGGTGAGTTAAGGCATTAAGCACTATACATGAATCTGCCTTTGCCATTTTTGCCTCCTGTAAAGTCAAGTTATTCTCCCCTCAACAGGGCAACAAGTGGTAAATGACTTTACTCACAAAATAGTAATTAAAGAGGATGGTACACAGTCCCTGATCATTGTTCCTGCGGTGCCAAAAGACTCTGGAGAGTGGACAGTTGTAGCTCAGAACAGAGCTGGACGAACATCTGTATCTGTAACTCTGTCTGTCGAAGGTAAGTTTGTTCCATCATTCAGTTATCCTGTGGTATCGAAAACAAGAACGTCGCAGTATCAACTGTTGTTCTGGAATCTGCAGCTCGAGAAAGTGTGACCAGACCTCAGTTTGTTGAAAAACTCAAGAACATCACAGTGAAGCAGGGAACTCTGGTTGAACTGGCTGTCAAAGCCATTGGAAACCCCCTGCCCGACATTGTCTGGCTGAAAAACAGTGACATCATCAGCCCACAGAAGCACCCACAAATCAAGTAAGTGTCTCTACTGTAGCTGTGGAGGACTTTCTAACTCTGAAACACTTGATGATTTTACTGAATACTTTGACTTGTTGCTTATTTCAGGATTGCAGGAACCAAAGGAGAGGCCAAATTTCAGATCCCATCTGCTGCTGGTTCAGACAGCGCCTGGTACACCGCTACAGCCATCAACAAGGCTGGCAGAGACACCACCCGCTGTAGAGTCAATGTTGAGGTCGACTATGTTGAGCCTGAACCAGAGAGGAAGCTAATCATTCCCAAAGGAACCTACAAAGCCAAAGAGATCACACCTCCAGAGGTTGAGCCCCTGCACCTGAGATATGGCCAAGAGCAGTGGGAGGAGGGTGACCTTTACGACAAAGAGAAGCAGCAGAAACCTGTTTTCAAGAAGAAGCTGACGTCCATCAGGATGAAGCGTTTTGGTCCGGCTCATTTTGAATGCAGACTGACTCCAATTGGGGACCCCACCATGGTGGTGGAGTGGCTACATGATGGCAAACCACTGGCTGCTGCAAACAGGCTGCGCATGGTCAACGAGTTTGGCTACTGCAGCCTGGACTATGAAGTTGCTTATGCTAGAGACAGCGGCGTCATCACCTGCAGAGCTACCAACAACTTTGGAGTCGACCAAACGTCGGCCACCCTGGTTGTTAAGGATGAGAAGGGCCTTGTTGAGGAAACACAACTTCCAGAAGGAAGGAAGGGAGTGTACCGAATGGATGAGATTGAGCGTATGGCTCATGAAGGTGGACCTGCTGGAGTCACTGCTGAAGAAGAAACAGAGAAAATGAAACCAGAAATCGTCCTTCTACCTGAACCAGTCAGTGTTATGGAAGGTGACACAGCTCGGTTCCGCTGCAGAGTGACCGGATATCCAGCTCCAAAGGTTAACTGGTACCTCAATGGACAACTCATCCGCAAAAGCAAGAGGTACAGACTTCGCTATGATGGAATTTACTACCTGGAGATTGTTGACATCAAGTCTTATGACTCAGGAGAGGTCAGGGTGGTCGCAGACAATCCTTTAGGCACAACTGAGCACACCGTAAAACTGGAGATCCAACAGAGAGAGGACTTCAGGTCAGTCCTGCGTCGTGCCCCTGAATCCAGGGTTGCAGAAGCCTCACCAGAATCAGGCCGGATTGGATTTGATATTGTCAAGACTGACAGACCCAGCGAGGTCCCACAGGACAGGGAAGTTGTTAAACTGCGTAAAACACAAAGAATTGTTCATGAGAGAACCTCTGAAGAGACTGAAGAGCTGAAGAGCAAGTTCAAGCGCAGAACTGAAGAGGGCTTCTATGAGTCCATCTCTGCTGTGGAGTTCAAGTCTCATAAGAGAGATGACTCTTACGAAGATCTACTGAAGAAGACTAAAGAGGATCTGCTTCATCGATTGAAATTGAAAGAAGAGGAAGAAAGGAGAAAAATGGAGGAGCAGGGCCAAGTCACTATCCCCACTTTCAAACCAGAGAGGATCCAACTCTCCCCCAGCATGGAAGCACCCAAGATCTTTGAGCGCATTACAAGCCAGACTGTCTCCCCAGCAGACGAGGTCCATTTTAGAGTCAGAGTTGTTGGTAGACCAGAACCAGAGTGTCAGTGGTTCAAGAATGGTATTGAGCTGGAGAAGTCTGAGCGTATTTACTGGTATTGGCCTGAGGACCATGTGTGTGAACTGGTGATCAGAGATGTTACAGTAGAGGATTCTGCCAGCATCATGGTTAAAGCCATAAACATTGCCGGGGAGTCCTCGAGCCATGCCTTTCTTCTGGTACAAGGTAAAATCTCCTCAGTCAAAATCTCTATAGTTATATCATTTTGTCTTTTTACTCACACTGACTTCTTGGTTTCTCATTTCAGCCAAGGCAGCAATTAGTTTTACTCAAACTCTGGCAGATGTTGGTGCCAATGAGAAGGACACCATGGTGACCTTTGAGTGTGAAACCAATGAACCATTTGTCAAGGTCAAATGGCTGAAGAATGATGTTGAGATCTTCTCAGGAGATAAATACAGGATGCACTCTGACAGAAAGGTTCACTTCCTGTCCGTGCTGATGATTGAGATGAGCGATGACGCAGAGTATACTTGTGTGGTTGTAGATGATGAGAACATCAGGACGTCTGCAAGGCTCTATGTAGAAGGTACTAACTCTGATTTCAAGTTTTGTTTAATTTGTTTTTATTGTGTTCTGTTGGATGCTCAAGGTTCTTGATGCTGCTCTGTACCCAGGTGCTGCCCTGGAGCTCATCAAACACTTGGAGAACATTGAAGTACCAGAGAGTTATGCTGGGGAATTTGAGGTTGAGTTGTCTCGTGAAGATGCTGAAGGCACCTGGTTCTTTGGCGAAAAGGAACTCTCTCCCAGCAGTAAATACATCATCTCCTCCCGCCGAGGAAGACATTCCCTGTCTGTCAAAGAGGTCAGAAGGGAAGATCAGGGGAAGTATACATTTGTATGTGGAGACCTTAGGAGCAGTGCCTCACTAAAGATGAAACGTAAGCTTGTGGAGAAGAAGACATGGTAAAAGTTGTTTGTTTTGTGATGAGAGCTTGAAGAACAGTGTTTGTTTCTCCTCAGTACGCCCTGTGACCCTGATGCAGCCCCTCACAGACTTCACTGTTTGTGAGGGTGACATAGCTCAGCTGGAAGTCAGGTTCTCCCAGGAGAACGTTGAAGGAACCTGGATGAAGAACGGCCAGGCCGTAACTGCCTCAGACCGGGTCCACGTCGTCATTGACAAACAGGTTCACAAGCTGCTTGTTGAGAACGTCAGCAGAGAAGATGCTGCTTCTTACTCTTTTGTGGTTCCAACTCATGACATCTCTACCTCGGGAAAACTCAGCGTTCAAAGTAAGTGCTAGAACCACAAAGGACACAGTTTTGGACCACTTTGGCCTTTTGGATCCTTAAGTTCTGTCTTTTTTTTTCCAGCTATTGACATAGTGGTGCCACTGAAGGACGTGTCCTCCATTGAAGGCTCAAAAGCAGTTCTTGAGTCTAAGATCTCTGCTCAGGACATCAGCTCCGTCAAATGGTACCACAACGATAAACTGCTGGTGCCCAGCGACCGGGTCCAGATAGTGCCAAAGGGCTCCAAGCAGCGTCTGGTCTTCACCAGGACCTTCGCCTCAGATGAAGGACATTACAAACTGGTGGTTGGAAAAGTTGAAACCAGCTGCAACTTGGCTGTTGAAGGTGGGAGAGACTCAACATATTCTGGTTCTGGTTTCGGGTTCTAGTCGCATGTCCTAACTGTATTTTTCTTACAGAGGTACATATTGTGAAACACATGGAGGACAAAGAGTGCTCAGAGTCCCAGAACGTCACTTTTAATGTTGAAGTTTCTCACCCTGGAATCGACCCAGTTTGGACCTTCAGGAACCAGCAGCTCAAAGCTGGAGTCAAATACAAGCTGGAGTCCAAAGAAATGTCTCACACTCTCATGGTCATTGACACCATGAAGGACGAAGAGGGCCAGTACATGTTCCATGCTGGGGAGAAGACTTCCAGCGCCAACCTCACTGTCTCTGGTGAGTCCAAACTCAAACAGATGAAAAGGTAGTCTGATGGTTAGAGGAGCTAATCAGTCCTGCCACAGGCTGTGGAAAACAGCTGAACATTCTGTAGGTGAATGGTTCCGGTTCTACAGAACTGTTTGTTTCTGCCTCCACCAGGTGGCGCCATCACACGACCCCTGCAGGATGTGACCGTGGCTGAGTCTCAGACCGCTGAGTTCGAGTGTGAAGTCGCCAACGCTGACGCTGAAGGCAGGTGGCTGAAGGACGGTCAGGTGGTGGATTTCAGTGAGAACGTTGTAAGTGAGGTGATGGGGGCTGTCAGGCGTCTCGTCATCGTCATCACCAGACCGCAGGATGTAGGAGAGTACACCTACCAGGTTGCCAACTCCAAAACCAGTGCCAACCTCAAGGTGGAGGGTGAGTACCAGATTCTTCCTGCCAAACTAAAACACTGGACATCTGGATCCTGAACCATCCAGTTGTGACACAACTTAATTTTATAGTTGTTTTTTGTTTTTTTTTTGCAGCGGTGAAAATTAAGAAGACTCTGAGGAACCAGACTGTGACTGAGACACAGGAGGCAGTGTTCTCCCTGGAACTGACCCATCCGGACGTGAAAGGATCCCAGTGGATCAGGAACGGAGTGGAACTGCAGAACAGTGACAAGTACGAGATCACATCTGAAGGGACGGTCCAAACTCTGAAGGTGAAGGACTGCAACACGCAGGACGAGACCGTTTACTCCTTCAAACTGGGAAAACTGTCGGCCAACGCCCGACTGAATGTAGAGAGTGAGTAATGGTCGGCTCTGATTCATCCGTTCTGCGACAGCAGCTGTTTAAAAACATTTACCTCTGTTTGTTGCTGCAGCGATAAAGATCGTGAAGAAGATTAAGGATGTGACATCACTGCTGGATGGCACTGCCTCCTTTGAGATGAGCCTGTCACATGACAACATCCCCGTCAAGTGGATGTTGAATGGCGTGGAGCTGAAGTCCAGCGATAAATGTAAGATTCTGTCGGAGAGGAAAGCTCACAAACTGATCCTGCAGAACGTGGATGGCAGCGCCGCGGGGGAGTACACGGCCATGGTGGGACACCTGCAGTGCAGCGCCGTGCTCACTGTGGAGGGTACGCTGCACTCCAACACCCCGTCATGACCCGTAACACGGAAAACCTTAAAGTGTCACTGAATTACGTGATTCACAATAAATTAAGTTTACTAAATTTACTGCTTTTTTCTCTTTTGTTCATTAGTTTAAACCAGGTGGAAACAATGTTGTTCTCAGATATTAAGACATCTGGTAAAAAACTACAATTATTAGATTAAAAAGCAGAAAAATATAATGTTAAAAGTTAAATCAGATGAAAGTTCAATTCATAAGAAAGTTTAAAAACTACATCAACTGCCATGTCATGACACAATAAATGATAATTAAATCAACAATAAATAAACTACAGGAAAATAATTATAAGAGAAACATTTTTTAAATTAGTTTACAAATAGATTGCTTATAAAAAAAAAAGCTAGTACATCCTGCTCAACTTGAACAAAAATGAGGAAAGAGATCTAAAGCAGTGAGACCAAAAAAACAATTTAAAAAAGTATTTTAAGCCTCCTTTTAAAATACCCAATGTAAGCATTATCATCGTTATTAATACACGATAAAAATAGTACAAAATCAAATTAAATTATATAATCCAAGCCAATAAAGGAACGAATAGTAATTTAAAGTGTTAATAAATATTTAAAATGATCAGGGAGTGGTTCAGTGTGAACAGGTGCGTTTTCAGGTGATATTTGAAACCGGATTCAGTTTAACAGATGTCTGGCTGATTTTATTTATTTAGGCTGTTCCACAAATCAGAGCCCACCAAAGTAAAATTTCTGCTGGCTCTGGTTCGGAGTCTGGTTGGTGGACTCTGGTGGTACAAACGTTCAGGTGGTTCCATGGAGACACAAACTGATTTGACATTTTTAGTAACAATTTCTAGAGGACATTTATAAAAGCTGAAGTTCTGGTGGGTTCATATGGAGCTTCTCAGAAACTGTGTTGCAGCAGCCTGTTTGACCACAAAACCTAAAATCTTAAATTTTTACCTTTAAACTTTGATCAGGAGCTGGGATTTTTCACAAGTGATAGAAAACTGTAAACATATTTATTTTTTTTTAGGTTATAATTTTGTTAGTGCAAACATTGTTGCCATCTAGTGGTCCATCAGAGGTATTACAACATTTGTGTTAGAATGCGAGATGGAGCCAACTCTCAAAAGCAGCAGTAAAGTTTTAAACAGGAAGGTCATGCAGATAGCTCAGCACAGGTGTGTTTTATTCAACCTGCAGACGCTGAAGTCGCACCTCAACACAGGAAATAACAATAATCCAACAGAGGTTAAATTAACAGACATTACGGTCTCTGAGGGATTTAACAAAACCTGAATTTAAAGTAAAACAAAATCAAAAACAATGACAGTATGAAATAAATGGGCCAATATCATCGTCATAACCTTAGAATGAGTTAGATTATTTATTTTTTTAAGAAAATGATTTGTTTAGGTTGAAGGAGTTTCTCTCCATCTTTGTTCAGACATATAGTAAAGCTCCAGCGGAGCTCGAACAGCTGCTGGGCTGAGCAGAACCAGGCAGGACAACCTGTAGATCTTAAAAAAAAGAGAGAAAAATAGACATCAGGCTTTTTAAACACTGACCCAAATAAAGCACAAACAAAATGGTATGAGGCCTAAACCTGAGCCTCGAGGTTCCCCTAAACTAACTCATTCAATATGAGCTGAACCAACATGAATAAAACACGAGAGAAGAACTCTGTGATCCACTGGGTCCAAGGCAGCAGTCAGATCCAAAGAACCTCCAGAATCGACAGCTAAAATGGATTTATTAATCTTCTAAAAGAGTTTATCTGCAGTTGAAACAGCAGTTGAGTCAGAAATTAAACATCACACAAATCAAAACAATAACTTTTACTTTAATATGTCTTCATTCTACCTCCTTTGAAGTTTTGAAAACTTTAGAAGTAGACATTCATTTACCTCAGTATTAATATGGTCTAAATATTATCTGATGAAGACAAGTCTAGATGGATTTTAAATGTTTGCGTTGTCGCCTGCAGCTCTGCGAGTCACCAAACCCATGAAGAGCGTGGAGGTCCCGGAGACCCAGGCGGCCACGTTCGAGTGTGAAGTTTCTCACTTCAACGTGCCGTCCACCTGGCTGAAGGACGGCGTGGAGATCGAGATGAGCGAGAAGTTCAGGATCGTGGTTCAGGGGAAACTCCACCAGCTGAAGATCATGAACACCAGCAGGAACGACTCTGCAGAGTACACCTTCGTCTGCGGGAACGACCGAGTGTCGGCCACGCTCACCGTCAACCGTAAGACCCCAAAGCACATCTGGCAACCCGGTTCCATCACAGCTGAAACGGGACGGTGCACAGAAACATGCTGAGAGCTAGAACTGATTATAACGGTCCTCACACCTCAGGGCTGCTGCAGTCAACAATTGATGGCAGTAAGCCCCACCCCCTCCACAGCACCACACCTGGCCAGTTGTGAAATTTAGCCCCACCCACACCTTATAGTTTTATAACCTTTTAATCAGAGATTCCTGAACAGTTTAGAGGGATTTAGTTCAAAAATAAGTCTGAAAATCTGTGTCTTTAATCCAAAATGGACGACTCGTAGCAACTTTTTTTTGTACATTTTGTTCTTTTCTTTTTGTGAAACTAGTCAGACGGGCTGGACTTTAGGGGAGGCTGTGCCACCACTTTCATTAAAGTTCTGTTGGACCCATAAAATATTGATTTGTTCATAATTTTACCAAGTTTGAGGTGTTTTGGAGAATTCAAATTGGTATGGTAATCCGTTTTTACCAACAGGTGTCTCCTTCTCTTCACTAAATGTTGTTTCTCCCATCCTGCAGCCGTCCTCATCACCTCCATGCTGAACGACCTGAACGCTCAGGAGAGAGACACCATCACCTTCGAGGTCACCGTCAACCACGAGGGCATCACCTACAAATGGCTGAAGAACGGCGTGGAGGTAAAGTCTTCAGACAGATGCCAGGTCCGCACCCGGCAGCTCACGCATTCGCTCACCATTCGAAACGTTCACTTCGGGGACGGAGGAGAGTACCAGTTTGTGGCCGGCTCCGCTGCCACAGCTGCCAACCTGTTCGTCGAAGGTAACAGTTCAACTTTGATTACCTCAGAAAGACGCTGTCGAAGATAAAATACCTTTTAAAATAGAAGAATGAATATAAAACTTTGATCTGTTCAGTGTTTTGTTTCATTGATGATTTGTTTTTCTGTCAGCTCGTGTAATCGAGTTCACCAAGAAGATCAAGGACATCAAGATCACAGAGAAGAAGAAGGCCATGTTTGAGTGTGAAGTTTCTGAGCCAAACATCCAGGTGATATGGATGAAGAACGACCAGGAGTTGGACTTATCTGAGGAAAGGTCAGTCACTGATAAAACCTCCCCCCCGCCACTAGCTGAAGCTTTCTAAGGTCAAAGTTCAGCTGGAAGTCGTCTCATGTGCTGTCTTCACAGGTACATAGTGACAGCAGAGAAGTACGTTCACCGCCTGATGATCCAGACAGTTCGAATGTCTGATGCCGGAGAGTACTCTGTGGTGGCTGGATCGAGTGTCTCCAAGGCCCACCTGACTGTGGAGGGGCGCGACATCCGGATCTCAGAGCCTGCTGAGCGCGAGATCACAGTGGGTCCCTTCTAGATTCATCTTGTACTGAAGTTCAACTTGACTTTGTTTGGGGAAGAACATCTACACCTACGTATGAAGTTAACACTGACCTCTCTCACAGGTTCTGGAGAAACACAGAGCCACTTTTGAATTTGAGGTGAATGAGGACGACGTGGAGGGTAGCTGGCTGAGAAACGGCGTGGAGATCCAGTTCTCTCTGGAGGAGAGGTTCAGCTACGTGGCCATCAGGAAGGTGCACCGCCTCACCATTTCTGAGACTTACAGGAG
>JARVLU010000255.1:3596020-3620421 GCA_031762415.1 Simpsonichthys santanae
CAGGAGTGACGCCGGGGAGTACACTTTCATTGCCGGCAAGAACCGAAGCACCATGAACCTTCGAGTAAACAGTAAGTCCATTAGGACGGTCTCCGAGGATGGACCAGTGGAGGTGGATCGAGATACCTTAAAACTTTGAAACTGACTTGTCCTCCTTGTCTTTTTCAGTCCCAGAGCCTCCTCAGATCCTCCGTCACATGGAGCCCCAGTCAGTGGAGGCTGGGAAGCCAGCGCGCTTCTCGGTGCAGGTGAGCGGCGTTCCTCCGCCTCAGGTCTTCTGGTACAAAAACTCCCAGGCTCTGTCACCGGGCTTCAAGTGCAAGTTCCTGCACGACGGCAACGAGCACACGTTGCTGCTGATTGAGGTCTTCCCTGAGGATGCCGCTGTCTACAACTGTGAGGCCAAAAATGACTACGGCACAGCCACCAGCACCACCATGCTCAATGTGGAAGGTAAGACAGGATGTCCTGCCTGCAGAACAGAGATGTGAACGGAACTCTATCTGATCCAGGTTTGTGTGTACCGCAGTGTCAGAGGTGGTATCTCCAGACACAGCTGCTCCCATTTCTCCTCCCGTCATCATCACGCCCACTGCTGACACCTCGGCCAGAGAGGGGGAACCAGCTCACTTCCTGTGCAGAGTTCGTGGAGATGGTGAGAAACTTCTCATTTTGTAATAAATTTACATTTTTGCCATTGAGCAGACCTTTGAAATCAAAGCTACCTAGAGCTGAAGAACAACACCGAAGCTTTGATAGAGTAAGACACTGTTAAGGTCAAATATTTATTGCCTTGGATGGTCAACAGATTGCTCTGAGAGCCAGTGAACCTTCCTCAGTTTAAATATAGAGAAGCTGAGCTTCAGGCAGAGATGGAGATCTTCCTGTAAGATTGACAAATACAGTTGAGCATCATCTGCATAGCAGCAAAGTGAAGGGACTCCAATACTGGTCCTTGGAGCAACCCACAGGAAAAGTGATTGTTTCACTATCATCACTTGAAATAACAGAGGCACTATTCATCCTTGGTTCACCAAGTGAGAGGTGCTTTAGACAGAAGAACCATCTCACTGGGGTGACCTCTCCTCAAGACAGACAAAGATCAGTCAGAAGGTTTTCTATTCAATCAAGTGTTTTAGATGAGAAGCATCAGGACACCAGTCCACACACATGAAGGAACTGAGACTCAGGGAACTCTTATGATGAGCTTTATCTTGGATGACTACACAGCTTTTCTTCCTTATCTCGGTACAGACGTGAAGATCAGCTGGTTCCACAAGGAGAAGGAGATCAAGCAGTCGGACTTCTTCAGGATGTCTCAGTTTGACGACAGCTGTCAGCTGGAGATCTCCAGAGTTTATCCAGAGGACGAAGGAGAGTACACCTGCGTGGCCTCAAACAATGCAGGGAGAGTGTCCTGCTCTGCCACCCTCACTCTGGACGGTGAGTTCTTATCCTGTGGACCAAGCCACGAATGTCAGACCAGTAAGGTCCATTCAGAACACTGACTTGGATAAACATTTTAAAAACCAAAATATATTTGATTGATTCAAGTCAGCATCGTTTTTATTGTCATTCTGATATTGACCACAGGTTCAGTCTAGCTCAAGGGCCGTTCTGTGGTTTGTAGTTCTAGATCTTTCTTCAGAGTAATAAACTTGGAGGAGATGGTAGTTTATTCAAATCACACGTCTTCATCGGGTCCTGAACAGGTTCAGTCTGACCTCAGACCAACTTTTTTCACCGTGTCTTTATTAAAAACATTAAACCAAAATGTGTAAACAACAAAAAAAAAACAGGTTCCTGTTCTGGTTCAGAACCTCCTCCAGCAGCAGAACTCGCAGTGGGTTTTCTGTAGGACTTTATCAGTCTTTCTTGGTTCTGGAGGAGTTCTGGTCCACTCCACTTTTTATTGCTCAGTTCCCTAAAGGTCCCACTCAGCATTTCAGTCAGATTCAGGTTCTGGACTCTGACTGGACCAGTGCAGCACCTTGGTTCTGTTCTTTCTGGCCCATTCTGTTGTAGACTAGCTGCTGTATTTGGAGTCATGGTTCTGTTGGACCCAGTTTGGTCCAAACTTCATCTGTTGGACAGACAATGCCAGAACCATTTGGTCTTTGGAGGTGTTCCTGGCCCACTCAGTGACTGACAGGAGCCCAAACCATCAGCCTCCACCACTGTGCTGACAGCTGGGAGGGGCTGTTTGCTGCAGTGCATTCTGGGTAAATGTATGTCCTTTGGTCTGGTTCTGTCCCAGATGTTCTGTGGTTCCTTCAGATGAAACGTTTGAGAGCTAAGCGGTGCTGCCATCTTGTTTTTAGAGAACACATTGAAGTGTTTTTATTTTAAAGTAAATAAATAAAGACACGGTGTGAAATCACCTGAGGTTATGCTGAGTTTGGTTTATTTGGTCCTGATCCAGTCGGTCTTAAACCAACTATGGGAGCGGCTTCAGACCGGTCTTCTTGTGGTGCTGGCTGCTCGGGGACTGGGTCTGTCTGTGATGAACCACGTAAAGCCGTGAACCTGCTTCCTTTCAGGGGAGAGTCCAGCAGGAACGAGTCCTGCTGAGCCTCAGAGGCACGTCTCTGCTGCCAGCCTTAAGAAACCCCCCGTGGGCCACAAACCTGTTTTCACCCAGCCCATCACAAGCTGCACGGTGGCACATGGGGAGGTGGCCCGCTTCCACGCGTGCGTGACTGGCGCGCCCAGGCCAGAAATCAGCTGGTTCCACAACCGGCAGCCGGTCCGGCCCACCAAGAACCTGGTGTTCCACTTCGACGAGGTGACAAACGTTGCGACGCTCATCGTAGTGGACGCTTTCTGTGAGCATGCGGGACAGTACACCTGCAGGGCAGCCAACGCCGCCGGGGAGGCGGCGTGCTCGGCCACGCTCACCGTAACCAGAGAAGAAGACGAAGCAGGAGGTAACACCTGGCCACCGGGTTTTCTGTCTGAGAGATTAACTCTGAGGGGATGTCCCGACCCGAACGGGTGGTCAGATCCAACCTTTCAAGTCTGAAGAATCAGTCTGAAGACAAAACACGAGAAACGACTCGTTCAGAGGAAAAACTGTCAGAAGCAAGAAGAAAAACATCCCATGTAGTTTTCAAACCATAAAAACAGTACAGCATGAGCTCGCGTCTCAAGGTCAAAGGTCAGGAAGCAGATTATTTTATAAAATGTGTTTACAACCTAAAGACGGTTCTGCTGGAGCTTCTCTGATTGAAAAGTGCTCAGAAGTTGTAAAGACCTTAAACTTGAACACAGAAGAAAAACAAAATAATAAAAGTTGAACGTAAAGGCAACAAGACGGTGACATCAGAAGGTCTACGGTCAAAGTTCCAGAAGAACATAGTTAAACTACGTTTAGCTGCTTAAAGCTCACGACAAAACATTTTATTTACCTGAAGCTCCAACTGTCACTGCTCACAGCACAGATCGACTCATTACGTGCACGTTCTGACAGCCGAAGCTGAGAGGGAACACTCAGGTTGAAGACTGAAGCATTTATTGATGTTGCTGCAGCCGGAGGGTCCTCGACCTGCGGCTCTTTCTGCAGTGACTTCAACCAAAGAAATACCAGAAGTGAATTTGAACATGTTTTACAATAACAACAACAGAAAAGGTTCGTTTTAGTTTCCTCTAGTTGTTTAGAAAAGCACCAAATATGATGCTACTATTAAGATAAATTAAATGTTGAACAGTTAATATATTTATATAAATAAAATGTTGAACAGTTAATATATTTATATAAATAAAATGAACATATAAAAATTAGTGGAGTTTTTTTTATTTTTTTTATATGAATTTATATTTAAAGAAGTGAATCGTGAAGAACTTGACACTGGTTGTTACGTTTATCGATTCAGACGGTTTTAATCTGAAACTGAGAACTGGATCGGGACATCCCTCAGTCCTTCAGCTCTAACACCACAGAGACCACCAATCCTGAGAGTTTAACCTCCTTTACCACTCCTCACAGGAACAATCCTGCCCTCCTCCTCCTCCTCCTCCTCCTCACAAAGCTCACACTTTAACCTCTGTTAAAGTTTCCATCTCTTCCTCGGGTTGATTTCTCACCTCGCCGTTCACGTCTCTTCATGTTTTACAACAATCACACGTTTCTTTTCCTGCTCGTTTCTATTTTGAGTGTTTTCTGTTCATCATTTGAGCGAAGAACGCTGGAGGTTTCAGTTTCTTTCATCAAATTTGAAAAAGAAGAACAGCAAAGTGGAAACGTTATGTGGTTGATCTTCAGCATCTGTCCAGTCTCCTCAGCAGCTCAGATATGAGCTGAAACTTGTTTCTTTGAATTCCTCTGTTTTTACTCCAAACTGTGACCAACATGGCCGAACTTGACCTGAAGCTCCATTTCCTCCACAGTGACCCATGTGAGGGAGCAGATCGAAGCCACCATGGAACAGGAAGTCAAAGGTAAGAGCTCGTCCCTCTGGTCTCCATACACCTCACACAGATTGTTGATTACAGGCGAGCAGCAGCCTGGTTGGGTGGGGGCGGGGGCAGTCCGATCAGATTAAACCCTCTGATCATCTGGACGTAGTCTGTCAGCAACAGGCGACTCTGATCCAAGCTGTGAGGTTTTATTTCCTGTGAGGAACCAGCTGAGAACCTGCTGCATGCTGGCTGGGCTGGTTGGATTACAGTCGTCCTGTTTCCACAGATTACTGTTGAAGCTCAGAAACGTGTTGAACTGTCCCTTTAACTGGTCTCTGGTCTTCCACAGTTGCATGCCATGTTCTTGAGTTCAGATGGACACCTCTTCTTGTTTTGTACTTTTCAACCTGCTCATATTTTGACGGGATCCTGTGATTTCCTCCTGCAGAGCACTCCAAAAACCTTGCTTGTACCGTTTTTTATTAAAAAAAAAAAACTTTGCATCCAAAGGTTCGTTTTGGCATGAAGGATCTTCTGATGTTCTCGGAGAAAAGGCGCAGGATGTGTATCTTTTAAAGTTCTTGTAAAATCTTGAAGTGTCCTTTAAAAGATATGGAGGTCTGAGCCTGACACCCTCCTCCTGCAGAATACGTCCTAGCCTGGCTTGCAGATAGTGGGATGTGGTTCCTGTGGTTTGCTTTCTAAATAACACCAGTAAAACTATATTAGTTCGAATAAACGCCTTCTCACCCAATTTTACAGCTTCGTTCTGTAAACTTCACTCCAAAGTTCTGTTTTACTTCCTGTTAAGGATTAGAAAGGGCGTTTATTCTCCTGTCTGCAAGTCAGGTAAGGAACTGTTATCAAAAAGAAAACAACAGCGAATGTTGGCCGCCCAGCTTGGAAACATGTTTTCATTTTTATCAATAATAAAATAATTTATGTTTTGAAGAAATTTCCACAGACGAAGGATCAAAACTTCCTGCAGGTTTCTAGTAAAAAGAATCAAGTCTTGCGTTTATTCGAACAAATATGGTGAGTGAATTTTCATTATGGCTTTGTGACTCCCAGCATGCATTTAATATTTCCATTAATGATCATCTTTTCCGTCTCTGGTGAACCTGCAGAGGTAGTTGAGCTCTTCCGTTTGTTTCTGTTTGCAGAGCTACTTCATCACTGCGGCACTGAAGTCACCAGCACCCGGCAGCTCCGCGGAGCCTTCTCCGACACTGAGGAGTTTGTCGATCACGGCCTGGTGTCGGCCAACCGCTGCTCCAGCAGGACCTCCTCCATCAGCTCCTGGACAGAGAACATCAAGCCATCCTTCACCAAGAAACTGAAGTTCCAGTCTGTTCTGGAAGGAGAACCGGTAGAGTTAAAGTGTAAACTGATTGCTTGTCCTCCACCAACTATCCTCTGGTTTCATAATAACAGATCCATTCCTAAAGAGCGCAGGCGCAGGATCAGTACTGACAGCAGGATGCACATGCACACCACCTGTCTGTTGATTGACAGCATCAGAGAGAAGGACTCTGGCAGTTATAAGGTGATGGCGATAAACACGGAGGGTTCTGCTGAGTCCACTGCATCACTGCTAGTTTCACTCAGAGAAGAGCAGTCTGCTAACTACCTGGGTTTTGTCCGGCGCTCTGCCAAAGCCCACGAGAGCTTAGACAGCTTGGCAGAGGAGAGGAAGGAGAGGAAGTTCAGGGTGGACCTCAGGTGTGTAGGGTCTCCGTTTGATAAGATGTCACAAGTCCATCGGGGTAGGTCTCGATCTAAGAATGCTCTGGTGCGTGCTGTCTTCTTCAGATCTGGAGCTGCTGCTTCTTCTAAAGAAAAAGACTCGGAGAAGGAATCCAAATGTTTGGAGACTGCTTCTGAGCGTGCTCCATCCCCTCCTCCGATGTTTGACAGGTCCGGGCGCTTTAATGACAGGCTCAGTGACATCTACTGTGACCGGCGCACCGGCGCCCGGTTCAGTGATAAGTTCAGTGACAGGTGCAGCGACAAGTACAGTGACAGGTTCAGTGACACAGAGAGCCTCCACAATGAGGTGAGAGCAAAACTTACTACTCTGCAAAAAGCTGTGAAACAGAAAAAGAGGCTTTCTGTTTCCACAATGTCTTCATCTGAGTTTGAGATGGAATCAGTCACCAGCGAGTCGAGTTACGCAGAATACGTAGAGAGGCTGAGGGTCAAACCTGCCTCTCTGCCCGATGTCCAGCACTTCAATCGGCCCTTCGATCAGGAGGACAAAAAGTCAGGCAGGGAACCCTCTCAGCCCCGAGTCAGACATTCGTTCGAGCCTCAGTCCAGAACCAGGGCCATTCAGATCATGAGAGGAGAGCTGGTTGACACCATGGCGTTTCAGGGAGAAAGGAGGTCAGGCGACAAATACTCAGAGACTCTGGAGGATAGGAACACTGCTGAATCTCAGGCAGATGGTAGATATGAGCCGAAGGTCAGGGAGCATCACAGAACAGAGACTGAGCTGAGCCACAAAGGTCTCCTTTATTCTGAAAGCACAGACAATAGGAAATTTGTCCCAGAGGCAGAATCACTCCTCACTGAGGCGGTTCAACAAAAAGTCTCAGAAACAGCGAAAGGATCGGAGGAATCACTCAGAGCTCAGTACGAGAAGAGTCTCGAGGCTGAACGAAAGGAGTGTGAGGATAAACTCCTTGCTTTGAGAATCAGGAAGTGGCAGCAAGGGAGTATGATGTCAGAGGAAGAGATGGTCCACCCGGAAACTGAAGTTTCTATGGTAACTGAGGAACAATACCTTGAGCCCATGGAGCACATCTACCCCCAGCAGGAGATGGTGGAGAAAAAATCAGGTGAGGAGAGGAAGACAAAGTCCTCCACTTTCCAAAAAACATCTACTGTAAAGGCAAGAACGCTGGACACTGGATACATGGAGCCTGAGGAGCACATTTATACTCTGCAGGAAGATGTGAAGAGAAGATCAGATGACAAAAGAGAGACTGTGCATCCTTCTTTCCAAAAAACATCCACCACAAAATCAAGGATGTTCAGTCCTGAAGCTGAAACACCAACGTCTCCAAAAACACAAACTGGAGGAGAGAAAGGAGAGAAGTCCACTTCCACCGGTGGTGTAAAACCAGCTAAAAAAGCAGAGGAGTCTTTGAGGGCACATTATGAGAAAAGCTTAGAGGCTGACAGGATGGAGTGTGAGGAAAAGCTCCTGGCTCTGAGGATCAGGAAATGGCAGCAAGGTGTGCAAATGTCAGGGGAGGAATCATTTCACTCTGAAAAAGATTTTCCAGCCGACGCAAAGGAGCACCTACACACTCAGCAGGAGGTCGTTAAGAAAAGATTGGCTGAGGAAAGTGTGACTATCCCATCTTCTTTTCAAAAATCATCCACTGCCATGAAGGCTGGGATGCTTGAAACTGAGTACGTAGAGCCCAAGGAGGACATTTATACCCAGCAGGAGTTTATGAATAGAAAATCAGCTGAGGAAAGCGAGACCAGACTCCAGTCTTTCCAAAAAATATCTGATATGAAGGCTAGGACATTGGGCACTGGGTTGATGGAGTCTGAGGAGCACTTATACATCCAACAAGAGATTGTGAAGAAAGTGTCAACTCAGGAAGGTGAAACCATCCTTCCATCTTTTCAAAAGCCATCCATTATGAAGGCTAGGACACTAGACACTGGGTATGTGGAGCCTGAGAAGCATATTTATACCCAGCAGGAAGTTGTGAAGAAAATATGTGCTCAGGAAGATGAGACCATCCTTCCTTCTTTCCAAAAAACATCCACCATGAAGGGTAGGGCTCTGGACACTGGGTATGTAGAGCCTGAGGAACACCTATACACTCAACAGGAGGTGGTAGAGAAAGCGGGGCCTGTGGCTCGGGCTCAGATACAAGTATCAAAGTTACAGAAAGTGGAAACCGGAGAAGAGTGGGAGGAAACAACAGCTCATTTGCCTAGAATCAGAATGAGAGCTCAGACAAGAGAACAGGAGGCATTGGTTCAAGCTGAGTCTGCACAAAAACCACCCAGGATACAAGTTGGAGCAAAAGGAGTAGAAGCTCAGTCACCTAAAATAAAAGTTGGAGCAGAGAGGAAGTTGTTTGAGAGGTCAAAAGAAGAACGAGAGCTCCAGCTCTCCAGGGAGAACCTTTCGGAGCTGGAAAGTGAGAAGTTTGTTAGTGAGGAGGAGGCCTTGACCGAGAGAATTATGAAATGGCAACAGGATGTTCTGATGGAGCAACAGCAGTCTGTGGAACTAGAGTCAGACTGGGTGGAGGGATATCCTCAGTTCCAGACAGAGACCACCTCCAAGGTTGGGAGAAATATTACAGAATGCAGCAGAGACATTTCTCCAGGAAACATCCCCAAGGAGAAGTTGCTGCTGAGCCATCCAGTTCCAGCTGCTTTCCAAGATCAGGCGGGTGAAGTCCTGAAGTGGCCACCAGCCGAGGAGATGTTGACAGAGGGCCGAGAGACCAGGCTGCAGACAGACAGTGAATATTTTGTAAGTGAGGAAGAAGCACTGGCTCAACGCATCCTGAAATGGCAACAAGACGTTCTTGAGCCAGAGCTAGAGTCAGAATGGGCTTTGGACAATCAAATCAAACAGTCTGGTTCTGGGTTTGAGTCCCACGTTCTTCCATGTGTTGATCAGGTTCAACATGGTCCACCAGCTGATGGAGCTCCTCCAAGTACAAAACCGTCACCTCTTCAACAAGCTGAATGGATCAAACAGTCCGCTGTTCAAGAGTCATCTTTTATACCAGCCAGTCCTCAATCAGGTCCTAATTTACCTTCTTATGTGGCTGCACCTGTTGCTCCTATAGAAACTTCATTTCAACCAGATGATTTGGCAGGGGAGGCTGAGATGAGGATGAACAAGGAAGAGTCTACATTGACTGTTGATAAATTAAGTCACCAACGCTTCCAGACAGATGTGAGAGATAAGAGAGGGATAAAAACAGAGATAGGAACTAGCAGAGGGAGCAGTGACTGGAGACAACAGACACGTTTGTCTGCCACAGAAAGAGGTGAAAAGTCAAAAATATCAAGAGAAGGTGCAACAACAAGTGCAGGAACCTTCAAACAACAAACTATAAAGAAAGAAGAGAAGAAATTCAAAACAGACTCTCAGGGAGATGTTAGTTCTTCAGGGTCCCCTCCAAAGTTTTTGAAAGAGATATCGTCGCTCAAAGTAAAAGTTGGTGAGTTGTCAGAGTTTTTGTGCCAGTTCCAGGGTGATCCTCTGCCCACCGTTAACTGGCTCAAAGATGGACACCCGATAACCGACCACCCAGATTATGATATCACAAACAGATCTAACACCTCCAAGCTGACACTCTTCTACCCAACAACGTATCATGAAGGGACGTACGACTGCATTGTAACCAATGATCATGGTGAATCTATCTGCAGTGCCACACTTGAGATTTCAGACAAAAAGGTGTTGAAAAAAACAGGTTTCACCCAGGAAGTGTTTGTCACAGAGGAGCCTGACAAACATGAGCAGAACCTGGAGAGTCTGATAGAAGAGGAACTTCATACCTACATGGGTTCAGGAATGGCAACCCTTCAAGTTCCTCAGACTGTGATCCACAAACGTCAGTGCTCAGATGAATCATCCATCTCCTCACCTGTGGAAATCAGAGTCACAGCTGCTACTCCTCTCCCAGAAATGTTGGAGGAAAGTAGCCGTGATGACCAGCCACCAGCCTTCCCAGAGAAAACTTCAGAAGTTCTCAGTGATGAGGGAGCTGCTCAGACATTTAAACACAAATTTACCTTCTCCTTTGATGTGGTTGGAGAAGCTCCTCGTGTGGTGACTGAGTTGGAGAATGTCATCTGTTCTGAGGGCAGCGCTGCTCTCTTGGAGTGCGTTATCACCGGTGAACCTGCTCCTGAAGTTTCATGGTACTTTAACGAGGTTGGTCTTGAAGTCAATGCTGGGAAATACAGAGCTGAAGTGATTGATAAATCATACAGGCTGTATGTTAGCAGCTTTACCTTCACCGATGCTGGAGTGTACACATGTGTGGCTAAAAATAAACTTGGGGAGGTGACCACCATGTCCCATTTGTCTTTGGACCTGGGAGAACCTGTGCAGTTTTCTGCAAGAGTGATGGAGTCTCCTGTTGGATTACCGGAGGACTTCAATAAACCTGCCGCTGTGTATAAGCCCGCGGTGTCTCGTACCACGGACAAACCTTTAATTTCACAAGCTCCATCGAACGTGGCTGTCAAAGCCCCCAGGACCAGACCTGGTCTGCCTGCAGAGCCCCCAACTCTATCGGGATGTGGTCTTCTGGGTTCTGCTGCTGTAATTAAAGTTTCTCAGATCAAACAGGCCTTTGAGTCAGACTCACCAGCTTCTTTAATGACTCCTCCTCCTGAGGAACAATGGATGGAAACACAGTTCCCAGAGGAGTTTATACCCCCTGTGGCCATTTCGTTCAATCTGCAAGAAGAGATCGTTGGACTTAGTTCTGAGAAGAAGCATGAAGAACGCAGTGATGAACGTCTTTCACCAAGAAATCCACATTTTCCTGAAGCACCAGATCCAATTGTTTCTGAGATCCCTGAGCCTACTGATGTTGACCATGTAGCAGACCTAGCAGGAAGCTGTGATGCAGTGAAACAGTTTGTAGATGAAGTTGAGGAGTCAGTGGACCTGGTGAGGCCTAGGCCACAGAAACCTGCTGGTCTCTACAAACAAATTAAGCCTGGAGAAGTGGAAATGGAGAAAGAACAAAAGGACCAAATGTTCGACAGAAGCAGCAGCTTCATTCCGTTTAAGTCTGAAAAAGTCTCTGTGAAAAGCTTGGTCAGAACTACAGCTTCTGCTGAAGATTCTGAAGAACCAAAAATTATTTTTGCACCATCAAAATCTCAGAGTGCAGCTGAACTTGAACAGCTTGATAAAACTGGTGTAACAAAGACATTAACAGAAGCGGAACCCTTCACTGATGATGAGGTCAAAGGATTAGAGGCACCATCTGTTTTAGAGGAACCTGAGGTTGTAGATAAAGACCTGCTCTCAGTCTCGGAGCCGTCTATGGACAGTGGGGTTTTTGTTAGCATGCCAGATACTTTGGTAAATGTGACATAGGCATCAAAGAAAACTATGACCAGAGAAGCAGCTGTGGCTGAACAAAAAGGTAAAATGGATAGGATTAAAGTTTATGGAAATCCAAAACCTGAACTACTGACAGTTAAACCCACTGTAGACATCTTAGTTGGACAGGAACAGGAGGGAGACAGTTTGGAAGGTGCCGCAGCAGCAGCAGTTTGTTCTATGGAGGAAGAGGAGGTCACCTTTGGCGCAGTCTACAACTACTACAACCCTCCAACAGACTGGGGTAGACCATTGTCACCAGAGTCTGAGATGTCCATAGAGATTGGCAGCACCATGAGTGAAGAAATACCTGAGCCAGCGGAGCGATTTTACACCCCAGAGTCCTCCACTGAGGTCTCGCAGCCGATTGCAGAGTCCCTCCACACTCTGAAATCTCCTCCGTCCTTTCACACTCCCAGTTCTGACTCCCCTGTCAGGTTTAAGACACCTGAAGAATTTCCCTTCTCCCCTGCAGAACATAAGAGACCCTCCACGGGAGACTCCAATGAGAAGTTCTTCTCACCTGTTCAGTTCTTGAGCTCTCCTGCTGAGGAAGGTTTTAAAACTGACCCATCAGGACTAAACCTGGATGAAAATCAACTCCTCAACCCCAGCATAGGGTCTTTGGGACTGGCCACCCTTCAGGAGAAGGTCCAGGGTATACCTCCAGCTTTCCTCAAACCTCTCATTAAGAAAAGAGTGTTTGAAAATGACACTCTGACCTTTTATGCTGAGGTTTTTGGACTACCTTCCCCTGAGGTTCGTTGGTTTTTCAATAAAACTGAACTCGTGGCAGATGACAGAATTAGAATGGAGAGAGACGGCGATACCATCTCTCTAACGATCCACAGCATCACTAAAGCTGATCAGGGGGAATATATCTGTGAAGCTGTGAACTATGTTGGAGAAGCCAGAAGTGTTGCTCTAGTGGTGGTTGTATCGCAGGAGGTGAGGTTCATGCCAGCACCTCCTGCTGTCACCCATCAGCATGTAATGGAGTTTGATGTGGAGGAAAACGACGGCTCTCGTTCTCCATCGCCTCAGGAGATTCTGCTTGAGGTAGAACTGGATGAAAACGAGGTGAAGGAGTTTGAGAAACAGGTTAAGATCATCACCATTCCTGAGTACACAGCTGACAATAAGAGTATGGTTATTTCTTTGGATGTGTTGCCCAGTGTTTACGAGGAGGGTACTGTGGACTTTGTCACTCAGGAACACAACGATTTGAAAATAGCTTTTGAGGTCACAGAGATGCCGCCGAGGTTCATCAATCCCATCTGTGATTTGGAAACTCCAGAGGGTACCACTGTAATGTTTGAGTGCTCTCTGATGGGAATTCCTTCTCCCATTGTATCCTGGTTCAAAGGTGACAAAAAAATTCCTCACAACACAAAGAAATACCTGCACTCCTCTGACGGAGACAACCACTTCCTGAAGATCTGTAAGGTCACTCTGCAGGAAAGTGGGGTTTATACCTGCAGGGCTATAAACCCTGTTGGGGAGACTCTGTGTAGAGCCTCACTGGTGGTGTTGAGTGCAAAGGCATTCTCGGGGAAGACCAGGGGTAGGGAGCTGACCGCTGTGTCTTTAGGAAGTGCTAAAGTCCAGCCACAGAAGTTTGACCTGATGGTTGGCAACACGTCATTTGATGGTGAACAGGTGTCAGAAATTGAGCTTGAGTTTGAGTTTGAGCAGGAGGCCGACGAGTCACAGCGGGCAGTCCGGCTGGTTGCCAACACGGACAACCAAACGACCGAGCAGGGAGAGAAATATGTCAGCATTAACTTCAGTGTTTTTGCTGAGCCAGCAAAAGATGAAAAGATAGAGTTCAAAGGCAAGTCCTCTGAAATGTGTAACTTCCACTTCCAGGTGACTGAGATGTCCCCTAAATGCGTAATCCCCTTAAATAATGTAACGGCAGCAGTTGGTACGCCTGTCATCCTCCAGTGTTTGTTTAACGGGAAGCCAAACCCCACTGCCAAGTGGTTTAAAGATGGAGAGCCCATCACAGACAGTAGATGTATAATCCAGGAGAAAAGTACTGGTCATTTCAATATGCTCATTACCAACGTGACCCAGAGTGATGCTGGAGAGTACAAGTGCCTGATCCAAAACTCTGCCGGTTCCACAGAAACCACAGCCCTACTGAAGGTCTTCTAGAGCTGAAGCCTGGGAGGCTGGTGGCACAAAGATCAACCTGAAGGTCTTCTGCTCCACCTGTCTGACTTTACACTAATTTGATTTTCATGACTGAACATTAAACTTACTTTTAGCAGTTTTCAGAAACTTTATTGACATCAAAACAATCCAGAGACAAAACTGGTTTCCCTCTGGGTTTAATAAATTCATCTAATTACATAAAAAAATTTCTGTTCGACGTGTTTGGTCAGTTTAAGAGCAGAGTTTTGATCATCTTTGTGTGACCAGCCACCACAGGAAACGTTTGTTTAAAGAGCACCAGGAAGTCGTCTGTTTCTAGTTTTAGTTTTAATTCATGTTCTGTTAGTTTTGAAAAACCTGAGTTTTTATTAGTTTGTCTTAGAAGAATCGAGGTTTAGGTTTTGAATTTTGATGACTCGTGTGAGTGACTTAGCATTTAGAGAAATTAAGTTTTAATTGTTTTTAAAACTCTGTGATTCTTAACTGCAGCTGCTGGTTGAAACTTGTTAGAGTTAACGAGTTAGTTAACGAGTTTCTGCTGTGGAGGTAATAATGAATACTTTTTTATCAACTTTCCACTGAATGTAAAACAGCAGCAGTTTAGAAAGTTTGGTGTGTGTGTGTGTGTGTGAAGAAAACATGGCAAACCAAAATGAAACATATTAAGGTTGTTTTAAATTATTTGCTAAAATAGAAATATTTTATGTAAAGGTTGATTTTTTTTCTGACAGCCAAACAATTAATTAAAAACCTGCTTAAAAATTATTTAACTTTCACACAAACAATAAAACACTTAAATACCTAAACATTTATTAATAACTTGTACTGAGCCCTGATATTAAACATTTAATTTATTTATTTTATTAGAAATAAATCTAAACTCCCTTGAATGCTAATTTTTGTTTGATTTATTGTTTTTGTTGGTTTAATTGTTTTCTTTTGTTGTATTTTGTTGAGTGTTAGGTCTTTCATCTGGTTGTGAATGAAAATGTTAAATTATAAAGCAAGTAGAAAATTCACAGAGTATCTTGACTGAAAAGTTATTTTAAAAGCAAAACTGTGAAACTTTTTTAAAACATTTGTTTGAATGTTTTGTAAATATGTGTAATTTTAGGAACGTATGAGTGCTCAACACAAACCTGCAAAGTTGGAAAACTCTGGTGTTTCGATGGAAGCTTTTTTTGGTTTATTTGTACAGGAATTGTGTTGGTTTGTTTGAGTTTATTTAATAAAATATTTAATGTTTTAAAGTTTAAAGTTGTGTTTTTGTTTTTCTAGTCCAGAAATCATTGTTCAAATGGTACAATCATCAATCTTTAATTACAAAAAAATATCTATTCAGCAGACATCAAATTTCTTCTATTGAACCCAACAGGAATTTGAGACTTATTTAGTAAATTTCTTAGCTATGATGGACCCAAACTCTTATTTTGACAAGTCAACTGAAAACGTCTTCCTGTTTACCCTTTGGTTTTTGACTCAACACCAAATTCTTTTATTCAGTTCTCGTGAACTTCAAAGCCTTAATCAATACTACATTTTCCAATTGTTCAGAATTTCTGGGGGCGGCCATGTTGGAAAAATACAACAAAGATGATCCGGTGATTCAGAATTTGCTGAGTTATCATGAGGACCACAGTGTTTCCAGATATATGATAATTATTGTATTTTCAGTGTAGTTTTAGGTTTCATATGTTATATGATAAATGGGTTTTAGTAAGCCTAAATATATGATAGTTTTAACGTTTCTGTGCACAAAACAAAAAACAAAAACAGTTTCATTTACGCAAACACTAACATATCAGAATTCTTTGTCAAAATATGATAGTCTTAAAGCAACAGTACAGTACTATATTTCTTCTCTAGCACCTCTGGATGGGCAGCACACAGCTGCAATCTATCAAACAGGCAAACAGAAAAATCAACTAGAGCTTGAGCCACAAACAAACTGTAGCTTTGAGGAAAAAATAACAAAAAAATAACAAGTTGCATGAAAACTATTCTTGACCCATGAGTAGCAGAAGGTTCTGATTGTACCACAAATTCTGTTTGATGTTCAACATGGTTTCATGGAGGAGATATGACATGTTAAAAAGAGCCTTCACTTCCTGTTTGGAAGGGGAACTTCAGAGCTTAGATACAACGGAAGTCAGTAGGAGTTTGGATGTGTGACCTCTGACCTCTGAGAGAACACCATCAGTCCTATAGCAGAGACACACTGGGTGGATGAAGACAAAAGTGCTGACAATTCGATGCATAAACAGAATAAATATCACAATTTTGGAAAATGATACAGAAAATTTAATGTGACATCATCAGCCCCATCATCAGAACCAAGCAGGATTGGGTTTAACACTCAATGGGTATCTATGGGGACATTTTTCCTTTCATTTCTGTTGTTTGATGTTTGCTACAGAAATGGAGCTCACTGTTCCTCACTGAGATACCCGTTATGTTTTTTGTTCGGGTTTTTGAAATCCGCAGGAGGAGTTTCTAGACTAAAATCAGGATATTTGGTGAATAATAATAAGGCTGCTTCAGTGCTTATGAATTGGCACACTCAAACATATAAATATTTGTTTCATGTATTAATTGTTAACAACTTTTATGTTGTGGACCTTGTTATCAGTGTTGCCCAATATTTTCTGACAGAACGCTCTAGCACCACCATCACCACCATGGAAGAACAAGAGGAAACCTACTACACTGGTGTCCAGTTACCACAGAAAACTAAAACACTTGAACTCAAGCCAGAGTCCAAACGTTACTCCTCCTCTTTAGAGAAGAAAAAAGAAAAGCCAGTTTTCCTCAGTCAGCTCTCACCTGCGGCTGTAACCGCAGGGGAGACTGCCAGGTTCACAGTCCAAGTGTCAGGCTTTCCAAAGCCTGCAGTTCAGTGGTTTCACAATGGGACAGTGATAAAGACCTCCTCTGTGTTCACACTGATAGAGGAGAAGGAGGAGTACACCCTGGTAATCACCAAAGTCACATCGGAGTATGAGGGCGAGTACTCGTGCACTGCCACCAACAGGTTTGGTCAAACAACTTGCACCACATACCTTGAAGTAAAAAAACCTGACATCAGCCAGGCAGAGAGATGGGTGGAAAAGATGTTTAAGGTTACGGGTCAACCTCCCACGTTCACAGTTCAGATCCAGCCAGTGACGTGCTCAGAAGGAGGAGAAGTTTCTTTTAATTACAGAGCCAGTGGTGATCCAACTCCTGATGTGAAGTGGTTCAGGGGGGCTTTCCAGATCCAGCCTAGTAAAAACTGTGTATTTGTAGCTAATCTTGATGGATCTGGGCAGATTAGTATAAGGAACGTCAAACAGGAGGACAGTGGTTTATACACATGTAGGGCGTCCAACCAGTTTGGTGAGGCAGCTTGTAGTGCCGAGCTGGTTGTGTTTAAAAAGTCTGTTTCTTATAAAGAAGAGCTGACTGTGGTTCAGAAGAAAGGCTATAAGGTTTCAGTATCAGAACAGGCGACAGAGTCTCGTCTGTACCAGGTCAGCCTCCCGGGTCAGGACAGAACCAGGTCAGATCAGATGGTTTACACCATTGGTACTGAAGACAGGAAAATCATTCAGAGTGAGCAGGTGGACTCACTTCAGGAAGTCAATGTCTCTGCTGCCACTGTCCATCGGGAGAAGTTGACTCATCAGGCAGCAGTGCTTCAGGCCCATGAGGTAGAGGAGAAGGTGTCGGTGGGGTTGACCCACCCAGCTCTGGTGTCAGCTGTTCCTGGAAAACAGCTCCACATGGCAGCATTCACATCATCTGTGGAGGAGAGTCAGGGCCTCACCGAGCAGCACTGTGATCGCATTCAAAGTCCTGAGGTCGTCAAAGTGCAGCCAGCCAGAGAACAAATGTCAAAGATGATGTCTGCTGTGGCTGAGGAACTCACCCCTTTTTCTACTGTCATCACAGGGCTCCTGGCTGACAGGAAGCCTGCTACTATTAAACCCACCCCCGAGCCTAAACACCTGGTCAGCGGGCATCAGGTTGAATCACAACTACCCATCATGAAGGAACAGTCTGAGGATATCCCCAAACCACAGGAAGAGAAGGGCTACAAGGTTAAAGAGGGGGTTAAGATTTTATACTCAGCCCAATCTGATGAGAAGCGACTGCTTGAAGAAGGCCACACAGCTGAACTAGCAACAGCAGAATCTGCTGTTCAGTCCACCATTATTAAAGAACAGCATAGACCCATTATAACCTCTCTCACTGAGTCCAAACAGACTCTTTCTAAAGAGATAAAGTTCTCCATGGAGAGGCCTGCAGAAGAAGCAGCTCATCTCTGTAAGGACACAATGATGAAGGCAGCTTTAACCATGGAGGAGAGGCAGATGCTCCAGGCGGAACCAACCCAACATCTGCCAAGTCTGGACAGTGCAGTCTCTGTTCAGTCAGAGGTGGAAAAAGGCCAGGTCCTTCACCTGCAGGTGATCACAGATCAGGACCTCCTTCCATCTGAGACAAGCTTCACCTATGAGAAACCAACATCAGAGCAGGCAAGTACCAGGAAAAGTCCCACATTGTTGCACGCTGTTAGCCAAGATGAGCAACAGACTGTGGCTTGTGAAGACACTTCAGAATTTGAGGCCAAGGCCAGCTCAATGGTCATCCAACCCCAGAAAGAGGCTCCACATTTGTTGCATCTGCAGTCCACCCAGCCTGTGGAGGTGCTGCCCAAAGAGGGTGTTCTCTCCACGGAGAGGCCTGACCAGCAGTTAGCAGCACAGAAACAAGAAAAATCAAGGAGCCATGCTGCTGTCTCAGAAGAGAAAAGAGAAATCACAGCAGATTATCATGCAGAGATGGATTTGTCTGTGACTGGAATTCAGTCCAAGCTTCGAATTGAGCCCAAGCCTCAGAAGATCCTCCAGCTTTCTTACCAGCCCATGCAGCTGCCAAAGGAGACACCCATCACTATTGATGTTAGGCAGCAGAAAGCTTTAGTTCAGAAGGAGGATCGCTGGAATGTGATGCATGTCACCAGTGTAGCAGAAAGTCAGGCCCTAGAGGAGGGTCACACAGATAGTCTGTCAGGTGTTGACACATTCAAAGGTGTGATGGACATAGAGCCCAAAGTACCCACAGAACCTGTCCAGATTGAGGAGAAGGAGATCTCCACAGAGAGCAGTATCTCACTGGTGGCAGCAGAACAGGACTTTGCTGTCCAGATTCAGGAGGGTCAGTCAGTCAGGCAGTCTATAGTGATGGATGAGAAGAGAATCCTGACTGGGGAGCTCTCTCAAGAGATTTCTAAGTCTCCGTCCACTAAAGTGATTGTCAGTATGCAGCCAAAACCATCCTTGATGGCATCAGAATCTAAAGACAGCACAGCTCTTCCTAAAGAGATGACATTTGTGATTCAGATCCCCAAACCATCTAGTCTGAATATACGGCACCAGCTCAGAGAAGCTCTTCAGTCTGCTGTGGCTAGTGACCAGCCAATCTTACTGGCAGATGTTGTTGGAAGGTTACAGACTGTTGAAGTGCAAGAAGTCAAAGTTCAACGAGAGCCCAAACAAGCCATGTTTACATATCTGATTACAACAACAAGTGCCCCCATGGAGATCACCCTGGCTTTTGAAGGGGAATACCCTCAAACAGCTGACCTGAGGACTGAACTCCAAGCAGCTTTTTACTCCATTGTATACCAGGAGACCCAAGTTCTTACCTCAGAGCATCCAGGCACTATGCAGATAGACAAACCTCAGAGGGCTCAGATCACCTCAGGCAGGTCTAAACAGATGCTGTCCTCTGTGGTAGAGACTGTGAGCATGGCAGAAACTGCAGTAGGCTTCACAGCAGTGAAATCCCAAGCTGCTGCACTGAAGACTGAGTCGGAAATCACAGTTGAAAGTTCTGCAGGAGAGAAACAGGTTGTAGTGCAGGAGTCCAAGGCAGCAAAGGTGGAACAGTCAATTTCATCTCAGAGAAAAACTGTGGCAGAGGCTGAGGCGGCTTTTGAGCAGTCAGTGCATGTATCAAGACAAGAAATTAAGTCTGTATCAGTGGAAACCAAACAGTCAGTTGAAGTCAGCATTCAACAGGAGCACAAGGAGGAGATCTTGAAAAAGGAGATCACAATATCCAGGCCAGAGCAGAGAGAATACCCTGAAATAGTTACTCCTTTGGAGGATTTATCCATTGAAGAAGACAGTAATATAACCTTTAGCACAACCATTAAGTATACCACTAAGGTAAACTGGTTTTTCAATGGGAAATTGGTGAAGTCTGGCAAAGAGTTCAAGTGTTCCACAGATCATGACACATACTCACTGATTATCTACAAAGTTGTCAAGGAGAGGCATCAAGGAGAGTATGTTTGTGAGGCTGAGAATGAAGCCGGCAGGACAACAACATCTTCAAGACTCACTGTGGTCCCAAGAGGTTTGAAAACAGGAACAATTATTGATCATTTATTCATTCATCTACTACTAATTCATACAACTGGGTTCATTCCAAGTCACTCTGGTTTGTGGATTCATTTCGGCATGAGCACTGTTAGCAGGGCACTGAGTTGTACTAACTCACCATGTTTTGTTCGTTCCACATCATTTCCCGATCAGTCTTAAAAACCAGAACCATCACATCCATGCAAGTTCATCAGAAGTTTTTGTGGTTAATGGTGATCTTGCAGTTATGGTTGTCATGTCACTGGTTTTCGAGACTCCATGGTCTTTTTATGATCACGCTAGCATGTCAGAGGCAACAGGTTCTGAATTATTGGTTTGTCTCATTTCTTCAGGTCCATTTCCTTCACTTCACCATACTTTTCTTCTGGCATGTTTGCTGGCTTCAACTCTGCAGTTTCATTTTCATAAAGTGTTTGTTTCTCTTTGTTTCAGCTAGAACTGTAGCCCAATGAGAACTTTCTTCAGTGAAACCATGGGGCTATTGTTCTTGTTGTTTTTTCCTCCACCACAGTCTCTCATGATTTGTTTTCACCCTTGTTCTACATTCCACCATCTGTGTTCCTTATATGTCACCTTTTTGTTTACAACAGTACTAGTGGATGTCATAACTAAAACTTGTGTTCTACTGTGTCTCTGTGTGCCTCAGCGCCACCTGTTTTCAAGCAGAAAATCAACCCAGTGGACATCAATGTTGGGGACCATGCAAAGTTTGACTGTGAGACAGAGGATGCTCCAAACGTGACCTTCAAATGGTATAAATCTGGTATTGAAATCAGGCCGAGCGACAAGTATCGTATCATTAGCCACCACAATCATTCCTCTGTGGAGATCCTGAACCCAGTGAAGGCTGACAGCGGTGACTACACTTGCAAGGCTTCGAACCAGCATGGCTACGACAGCTGTTCGGCCTCTCTCATTGTTACGGGTAAGATCCCAGTGGGAACCGTTTATATTATTACTGTATGTGCCTGTTGGAGAGAGAGAGAGAGAGAATTATATACAAGCTGTGTTTTGTTCTGACTTCTTATGGTGCTGTGTGGAAGGCAGGGTTTGATTTCAAGAATTATTTTTTTTCCTGATTGCACCCACACCCCTCACCAAGTTGGACAGTTGACTTTGTTTTGATGTTCCTCTCATGTTTTAAAACACTGTGTATGTTCTGCCTGCTTTCCATAGAGATGTACCCGCCAGTATTTGTTTTAAAACCAGATCCAATGACACTGTTTGTGGGTAAACAAGCTGTTCTGCAGTGCTCACTCACTGGATCTTCACCCATGGAAGTTGTATGGCTCAAGGACAATGTAGTCATCTCCTCTGAAGGAAACTATGTCATAAAAAGTGAAAAGAACAAGTTTTCACTTAATATAAAGAGTCTTGAGTTGACTGATCAAGGGGTATACCTGTGCAAGGCCTCTAACAGTGTTGGCACAGCCACGTTTACCACTGAGCTCAGAGTTATTAACAAGCCCAGCTTCGTTAAGACCTTTGAGCCGGCATCAGCTGCTGTCAATGAACCGCTGAGGCTGGAATGCCAGGTGGACGAGGACACTGGGGTGACAATCACCTGGACCAGGGATGGTAAAAAAGTCCACCAGAGCATGGACTGTAAGATGCCTTTTGAGGACAAAGTGGCTGTTCTTGAGATACCCAAGTCCAAACTGAAGGACTCTGGGAAATATGTGTGCACAGCCACAAATGAGGCTGGGAGCTCCTCCTGTGAGGCTGTGGTAACAGTTCAAGGTAAGACCCTGACGGATCAGCTGGTTTTAGTTTTGAGACATCTGTAGATGTAAGGTGGTAGTTTAAAGCTTTCAGCTGCTTCCAACCATGTAGTCTGCTACTAACACTTTACATGGCTGTCCTCTGTTTTTCTTCTTAATCTTCTGTCACTTGATGTGTTTCTGTCTCTGTTTGGCCATATTTACAAGTACTGTATAAGTGTTTGTGAACACTCTTCCAGAGCCCCCTGCTTTTGTCAGAAAAATGGAGCCTAAGATAACATGGAAGCAGGGTGCACCTGCACGCTTACAGTGCACTGTTAAAGGATCACCAGAACTACACATCCACTGGTTCTGGAACGACCGGGAGCTTAGTGATGGAGACAAATATAAGCTCACCTTTAAGAACGGAGTTGCTTCTGTGGAGATCTTGAACCTTCTGGTCACAGACAGTGGCACCTACACTTGTGAGGTGTCTAATAATGCTGGTAGTGAGAGCTGCAGCACATTTATAGCTGTTAAAGGTTTGTCCTGTGTCACATGTACATTACTCTCTGATTAGTTCAGAAAACCTGTGGTAATAACTGCATACACTTTAATCTTTTGATATTCAGAGCCTCCATCCATTAGAAAAGATTTACTGACTGTAGAAGCTGTAAAAGGAGTTGCAGCTCACCTGGAGTGCGAGATCGCAGGAACTGCTCCTTTTGAGATCAGCTGGTTAAAAAATAAGAAACCCATCACAAGTGACCAGAAGTTTAAAATAATTTCCCAGGATTCTCTTTCAAGACTGGAGATCCAGACATTTGAAAGTGCAGATGTTGGTGATTATCAGTGTGTCATATCCAACGATGTAGGGAAAGTCACCACCAAGGCCTCAGCTAAACTGAAAGGTTTGTGAACCTCTTACAGACTGAGGTTTAATGCTACTCCTCACATCTTCAGGCTCAGTTTTAATGTGTAACATGTTTCTATAGAGCCGCCATCTTTCTCAAAGAGAGTGGAAAGTGTGACAGCCATGTTGGGAAACCCAGTAAAATTACAGGGAACCTTAAAGGGTTCATCTCCTATCACTGTAAAATGGAAGAAAGACTCTGAAATCCTCAGAGATGATGATCCAAACATCAAGATGGTGTTCGGGAACAATGTTGCAACCTTATCCATAACTGCAGTGGCTATCAGCCACGGCGGCAAGTACTCATGTCAGGCAGAAAATGAGGCTGGGCAACAAAAATGTGAAGCCACCCTGACTGTGCAAGGTCTGACAAAATCTTTGACAGTTCTTCTCTCACCTACAGGTTCAAATCTTTCTTTTTATAACCATCAACTCTCTTACACTAGAACCTGCCAGAATCGTAGAACCTGCAGAGTCCATTAGTGTGACTGCCGGGGATTCGGCCACACTGGAGTGCACCATTTCTGGAAGTCCAGAGCTGAAAGTGAAATGGTTTAAAGATGGAAAGGAGATGATCAGTGGGCGTAAATATAAAATGACTCTGAAGGATAACATTGCCACTATGAAGATTCTGACTGCAGAGAAAGGAGACACTTCAGAGTACAAAATGGAAGTGTCCAATAAAGTTGGGAAAGACCAGTGCACATGCTCAGTCACAGTGTTAGGTCAGAACATCTGCTCTCCTGCACATTCTTTACATATTTATCTACCAGTATCTTACTTATTAAACAGTAAATAGCTGTCTTAGAAAAGAGACTAAGGCTCAAATGAGGATCCGGTAGTAGAATCAAGGACAAGGGGACGAATCAGAGATCAGGTTTTGAATCAAGGACCAGGGTCAAATCAAGGACTGCGGTAGAATCTGGAATCAGGAGTACAATCAAAGACCAGGATAACAGTAAGTCTAGGGTAGAATTAAAATTAAGAGTAAAGTCCAGACCTACGGTACAATCAGGGCCCAGATATAGAACCATAAACAGAACCATGGACCATGGGTAGGATTGTGAACCATGGGTAGAATCATGGACCATAGGTAGAATCATGAACCATGGACACAATCCTGAACCATAGGTAGAATCTTGGATTACAGTAAGAATCATATACTATGGGTAGAGTTAAGGACCAGGAGTAGAATTAAGGACGAGGGGTAGAATCAGGGGCTAGAGGACGATTCTGGGCCGGTAGTAATTGAACATCTCACATATAATTGTTAAGTGTGATTATGAATATTTATTGCAGCCAAATTCCAGGACTTCATCAGGCAAACATGACTTGATTTGATTTAAAAACTGCTTCAGATATAAATGTGTAGAAGTTTATTTTGCCTTCTTTTATTGTGTGAAACATCTTTTTTTTTATTTGTTTTGACTTCCCAAAAATGAAAGTGGTTTCAACCTCAAGTTAAACCAGAGTTTACATGGCATGATTTTCCGAAACAGCACAAACTGTGTTTATATATGAGGTACTTTTTTCTTCAATAACCAGATCGAATAATGCCTCCAACTTTCACCAAGTCCCTCAAAAGGGTTGACGGCAATTTTGGTAATGACGTCTCCATGGACTGCAAGGTGTCTGGGTCCCAACCCATGACCATATCATGGTTCAAAGATGACCAGGAAATA
>JARVLU010000255.1:3620431-3633293 GCA_031762415.1 Simpsonichthys santanae
ATCTGGAGCCAAGTTTCAACCTGAGTTCAAAGACAGCTCTGCTATGCTGAAGATCATTTGGCTGGAGAAGACCGACTCTGGAGTTTACAAATGCAGAGCTTCCAACTCTGCTGGCTTTAAAGAGACCAGCGGCACACTCTACGTTAAAGGTTATGAGTCTTATTGAGTGTTTTTGTGTGTTTTGTGTTATATCTTTTAAGTGCTTTCATGCTAACATGAAGTGAATCTGTGCTTTGTTGATGGCCTCCAGAGCCCCCAGCGTTCACAGAGAAACCAGAAAACCAGGATGTTATACCTGGAGCCAAAGTTTCCTTCAGAGCTGCTTTCACTGGAACTGCTCCTTTGGCTATCAAGTGGTTCAAAGAGGAGAAGGAAATTGTAACGGGAGGCATTTATTTTATAAAGAAGGATGCCTCTTCCAGCTCTTTGGAGCTTCACTCAGTAAAACCCAGTAACTCTTCCAAATACACCTGTCAAGTGTCCAACGATGCAGGGAAGGTGGACTGCACTGCAGTCCTGTTTGTGAAAGGTGCTTGTCTTCAGTTCTATGTGGCGCTGCATGAACATGTCTCTACAACATGAATGTGATGCTAACATGCTTCCTGTCCTATAATGTATGTTAACCTCTTATCTCAGAGCCTCCCGTCTTTGTGAGGAAGCTTGATGCAACCAAACTCATCACCAGCGGCAACTCCACCAGGCTGGAATGTAAAGTGACGGGCAGTCCCGTCATCAGTTTCAAATGGTTCAAGGACGAGATGGAGATCAGCACTAGCCCTAAATTCCTAATCAGTCTGACTGACCTAGAGGCAACTCTTGAAATATTAAACTGTTCAGTGGAAGACAGTGGAGATTACGTCTGTGTAGCATCGAGTGAGGCAGGAAATGACCGGTGCAGCAGTACGGTCACAGTTAAAGGTTGGTTTATTCACAGACTTTATTTCTGGTTATCATCAGTATCTGTTCCTGTTTTAGGAAGTTAGGCTTTTGTTTTGGACATTCAGATTGTGTTTATTAGTCAACAACATGCTCTCAGTGAACATTTAAGAGAAAATTCTGGTTTTCGAACTGATTGAGTACATTATATTTAAACTCTCAGAGATTTTTGTTGCACGCTTAACAGCTTCAGTTTCTTCAGTCTGGTGTTCTGCTCATTGTTTTGCTCGTTGTTGTCTTTTAGAACCTCCAGTCTTTATACGTAGTTTGGAGTCCAAAGATGTGGTGAAGGGTTCTGAGATGATTTTGGAGTGCCAGGTTTCTGGTTCTGCTCCTTTCACTTTGTCATTTTATAAAAACTCTAAAGTGATCAGAAATGACAGAAGACATCGGATCACTGTGAAAGAGAACCTGCTGGCCCTGCAGGTCCTTGCAGTGGAGGCAGGAGATGTTGGTTTATACCAGTGTGCTGTTGAGAATGAAGTGGGCAGATCATCCTGTGAATGTCAAGTGACCCTCAAAGGTTGGTTTCATGTTGCGGTTTTTACTCCGGTCATTAAAGAATGCTTTGATTTGATTTCTGCTTTTGTCTACAGTAGGAAATTAGAACATAATTCCATCTTTTTATAGCTTTATTTTTCCTTTAGTCTTGACAGAATCACCAATAGAAAGTTAAAAATCCACTTTTTTTGGTTTTGTTTACATTAAGGTCTTTGTTGGAAGGCCTTCAAAATTATACAACCTCAAATCCATTGGTTTGGGTTGTTTGGAAAATGTAAATATTGCGACTTTGGCATGATTTCTCATTTTTTCCTTGTAGAACCGCCATCATTTGTAAAAAAGCACGAGAACCTCAGTCCTCTGGTTGGCAGTGACATTTCTCTGCAGTGCATTCTGAAGGGCTCCGAGCCCATCACAGTGACCTGGTTAAAAGATAACCATGAACTGAAAGAGGCTGAAAATGTTCACATTTCTTATGAGAACAGAACTGCGGTGCTGCTGATCAGCTGCCTTCAGAGTCAACATGGAGGCAAATACTCATGTCAGGCTCAGAACCAGGCTGGCAGTCAAACATGCTCGGCTCTGCTGACGGTCAAAGGTTGGTTAGAGTTCTGCTTTTATTTGTTAATTTACCAAAAAATGTGCAATAATACAGTTATGAACTTCAAAAGTCACACATTTGACTTAACTATCAGAAAGTTTGGTTTAAGTAGCCAACAACATGACATTTAACATAAAGGAACAGTGAGTACAACAATTATCTAAGAAGAAAATGTTTTAGATTTCATCAGTATGTCACACCTACTAATTAGACCAGAGATAGAACCAAGAACCCATGAAAGAATTAGGGACCAAAGACATAATCAGGGTTGTGTGAGATAGAATTATGGACTGGAGACAGAATCAGAGATCAGAGTTAGAATCCAAGACCAAGGATAAAATCAGGGACCTGAGATAGAATCAGAGTCTGGAAATAGAATCAGGGACCAAAGAAAGAATTAGAAACCCCAGCTAGAAGCACCAAACAAAAACAGAATCAGGGACCAGAAGTAGAATCAACGACCAAGGGTAGAATCAGGGACCTGGAATAGAATCAGGGACTAAAAAAAGAATTAGAAATCCAGGATAGAATCAGCAAACAAAAACAGAATCAGGGATGGGGAGCTAGAATCAGCGACCAAGGGTAAAATCAGGGACCAGAAGTAGAATCAATGACCAAGGGTAAAATCAGGGACCAGAAGTAGAATCAATGACCAAGGGTAGAATCAGGGACCAGAAGTAGAATCAATGACCAAGGTTAGAATCAGGGACCAGAAGTAGAATTGGGGACTGTAGATAAAACCAGGAACTATAAATAGAATAAGGGACTAGAGCTATAATTGTGGACCAGGGATAGAATCTGGGACTAGAGAAAGAATCAGGATCTGGTTTTTAAGAACAACCATGCAAGTTGATGAGATCCAAATTAGTCTTTTCCTTTATTGAACTCATTTTATTTCTTGCTGACATTTTTTGTTGATATTCCAGAACCAGCTAAGATCACAGAAGATGTAAAGTCTATCAGTGTTACTCAGGGGGATCCAGCCACGTTGGAGGCTCGGTTCTCAGGCACAAAACCACTGAAGGCCAAGTGGCTAAAGGCTGGGAAGGAGCTGACCTCAGGCCAGAGGTTTAAAATACAAAGCACAGACACCAGCTCTGTACTCAAGATTATCAAAACTGAGAAAAGTGACAGTGGTGAATTCATCTTTGAGGTTTTAAATGACGTTGGTCAAAGTTCTTGCGAGGCCACCCTTACTGTCCTTGGTCAGTTCTTGATGTGCAGAGTGGATTTATCTTATGTTTTGTATAATTTACTTTTAGTTTCATTGTTGCTTATGGATGTTTTCTTTTATATCCATGTTAGATCAAGTATTTCCTCCATCTTTTACAAGAAAACTGAAGCAGACAGAAGGTATCAAAGGATCATTTGCTCAGCAGGAGTGCCTTGTGGCTGGCTCCTTGCCAATAACCATCCAGTGGTTCAAAGATGAGAAGGAGATCCAGACTGATGAGAAACACAAATGTACATTTTTTGAGAATGTTGCTTGTCTGGAAATCTCTGATCTTCACATTAAAGATGGCGGCAGTTACACCTGCATAGCTAAAAACAAAGCAGGGACCGTCCAATGCTCTGGGATCTTGGTAGTGAAAGGTGTGAACATGGTTTTGATTGGAGGATGTGTGAATCAAATCTGTTTGAAATGATTTTACAAACACCGGTTTGTTTTTTTCTTACAGAACCACCTTTCATTCTTCAAAAGCCAGAATCAATGAATGTTTTGCCTGGCTCAAAGGTCCAGTTTAACGTTCTGGTCTCTGGCACGCCACCACTGTCCATCAAATGGTTCAAAAACAAGAAAGAGATTTTATCCAGTTCTGACTGTTCTGTGGTCAAAGACAACACTTCAAGCTCTTTGGAGCTCTTCTTTGCTAAAACCACTGATTCTGGAGATTACGTGTGTGAAATACAGAATGATGTTGGCTCCACCTCCTGTCAGGCAGCGCTCTTTGTCAAAGGTTATCCGTCTTTATTTGACATAATTCTTTAGTTAGGGCATGTTTTGATTTACTTCTCTTTGATAATCTTTAGTTTCTAATTGGACATTGATACATTGTTGTAGTTTCAGTTGTACTATTTTCAGAATGACTCAATCATACTTACAGTCAGTGGTGTTTTTTTGTTTGTTTCTCAGAGCCTCCTAAGTTTACACAGACCCCGGCTCGTTTGTCTGTAGTGCGACCCGGTCAGAGTAAAGTGTTTGAGTGTCAGGTAACTGGAACACCTGAGATAGACATCTACTGGTTCAAGGAAGGCTCTGAGATCAGTGCCAGCGATCGGCACAGGATCACCTTCGTTAATTCAGTGGCCACTCTGGAAGTCTGTGGAGCTGATACCAAAGATGGTGGCCTTTACTACTGCGAGGCTCGCAATGAGGCCGGCAGTGTGAGCTGCAGCATGGAGCTCAAGGTCAAAGGTCAGCATCTTACTGTGCCGGAGTTCAGAGAGTCAAAACCTTAAAGAGTTGGACATGAACAGATTCTTATTGTTTGGTTTCAACTCGTATAACTCTCCGTTGTTTAGACCATCGGTTATTTACAACAAAATAGACTCTTGAGGGACATTTTGTGACAGTTTACTCTCTCCTATCTCAGAGCCACCATCATTTATTAAAGAACTGTGTGCAGCTGAGGCGGTGAAGGGCTCCAGAGCCTGTTTTGAGTGCCAGGTTGCAGGGACAAGTCCGTTTGAGATAACATGGCACAAAGATGGAAAGGAGATCAAGCCCAGTGCTAAACATGGCTTTTCCCAGCTGAATGACACTTTGAGCCTGGAGGTGCACAGGTGTGATGCTGTAGATGTTGGTGAATATCAGTGTAATGTAGCTAACGAGGTGGGCAGCTGTACCTGTAAGACGACACTAAACCTCAAAGGTTGGTCTAGTCAACGTTATAAATCCACTTGTTTTATCCGTTTGAGGGGAAATTTGAAAATTTCACTCTGTTTTTCTAATAGAACCTCCAACATTTACGAAGAAACTCGAGGACAGTGTTACCATTCTGGGTAAGAAGGCAGAGTTTCAGTGTGTTGTGGTAGGCTCGCCCACTCTGTCTGTACAATGGCAGAAAGATGAGGACTGGATTCTAGAGGATCCAAAGATTGAGAGAACATTTGAGAACAACGTGGCGACTCTCAGGATTCCTGCCTGTGAGGCGTCTCACAGCGGTAAATATGTCTGTCAGGTGGTAAACGAGGCTGGACAAGATAAGTGCTTTGCTTCTCTCACAGTGCAAGGTAACCTGAGAGACATCTGTCAGATTCTTCCACAGATTAAAATTGGTCGGAAACCTTCTCAAATGTTTGCTTTGCTTTATAGAACCTCCTCAGATCTTAGAGAAACCTGAGGAGATGAAAGTTACCATTGGAGATCCAGTCAGTCTGGACTGTAAGGTGAAAGGCTCACCTGAGCTCAAGGTGAGATGGATGAAAGATGGCAGGGAACTGCAGTCCATCAGGCAGCACAAGCTGATCTTTGAGAACAACATCAGCAGCCTGAAGATCCAGGCTGCTCAGAGAGCCGACGAAGGAGAATATGTGTTCGAGGTGTCAAACCACATCAGCAGCTGCTCTTGTAAAGTCAAAGTGGTCGTCTTAGGTTGGTGTGACGAACACGTCCGCTGTGGCTCGTGCCCACACGTTGACAGAGTCTCATAATGTTCTTACTGTTGTTTTGGTGACAGAACAAGTGATCGCGCCGAGCTTCATCAAACCACTCGTAAACATGCAGGAGATTTTGGGCTCCTTTGTGCAGATCTGTTGTAAAATATCTGGTTCCCTGCCCATCTCTGTGGAGTGGCAGAAAGACGGGAGAAAGATCTCCAGTGGTGTCAAGTACAAACTCATTCAGCAGGACAACTCGGTGTCGTTGGAGATGGAACAGCTCGAGATCTCTGATGCAGGATCTTACTCTTGTAAGCTGACAAACGCAGCAGGAAGCTGTGAAAGTAGCGGATCCCTCACAGTCAAAGGTCAGACTCTGCAGCTCTGTTGGTCCTGAAAACAAAGATGAGTAGCTTTTTAACCTGCTTTATTTTATCATCTTCAGAGCCGCCCAGCTTTGTGACGCCGCCTGAACCACAGGTGGCTCTGCCCAATGCCACCGTGCGCTTCAAAAGCACATTTAAAGGCATGCCTCCGTTCACTGTCAAATGGTTCAAGGAGGACACGGAGCTCATGACTGGGCCCAGTTGTTTTACAGGCATGGACGAAAACTCATGCTTCTTAGAGCTCTACTCAGTGGCCGTAACTCAGACTGGAGTTTATTCTTGCCAAGTCAGCAATGATGCTGGTTCTGTACGTTGCAGTGCAGATTTAACGGTCAAAGGTTGGATTTTTATTTTCTAAATCAACTCTTTCATGGTTTCATTCGTCTCCTGCTCTAGCTTCTCAGATCTGTGTTTTTATTTTTTTTATTTTTAACTGAATGCAGCCTCTCATCTTGTGGCCTTTGTGTAGCGTCAGCTGCTAACCCGTCAGTGTCAGCTGTGTCTTGCTCAAATGCTCCTTTCTGCTCCCAGCTGCTGACATGTCTGTGTTTTGGTTTCCAGAACCACCTGAGTTTGTACTGAAACTCCCCGCCACTAAGTTTGTGAAGCGGGGTGAATCACTCCGGCTGGAGTGTAAAGTCAGTGGCTCGGCCCCCCTGAAAACCACCTGGTACAAACATGACACCAGGGTCTCAGAGGGGGGGACCTGCAGGACATCATTTGTTGACTCGGTGGCAGTCTTGGAGCTGCTGTCCAGCAGCTTTGATGATGATGGAGTGTACACGTGTGAAGCTCAGAATGATGCTGGCAGTGTCAGCTGCAGCACCACCCTAACTGTGAAAGGTCGGCCTCTCACTGACTTTCTCCCACTTAACGCTGACAGCCGTAACAGCTGGACTTGTTTCATGTTTCCATCCCTGATCCTGGATGGTGAAATCTTGTCTTCTTTGTTTGAGACTTTAATTTTGCTGCTGCTCAGATGCTAACGTTCTACCCTTCAGACCCTAACCAAACATTATTCTGCTCTTATTCTAATATCCAAACAATTTTCACAGCTTCCCCAATAACTCTTCCAACTGCAATCTCTTCTCAAAACTCACACCTTACACAGTGTGCTGTCTGATAAGCACATTTACTGTGATAACTGTAGGTCTAACAGCTTTTCAGCACCATTAAAACCTCTGATAACAACTTTAAACAAGCTTATCTGTACAGTTTCTAATCCTCACAGAAGCTGTTCCTTAAGAACTTGATCACAAATTCCACAACGGTTCAGATCATTTCACCCATAACTCCACCTCTAACCAGTTCCTCATCAAATTCCACATCAATCTTCAGCCTGAGCTTGTTGTGGAAAATTTCCATTTCAGAAACTTTTAACTTCAAATTCATAATTCTCGCATCTTTAAAACACAACTGACATCCTAACTCATAGAGCAAAACTAATAACTAATATTACCTGATTGTTTTACTGAAAGATTTAAATTTCAAGTTTAAATTAAACTCTGCTGTCTTCATTATTGTTTCAGCAACAACCGTCACTGGAGTTTTAATAACCTTACACAAAAACACACTTGTTCTTACTTTCAGTCCAAAGTTTCTATCCACTTCTTTCTAAGGTTAAATATTTAATTTTGTCCTTTAATGATTGATTCAAACCTTTTTTTTTTTTTTCAAGGGTGGATTAATTCTACAACAATCAGCTTTGTTCATTTTGCAAAACAAGTTTGTATTTTCTTTTTAATCCACACAGGGTCTAAATTAAATGTACATGCTCCAATATATCCATACACTTCACTAGTATTCAGTTAAATGTCCCCCAGCCAGTCTCAACTGAACCTAAGGATTTTGTCTCCATCAACAAGGTTCTGGCAGAATTCTAGATGATAACATATCTCTTTTCTTCTTGGAAGAACCGGAAGGCTTTAATTAAACTAGTTGCTTTCCTGGAAACTGATCCAGCTTTTAATCAGAGTCCACAAATTTTCACTCGTGTTGAGGTTGGGACTTTGGTACAGCCAGGTCCAGAAGCTTGATGTTAGTCTGACTGAATCAGTAACCAGTTCTGGTCTTTAAGGGTTATTGTCCCAGTGAAGCAGTCAAATGACAGAAAGACTGATCTTTTTGGCCACAAAGACAAGAAGGATGACTAAAGAAGTCAAGGCAAGGCTTTCAAACCAAAGAACACTGTACCAACTGTCAAGCATGGTGATGGTATCATCATGATGTGGGGCTGATCCATTGCATAAAGCAGGTTGGGCAACAAGGAAGGACTAAATTCTTCAACTTCACCTTAGACTAACAGCTTGACAATTGAAACCTAGGTCCAAAAGAACAATGATCACAAATGCACATAAGAGCTGGTTTCTGATTGGATAAAACGTCAGAGCTGGTTTCTGGTTGGATAAAACGTCAGAGTTGGTTTCTGATTGGATAAAACACCAGAGCTGGTTTCTGATTGGATAAAACGGGCACCTGCTTGAATATTTGATGTAAAACGAAGTCTGCTTCAGAAAACCAACCAGTTTATCTGAACTGTACCAGTTCTGCCAAGAAGAACAAGTGACTGGATATCAGCCAGAATCTGCCAGAATCTTGTAAATGGAGACAGAAAGTCTGAGGTCCAGGTGACACTGCCTAAAGGACATTTAACTAAATATTAGTGGAGAACATGGATAAATCTGAGCCTGTATGTATAATTTTGACCACGTGTGGATCAAAGAATCCATGATAAATTTAATATAGTTTAAAATGTCATTGAAGCCGTGAGCTGTAGAATCACCCCACCCTGATAATACAACAATTTAAATAAAAGAGAAGACATTTATGTTCACGATGAGTGGTGCTTGAAAGTTTGTGAACCCTTTATAATTTTCTACATTTCTGCAAAAATATGACCTAAAACATCATCAGATTTTCACACAAGTCATAAAAGTGGATAAAGAGAACCCAGTTAAAATAAGACAAAAATGTATAATTGGTCATTTATTTATTGAGTGAAATTATCCAATATTACATGTTTGTGGGTTGCAAAAGTATGTGAACCTTTGCTTTCAGTATCTGATGTGAACCCCTGTGTAGCAATAGCAGCAACTAAATGTTTCCAGTAACTGTTGATCAGTCATGCACGTGGAGGAGTTTTAGCCCATTCCTCCGTGCAGAACAGTTACGACTCTGAGATGTTGGTGGGTTTCTCACGTTAACTGTTCGCTTCAGGTCCTTCCACAACATTTAGATTGGATTAAGGTCAGGACTTTGACTTGGTCATTCCAAAACATGAACTTTATTCTTCTTGAACATTCTTTGGTAGAACCACTTGTGTGCCGAGGGTCACTGTGTTGCTGCATGACCCACCTTCTCTTGAATTTCAGTTCATGAACAGATGCTCTGACATTTTCCTTCATAATTTTCTGATATAATTCAGAATTCATTGTTCCATCAACGATGACAGGCCGTCCTGTCCCAGATGTAGCAAAACAGGCCCAAACCATGATACTACCACCACCATGGTTCACAGATGGGATAAGGTTCTTCTGCACGAATGCTGTTTTCCTTTCTCCAAACAGAACTCTTTTCATTTAAACCAAAAAGTTTTATTTTGGTCTCATCCATCCACAAAACATTCTTCCAACAGTCTTCTGGATTGTCCACGTGATCTTCATCAAACTGCAGACGAGCAGCGATGTTCTTTTTGGAGAGCAGTGGCTTTCTCCTTCAACCCTGCCATGACACCATTGTTGTTCGGTGTTCTCCTGATGGTGGACTCATGTACATCAACATTAATGTGAGAGAGGCCTTCAGCTACTCAGAGGTTACCCTGGGGTCCTTTCTGACCTCAGTGACTATTCCACACCTTGCTCTTGGAGTGATCTTTTTTGATCCACCACTCCTGGGGTGGATAACAATGCTCTTGAATGTCCTCCATTTGTCCACAATGTGTCTGACTGTGGACTGGTGGAGTCCAAACTCTTTACAGATGGTTTGTAACCTTTTCCAGCCTGATGAGCATCAACAGTTCTTTTTCTGAGCTCCTCATAAATCATCTTTGTTCCTGCCATGATCCACTTCCACCAACATGTTGTGAAGAGCAGACTTTGATAGATCCTGTTCTTTAAATCAAACCGTGTCCACTCACACCTGATCATCATCCCATTGATTGAAAACACCTGACCATAACTGCTAATCCTAGAGGTTCACATACTTTTGCCACTAACAATTATGTAATATTGGATCATTTTCCTCAATAAATAAATGACCAAGTATAATATTTTTATTTCATTTGTTTAACTGGGTTTTCTTTATCTACTTTGAGAACGTGTGAAAATCTGATGATATTTTAGGTCATATTTATGCATAAATATAGAAAATTCTAAAGGTTCACAAAAATTCAATCATCACTGTATGTACAGTTCTGCCTGCAGCTGAAGGTACAGAATCCCTAAATTACCACAACTTCTACAATTTACTTGAACTAATAGATACTAACATTTCCACGGATTTCATTTTAACAGAGCAGCTCTCTGTATTTCCACTGAATAAATGATTAAACATTTCCTACAATCTCTTTTGTTTAAATTACCATAAACACGTTTGGATGCAGCTGATGTAGCAACTAAATCAGTTACATCTATCTACTAACTTTAGCCATTTTAACACACTGTAACTAAAACCCCACATCAGATCCCACTCCAATCCAATTTAGAAACCAGTGTAAATAACTGTACAGATTTATTTAGCTTCGTCCTGCTGTTATGGCTGTCAGCCTTAATCTTTAATTATAAATACCCCCCCTCCCCCCCTTACACACACATTTTTTCCTCTCTAACAATTTCCTGATCTTTTTATAGAACCCCCATCCTTTGTGAAAGCACCCCAGCCCATTGAGGGTCTGAAGGGTAAGGACGTTAGCTTGTACTGTGAGATGAGTGGTTCGGCTCCGTTCCAGATCACCTGGTTCAAAGACAGGAAACCTCTGATGGAGAGCAGGAAGTTTAAGATGGTGAGCGAGGGCAGCTCAGCCACGCTGCATGTCATTGGGATAGAGGCTTTGGACGCCGGCGAGTATGAGTGCAAAGTGTCGAACAGTGTAGGAAGTGAGAGCTGCAGCACGTCTGTTAAACTCAGAGGTCAGTAGAAACTGTGACAGTCTTCAGTTGATCTTCAGGTCGCCGTGTCACTTTGTTGACTGTCCCTTTTGCGTTGTTTGTCTCCTCTCCTCAGAGCCACCGTCGTTTGTGAAGAAAATGTCAAACATGACAGTGATACTTGGAGAGGAGGTGACCCTTATGGCCACTGTTAAAGGCTCTGAACCTATTACTGTGTCCTGGGTTCAGGACAAGGATCACATTCTCAGGGACAGTGACAACAGGAAAATCACCTTTGAGAACAACCAGGTGGCACTAAAAGTCTTTAAAGCTGATGAAACCACAGCAGGGAAATACACGTGCCAGCTCAGAAACGATGCTGGGACTGTCGAGTGTTTCGCTAACTTGACTGTTCTAGGTTCGTAAGAATATAATTCTCTCGTTCTCTCTCTGGTTAGTTCGCCAAGCCGTCTCCCACAACTTTGTCTAAAACCGTGCTCTGCTCCTTTTCTGCTGTTCCCAGAACCCGCTAAGATCGTGGATAAACCTGACGCTCTGAGTGTGACAGCAGGAGACATCGCTGCTCTGGAGGTCAAAGTGTGTGGAACGCCGGAGCTCATCCCCAAGTGGTTCAAAGACGGCGTGGAGCTGGCCTCTGGGAGGAAATACAAGATCTCCTTTTCCCGGATGATCTCCAGCCTGAACGTGGTCAATGTTGAGAAACTGGACTCTGGGGAATATACATTTGAAGTCATGAACCAAGTTGGGAAGGACCTGAGTAAAATCAACCTCACTGTTTTAGGTTGGTGTTTTCATTTGTCATGCTTTACTAACTTCATATCAGTGTGAAAAGGTTCATTGGTTTTTTTTTTCCTGAGGGTTTCTGCAGAACGTTTCAAATGGGTAAAAGATCCAAACATCTGTCAGATACTCTGCGAGTTAGGGAATATCCCAGCCATCTATAGAGTTCATTTACGCCAGAATTTTTTTAATGTTCCCGTGGCGATTAACTTGTTTTTCTCCCAAACAGATAAGATAGTTCCTCCAACATTCACCAGGAAACTGAAGGACTGTAAGATGGTTGTCGGAGAAGCTGCAGAGATGGAGTGTAAAGTGTCGGGCTCCCCACCTTTCACCATTTCCTGGTATCTTGATGGCAAGGAGATCCAGAGTGGGCCAAACTACGAGGTTTTGTTCAGCGACAATAGCTGCACGCTCAGAGTTCCCACCCTGAAGCTGTCAGACTCTGGAGTTTATAAATGTGAAGCTGTCAACAAGGCAGGATCCAGTGAAACGTCCTCCACGTTGGATGTCAAAGGTTGTTGTGAAACACTTCCTATTACTGACAAACATTTTGTGTTACTGACAAACACCTTCTGTTACTGATGAAAACCTCCTGTTACTGATGAAAACCTCCTGTTACTGACGAAAACCTCCTGTTACTGATGAACAGTTCGTGTTACTGACAAACACCTCCTGTTACTGATGAACACCTCCTGTTTCTGACGAAAACCTCCTGTTACTGACGAACAGTTCCTGTTACTGACAAACAGTTCCTGTTACTGACGAACAGCTCTTATTACTGACGAACAGTTCTTGTTACTGACGAACAGTTCCTGTTACTGACAAACAGTTCCTGTTACTGACAAACAGCTCCTGTTACTGACAAACAGTTCGTGTTACTGACGAACAGTTCCTGTTACTGACGAACAGTTCCTGTTACTGACGAACAGTTCCTGTTACTGACGAACAGT
>JARVLU010000255.1:3633645-3649582 GCA_031762415.1 Simpsonichthys santanae
CTTCGTGGTTCCGCTGCAGCGAGTGGAGGCCATGCCCTGCTCTAACGTGACGTTCTCAGCCATGGTGAAGGGCAGCACCCCCCTCACACTGAAGTGGTTCAGAGGAACGACGGAGATCCTGCCAGGAAAGGACTGCAATTTCTCCCTGAAGGATAACCAAGTTACCCTGGAGCTTTTCAACGTGAACCGATCTCACACTGGAGAGTACACATGCCAGATCATTAATGACGCCGGAAAGGAAAGCTGCGTTGCGAACCTCTCCGTCAAAGGTCAGTCTGACAGAAAATGGGGCTCTGTCAAAGGTTGGTCTGAAGGGAAACGGCTGTTGGTTCTGTCTGTGAAGCAGCTTGGATCCAAATACTTTGATTTCACTTAAGTCTACATCTTATTCTGGTCCTGGGGACTCTACAAGCAGAGTTAACTTTTATTTTTGGTGTGATAGGGAGCAATCAAAGCTTGGCTAGTCATTGTTGTAAGGGTGGTTTTAACAGTTTTAAACAGTGCGGACAAGCTAAAACTGTAAATGTGGTCTGGTTTGTACTAAACTGTACTGGTACCTGTAAAACCTGTTAAATGCTGCAGGTATCCTGCTCTGTCTTTGGGCAGAAGGATTTTGAAAATAAAAAATATTTAAGCAACATCAGTAATGAGGTTGTCAAATTATTTTGTCATTTTACATAATAAGTGAGACTAAAATGTTGTTTGTTTTTGTGTCTCAGAGCCGGCAGCCTTCTCTAAGAAGCTGAAGGACGTTTCAGTGGAAAAGGGAAAACCTTTGACCCTCGAATGTTCCTACACTGGGACCCCAAAGATCACAGTGAGCTGGTTCAAAGATGGTCAGCAGATCTTTGCTTCATACAGATACAACATCACCACAACAGAAAGCTCCTGCATCCTGGAGTGTCTCAGCACTGATGACAAGGAAGCTGCAGGGACGTACTGCTGCCAGGTGTCAAACGACGCTGGAAAAGACACGAGCGAGGCTGTTGTGTCTATCCTGGGTGAGTCTTCTTGATTTCTCTTTAAATGGTAATCTGGACCCAAATGAGATTCATGCTGAATGCAACTGGTTCTAAAAAAGGAATTATTAGTTTTTAATGAGCCTCAGGAGGATGCTGCAGTACCGACTCTGATCAGTAAGTGTTATCACTATCATGGGTTTGTTTTTGTATTAACAGAGTCACCATACTTTGTGGAATCTCTGGAGCCCATGGAGGTGACAACAGGTGATGCTGTGTGCCTAAAGTGTCAAGTGGCGGGCACACCTGAGATCAAGGTGTCCTGGTTCAAGGCTGATGGTAAAGTCCGGTCCAGCCCTACCTGTAAGCTGGAGTACTCGAAGGGTGTGGCCTGTTTGAAGCTCAGCAAAGCCACCAAAGCTGACATCGGAGAGTACACCTGCAAAGCAGAGAACAAGATTGGCTCCGCCTCCTCCACTTGCAGACTCACTGTGTTAGGTAACATCTTGTTTTCCTTCACTCTACAATACTGTCTGTTTTCCTTAATTCGGTATGATCTTTTCTGGTTTGGATCAAAATCTAATCACTCACTAAAGAGTCTTTGTTTCCTTCAGAGGCCAAAACACCGCCATCCTTCCCGAAGAAGATCACAAGCCTTCAAGAGACAAAGGGCCAGCCAGTCCGATTCGAGTGCCGTGTTGCTGGCTCATCACCCATTGAGGTATCATGGCTGAAAGACGGCGAGCCTCTGACTGAAGGAGGCGAGTTCTCCATGCTGTACGATGACAACACTGCTGGGCTGCAGATCGCCCATGGAGAAATGAGGCATTCAGGAGAATACACCTGTGTGGCCACCAACAGTGTGGGCTCAGCCTCCTGCAGAGCCAAACTTACCATGCAAGGTTGGTGCCCAAACCTTGTTCTCTTTGCTGACTTCAGAGGAGCTTCTGAATCTGTTGAAATGTTTCCATCTAAATATTTCTTCTTGTCTCTTCATGACTTTGCAGAACCCAGATATGCACCGGTCTTTGACAGGAAGTTGTCCCCACTGGAGGTGACAGTGGGTGACACCATTGAACTGGAGTGTCACATGACTGGCTCTGCCCCTATTAAAGTCACATGGTCCAAAGACCATAAAGATATTCGCTCTGGTGGAAACTACAAGCTCAGCTGTGAAGACAACACTCCCCACCTGAGCATTCTGAAGGCTGATAAATCTGACACTGGAAAATATTTCTGCCACGTTTCTAATGACATTGGGAAGGACTCGTGTTCGGCTGATATCACCGTTAAAGGTATTTAATCCAAGCTCTCTTCTAAAATCATCTGAAGGTGAAAAAAACTCTTCAGTGTTTCTTTCACGTCTTAATTTCAGAGCGCAAAAATCCTCCAGTGTTCACCAAGAAGCCTTCAGAGCACGTTGAGGATATGGAGGGCAAACTGGTGAAAATCGAGGGCCGAGTCACCGGATCTCAACCCATGTCTGTCAGCTGGTTCAAAGACAACAAGGAGATCCTCACTTCAGACAAATATGACATCAGCTTTAAGAGCAACGTGACAGTTCTGTGCATTAAGAGCAGCCAGGTGTCGGACAGCGGCCGGTACTCCTGCCAGGCCTCCAACGAAGCTGGAAGAACGTCCTGCGACACCACTGTGGGCATACTCGGTAGGTTTGAGGTTTAAAGGTCACAGGGTGTTTGATTAGACAAAAAGGTTTTTTCTGCTTTGTCTTGACGCTGGTAGAACCAGCTGAGATCTGTCTGTTGTGTCTCTTCTGCAGAGGCCAAGAAGCCTCCAGTGTTTGATGTCCCACTCAAACCAGTGACCGTAGATGAAGGCGACCGGTTGAGCCTCAGTTGTCACGTGTGCGGATCTCCTCCTCTGAAGATCCAGTGGATGAAGGACAGGAGGGAGCTCGTGTCAGCTGGCAGCACTAGAATCAGCTTCTCTGAGGGGACGGCCTGTGTGGAAATTAGCCCCGTCTCCAAACACGATGCCGGCGATTACCTCTGCAAGGCTACCAACAATGCTGGCAGCGAGTTCTGCAAGTCCAAAGTCACTGTCAAAGGTAAGATCTGAACCGTTTCTAAAGTGTCTGGCAAATATGAATCTATGCTTTATGCTTAGTTTAGACCTGAGTGTATTACAACGTATGTCCATGTTTGAGTATTTTATTGTTAGTGAGGGAGAAGTTGTCATGTTTGGTTGTATTTCAGAGAAACTAGGAGCAGTTCCACCTCCTGCTGAAGCTCCAGCAGCTGCTCCGACCAAAAAACTGCAGAACCTGTTCTTCATAGAGGAGCCCAAAGCTGCGCACGTCACAGAGAGTAAGACCCTGAACATGGTGTGAAAACTTTAAAACGTGTGTAGTTCCTGTTCTAACTGCCCCCTTGGCCGTCCACAGAGGGAACTGCCACCTTCATTGCCAAGGTGGGTGGGGACCCCATCCCCAGTGTGAAATGGATGAAAGGAAAATGGCGGCAGCTCACGCACGGCGGCCGCATTTCCATAGAGCAGAAAGGTCAGGAAGCCAAGCTGGAGATCAAAGAGGTGACCAAGTCGGACTCGGGTCAGTACCGATGCGTTGCCTCCAATAGGCATGGAGAAATCGAATGCAGCACCGACATGCACGTGGACGATAAGAAAGTTGCGCCGCAGCTTGAAGGAGACCTCCGAGCCAAACTGAAGAAGTGAGTTCATCAGGTTGTTCCTCAGCTGTAGTCTTCATCTTTCTAAACGCTTGATGTCTCGTTTTTTTTCAGGACACCGTCAAAGCAGAAGAGTCCTCAGGAGGAGAAGGCCATCGACATTGTTGAGCTGCTGAGAAACGTTGACCCCAAAGAGTATGAGAAATATGCCAGAATGTACGGCATCACTGACTACAGAGGTCTGCTGCAGGCCATAGAGCAGCTCAAGAAAGAGAAGGCTGAAGAAAGTGGAAGACCGGTGAGGCTCCGCCCACTCTGCCCAGGCCTCCATGTCTGAGTTTATCTGAGTAACGCTGCTGTCGTTGTTGACAGGAAATGGAACGTGGAGACAGAGAGTCTGATGAGGACATGGCCCGACTGGTGGCCGACCTGCAGAAGAGGATGGAGCGGACAGAGGTCAGAAATAGTCCATGACTCAACCCAATCAGTCGATTGATTGATTGATTGATTGATTGGGCTGTTCAGTTTTTCAAAAGTTAAAATTTCCATGCTTCTGTCAGTGAGCTGAACCTCAGTCAAGTACTTGTCTTGTTCCTGTAATAGCCCGTCACTGTAGAGAAGGACATCTCCAACCAGTCTGTCTTCACCAATGAGGATGCAGTGTTTGAGTGCGAGATCAAGATCAACTACCCAGAGATCACACTGTCCTGGTACAAGGGCACACAGAAACTAGACAACGGTGACAAATATGACATCAGCATCAGTGGAGACCGCCACTTGCTCAGAATCAAGAATTGCCAGTCATTGGACCAGGGCAACTACCGAGTGGTGTGTGGACCACACATCTCCAGTGCTAAACTCACCGTCACGGGTCGGTACCGATGTTCTGCAGCTGCACTACATTTGTTAGATCCATCAGAACAAGACTGTTCATTCAAACCTGCCTAGTGATGTAAATACTCTGTGCTCCCTCCTTGTTTGTGTTTCAGAGGTGGAGGTGGAGAAGCACCTGCAGGACACCTCGGGTAAGGACGGCCAGCCGTGCACGCTGTCTTGTCAGTTGTCCGTTCCTAATGTTCAGGCTCAGTGGTTTAAAAACGGCCTGCAGTTAGAGATGAAGGGCAGGTACTCATCTGAGGTGAAACACAAGGTCCAGAAGCTTCTGATCCGAGACTTGAAGCCCGAAGACCAGGGCACGTATTCGTGCAGGTACCGGCACCTGGAGTCCTCGGCGGAGCTCAGGGTGGAAGGTTCGTACCTGGAAACCTTCCTGTAGACGTGCTGGATTACTAACCTCTTTGAAATCATTGAATTTCATCTCTTTTTTCACTTTCTTCTTGGATGTGTTCCCATTTTCTTAATACTTTTCACCATCATCTTGTCCAAATGGCTTCCATTGTCTTGGTTTCTGTCTTTTTACATCAACTCCATCGCCCCCCCAGCAGCCAGTCATCCTGTCAACCATCATCTGATGGTCATTTCTAACAGTGTGGATGTTGTGTTAGAGGAACTCTGACAGTTACGGCCACCTTTACCCACTCACATCTGTGTCTGTTTTAGCTGAACAAATTCATTTCACCAAACGCATCCACAACATCGAAGTCCATGAACGACAGTCGGCCTCCTTTGAGTGTGAGGTGTCCTTCGACAACGCAATTGTTTCGTGGTACAAAGACACCTGGGAACTGAAAGAAAGCCCTAAGTACAACTTCACAAGTGAGGGCCGAAGACATTTCATGGTCATCCGAAACGTGACCATTGAAGACGAAGGTGTGTAGCGCCCCGTAGAGCCCACCTCAAAGCCCTGCAGATTGTCTCCTCTTGCTGTTCTCTGTGACCTGAGTGTTCATTACTAATCCCATGTAGGCGTATACTCAGTGATTGTGAGGTTGGAGCCCAAAGGAGAGGCTAAGAGCACAGCTGAGCTTTATTTATCTGCCAAAGGTACAGTTTTCAGTCAGGCCGAACCTTTTGTGCTTCTGTTCAGCTCCTGGCTGCTTCAGAGTTTAACACAAACTTTATTTTTTTTACAGAAATCGAGTTAGCCATGGTGCCGACAGGTGAGTCTGCTAGTTTATGAAACGGCTTCAATCAGCAGGGAGATGTTTGGAACAGCTTTCTGAATAACAAGTCAAAGTTTAGGAAATCTTTGCAGCCATGTCCCCGCCTCAGATCCACTGGTTAATGTTTCGTAACAGTTAGGTACCAAAGGGTTACCACTCAACACGGACCCTGCAAGATCAAGATGTGATTCTTGAGTTAACATTACAAAGATAATGTGCTTTTGTGACACATACTTAACAGAACATGTGATAAAATAAATAATTTATCTTAAGGACCCAGGGTTCATAAACAGGCCTGAAAACAAAGAGTTAAAAACATCTGTATTTTCGGACTTTTACCTGTTGTGTTAAAAAAAATAATTTAGATGTTTCAGACATTAAATTGAGTTAAAAAATTGACAGAAAAGCTGATCATTTGACTTTGGCAACTTCATAAATCACTTGCGGACACTAAAAGACTACTTGTTACAATTTCCAACATAGTTTTTAATCATCCTTCATAAATTGTACCAATTTTTCCTCATTTGCATTAAATTCAGAGCCAGATCTTTTTTTTCAAGTGAAACAGTTTTTGATCTTGTTGGATGTTCCGTAGATATCCCTGACTCCTCGGTTCAGAGGCCCGAGGTGCCCTCGTCAGTGGACATCCAAGGTAAGATCAGTTTTTTATCAGAGGTTCAAATCAAAAAATGCCCCTTCTTGGATTTTACTGGAGCTAACGAGCATTTGTCCTTTAAAGAATCAACTGAACTCTATCAGTTTGAAGAAAAGATTGAACAGAGAGGTATTTCCGTTTTTGTTTTTATTCTTTAACCAAATAAAACACATCGACTAACAGAAGTTCACACGATTAAAGATTTACAGTTAAAACACAATAAATAACTGTATTATTCTGACGATGGACCGTCTTGTTAACACGATTAAAACAAACGAAAAGTTTGTGTTTTCACAACGAGAACTCAACATTTCTGTTCTTCTCCACAAGAATCGGCCGAATATTCATATCGGTATGAAGAGGAGGTGCAGCAGCAAGGTACAGCATCCTCTTCATCACCACCCAAACATCACATCTGGATGAACAGCTGCTTTTAGACCTGAAATCCAGAACCAACAAGGATTGAAAACACAAGATTGTTTCACTCTTAAAGCCTAATCCTAAACGTTCAGATCTGTGAATCTGACTCGTTCATGGCTGTTTTTATGAGCTGATGATATCAGGTTCATTAAAGATCAGCTGATTGAAGCGTTTCACCCAGACTGCTTTCCATCCTCTTCTTGTTTCTTCAGCTCCACATCTTTATTTGTTTGTTTGTGGATTTATTCTTTTAGTCTTTAACGTTCATCTTGCGGACCTACAGTCTTGTACATCTTTAAATGTTAATGTAATTGTGTGTCTGTTTCTGAGCAGTCAGTTTTAGGCCTGTTGCAATAAACAATACATCAATTAATCGTATGATAAATGAAAATTATCGACCTCATTTTGATAAATGGAAATTATTGACCTAATTTTCATCTATCGACTTTATCGTTTCTTCATGTCTTTCTCTTTCTACTGAAGACACTGGACGACAAAAGGCTCAACTCCGGTGCTCTTCACTGACCTTTTGGATCGTTCAAAGCAGCTAAGCTGATAAGCTAAGCTAACAGGCCGACCTTGGGGAAACAACTCCCGTCTTGTCGAAGCTCCAAAATTCATGGTTGAAACCTGTGCCTTCGTGTAAAAAGTTTTTTTCTCTGTAAAAAGAAGCTGAGAACTTGTTTACTGAATTTTTAATTAAAAGCTTTGTGTGACAAATGCTAAAGAGCTCAAACCACACAGAGCGTCCACCATTTTGAGAACTGAAAAAGGGTGAGGGAGAGCCCATGTCACATCAAGGGGCCTCTCTCCCATTTTTTTTTAAAAGAGACACGCTGCTGCTCCCTCACTATTCATCCTTCAGTTAAACGGTCTTATACTACACACAAAAATTAACCAACATTTCTTCTTAAATTTGAAAATAATTACTATTTATTATTAAATTTCCAACAATATTATTGTTTATCACAATAAATTCTGAGACAATTAATCGCCCAGCAAATTTTGTTATTGTGACAGGCCTATTACTATATATTAGGAAGACAAAGCTCCTCTGGAGTGTCGGCTGTTGTGTTTGACATTAATCTTCTGACCTTTCTGTGGTGGTTTCACCTTCAGTGGAGCTTCAGAGCTGGACAGAGGAGAAGACGACTCAGCAGGTTTCTGAGATCCAAGGTATCCTTGATCCGTCTGACTGGTCCTCAATGTGTTTGTCTTTTCTTCACCTTCATTAACCTCTTTTTACTCTTTAACGCTGCTCTGAGGTCAGAGTTGTTTTAGCTTCTCTAACTTTTTTCAATCCTTCTACAAGTTTTACATCCAGCAGATATTTTTTTTACACCTTGCTGCTGATGTTGCAAAGGTTTCTCGACACCGTGACTGTTTTTTAGACCCTGATGATCATCTCTGTCTTGGTTCTTGGTGTGTTTCAGCTGCCAGAGTTGCTGTTGAGGAGAAGGTGGAGACCAAGAAAGCTGAACTGAGGGAGGAAATCCCGACTAAAGGTAAGATGTAGCCGAACGTAACCGAGGATCAGCTAAACGTCCTAATCTCAGATGTTCATCTGTTTTTTCCATTTTTAGTTTTAGTCTTTTATCTGTAGACGTGAGATCAGGCATGAGTTCCTGAATGATGTTTGCAGACAGCATCTGTAGTGAGAGGAGGGAGCAGGTGGAAGGGAGTCTGGAGAGGTGGAGGTACATTCTGAGAGGGAGGCAGGTGGAGCAGTGAAGCTGTTAGATAGACATAGACATTAATGCCTGAAGCTGAGTCGAGATCCTGAAGTGCTTTTGACTTTCTGGGGTGGGGGGTTGGAGACGGTGGACGAGGAGATGGAGGTGGGAAGAAGATGAAAACGACAAAGATAAAGACGACTAGGACAAGAAAGGAGATCAAGACTATAATGTCAGGCGATAAATAAAAAGACGACAAAAACACAGAAGTTGGAAAAAAGAAAACAATAAGGACAAATAGGACAAAAGAACTATGAAATGAAGACGACAACATGGACAGAAACAATGACGAGAATATGACCAAGAAGATGACGAAAATTTGACCGAGTCTTAAATAAGACACGTCCAACTGAGAAAAATATGAAAGAAAGAGATTTGAAGACTGGAAAGAAGCCGTAGAAAAATACAACTACAACAAAAAAGACAAAAAGGACGAGAAAGACAACGACTAAGAAGATTAAGGAAACCGCCAAGATGAGGTCAGCGAAGACTAAAACAACAATTTAAAAAATGCTGAAGACATCAACCAAGATGAAAGCAACGAATCAGAGGGACAGCTCAGGTTCTTGAGGTGAGGCTGAGATGGTTTGGACACGCAGAGGAGAGACAGTGGACATACTGGACAAAGGAAGTTGAATATTGAGCTGCCAGGTAGGAACAGAGAAAGTTGATGGATGGTGTTAGACTGACAGAGGAGGATGCTGGGAGATGGAGGCAGATGATCTACTGAAGGCCCAGTGAAGATCTACATGTAGAGCAGCTGGAGTTGTGTACTCAGGTCTCTGAGAGCCTCCTCAGCAGAGTGATTTCTGTGTGGACTAACTGAGCTGCTGTTAAATCATCAGCTGCATCTTCTTGTTCTGTATCTTCTGCTGTCATCTGGTTGCTAACGTCAACGATGTCTTTGAAATCCCAAAGTGGAGCGGAAGCCGGAAGAGAAGCCGAGAGCAGCTGTAGAGGAGCCGACACCTCAGAGAGGTACCAACACGATCAGTGATGGGTCCATCTGTTGGTTCCTGGGTTCTGTTCTGCTAAAGTTTTTCTTTGTTCCTCAATGTTCCACACTCTAAAATATTTGTTTGTTTTTTACAGAACTGGAGGTCAGGGAGCCAGTGGAGAAAAAGGTTCCTGTAGTTTCAGTCCCAGCGAAGAAGGAAGCTGCAGCTCCTAAAGGTATCGTTGTCCTGCTGAACTTTTTCCATATCCATGTCCGTGCCTTCACAGTTCTCACTGTGCTGGTCCAGTTCTGATTTGAGTTCTATAAGTCGGTTCTGTTTAACTGTGTCCAGAACCAGAGGAGGTGAAGAAGCCACTCGTTGTTCCCACTCCGCCTGCGGAGAAACCCGAGCTGCCAACTAAAGGTTTGCATTTCCTGTCTGTGGTCAAAGATCTGTATCGTAGAACCTCGTCTGGTTCTGTTTGGTTCTGTTTGGACTTTGTCATGTCTGTTTTTCTGTTGGACTTCTGATAATCTTATTCTTCTTCAGTCTTTATCTTCACATCCTTTCAAGAACATCTTGATGCTCTTTAGATGCTAACATCAGCTCATGTTTGTGTTGAAGATGAGCCCAAACCTCAGATTCCAGCAGAACCCAAAATGGTTGTGCCTGAAGCCAAGCCAAGAGCAGCACCAGAACCCAAACCTAAACCTGCTCCAGCTCCAAAGGCTGAACCAGAGCCCAAACTTAAACCTGCTCCAGCTCCAAAGGCTGAACCTGGAGTGACACCGGTGGAGCCTCCATCCAAAGGTAATTCTGTTCTGGTTGTATGTTTTCAGGTCCGATTGTGTCTCTTCTTGAAACATAAAACTGTGTTCAGCTTCACACTTTGAAGCAACTCTTTAGCGGCTCTGAACGGTTGTGTTTGATCTGAAAATGTCTGAATGTCACTTTTAAGCCCCCGAAGAGGCTCCAAAGACCAAACCAGGACCAGCAGTAACCAAGCCAGTACCTGAAGTCCTCAAACCAAAGGCAGAACCAGAGAAAACAAAACCAGAAGTCCGTAAACTTGAGCCTCCGACCACAAAGCCCGAAGCTTTAGTATCAAAACCAGAACCAGCACCGGCAGCAGTACCAAAGGAACCTGAGAGAAAAGGTACAGAACATCTGCGGCTGGAGTTTTTCTTCATCATCAGACTAACTCCTCTGTCCATGTGTGCAGGGTGCTCTTATGTGTTTGTTCAGTTCATCTAAAAAAGTTCTGCATCCTTTAAATCCAGAAACTGATCCGTCATCAGTTCTGTTGTGTCTCATAAACCTTTAACTTCTTACTCTGAGTCATGAAGAGCAGCAGTCGTTTCTGCTGGCAGAACCTTCATCGTAACATCCATGCCATATTCTTTTAAAGTTCTAGAAGAACCAAAGAAGAGGACGGAGTTGGCTCCTCCTCCTCCTCCTCCTCCTGTCCCTCAGAAGGTCCAAGTTGAAGCAGAAGAACCAAAGAAGAAACCACTTAAAGGTATCTGAAGTTCATGAAACTTGAAAATTAACCTCTTCAACTCTTCTGTGCTTGTTCAGTATCCAACATCTGTGAGACAGTCGTCCTGCGTCCAGTGTCTGACCAACGTCCATCTCATGCTTATTTAATGCGTATCTGATGTGTCCAAAAGTCCAACGTCCATCTAGCATCTTATCTGCTTTGTCTGTTATTTAACGTTTATCTAATCACCGTCTAGCGTCCGTCTGTCTGTCCAATGTCTTTTCAAAGTTTGTCCCATCCAGCATCAAATGTGTATCTGTCTGTCTCTCGTCTGTCTCACATCTGTCTCATGTCTGTCTCGTTTGTCTCATGTCTGTCTCTCATCTGATATTTTTGTTTTTTACCGTCTGGTCGTTGTTTTCATGTTCAGCTGTTGTTGTTTGTCAGATTCAGAATAAAAACAAGTTTAATTTTACTTTAGTTTTATTTTAGTATTTTCTTCTTTCTGACTAACAAGTTCTGACTCTTTCTGCTCGGTTGAATTCTTTTGTTTTTCATCTTGAAACCGAGTCCACTGACAGGCTCTTAATGTTTGTGAACAAAACTTTTTAAAGTTCCCGTGGAAGAAAAGGTCCCGGTGCCTCCACGAGCAGCAAAGAAACCTGAACCCGGAGTCGTTCCTCCCAAAGAAGAACTGGCTCCCAAAGAAAAAGGTACTCTTGTTTCCACGACGTTTCCTCCGTAACAAACTAAAGCTGCTTCCCTTCATCAAACATCTGATGAGGTTTCTGTAAACCTCATTAAAGTGGTTCCTCTGGTCCATTTGGACCAAGATCTGTTTGTTCAGAAGACTAACCTCTTGTATTCTGATGAGTCACTCAGCTGTTTTACTTCCTGTCTCTAACGTGTCTCCAGCGTGTCCTTAACATGTGCGTCAGCACATTCTTCTCTTCTTTAGTCATGTCTTCTGAATGTTTCTGTGTTAAACCCTCTTAAAGCTCTGAAGCCCAAACAGAAACCACAAGAGTTGCTGGAAAAGGTCCCTCAGAAGGTCTCTGAGGAGGTGGTGGTGCTGGAGACCAAACCTGAGCCTGTACCCGACAGAAAACCTCTGAGGAAACCTGAGGTGAAGGAAAAACCTCCTGAGAAGATCCCAGACAAGGTGGTGACACCTGAGAGAAGGCTGGAGGAAACTCCAAAGGTGCTCACTGCAAAGATTCCAGAAGAACCTCCAGTGAAAGTGGAGGAGAAGGTTCCTCCTCAGGGAAAACTTGATAAGGTTCCTCAGAAGGAGGCTGAAGAGAAGAAGCCACCTGAAAAGGTCAAAGTGGAGCCTGAAGAAGTAAAACCTGAACAGGTGAAGAAACAAACAGAGAAAATCTCTGTGTCACAAAAGGTTCCTGCTAAAATCCCTGAGAAGGTCCAAGCTAAACGGGCACCAGAAGAACTTGGTCCTAAAGGTACTTCTGACACAAAGCTGCACTCTTCTTCAGCAACAGTTCGGCAGCACTCTTCATCACTGAGACGAAGAACTGAAGGTTCTGCTTCAGGTGGTGTCACATCGACATGCTAACAGCTTCTCCTGCTCAGTTAAAATCTGTCCACAACAAAACATCAGAAACTAAAAGGTTCTGCAGACTTTAAATCTCCATCCTCCAGAAAACGTTCTGAGAAGCATCTTAAAGAGAACCCATCTGATGTGACACCACAGATGAGCAGAACCTTTTCATAGTTCTCCAGTGGATCTGAAAAGTGTTGAGCTGTTGCCTCTTGTGACAGTTTCTCTTCTGTTCCTGTGTGAGGTCTTGGTTCTGTCTGTTAACCGTCTAAATGTTCTTCTTCTCGCCATCTTTTAAAATGATTGAATCTTAAAGAAACCGAAGTCCAGAAGATTGAGAAGATCAAAGATCAAGAGATCCAACTCTTTGTTCCTGGAGAAGGTACTGATCATCAGCAGAACTAGTTTTCCATCTTTTAACCAGATCCTCACCTTTAACACCTGGTGATAACCTGGATCATCATCATCTGATGATAATCTGGATTATCTTCTGAATGAATCTGTGTAGTAACCTCCTCTAACGTCTGTCTCTGTGTCTCACCTCTTGGCGTCGCCACATGACGCCTCTGCTTCATCAACTCTTAAAATCAGAAACTCGTCCTGTCCGGACGGAGCGAAGACAAGAAGCTGGGAGGAAACAGGAAGATCATCTCGTTCCACAGGAAGTCCCTCCCACCAAGGAGGTGGATAAGCAGGATGAAGATCGAGACGTCTTAGCTGTAACAGAATCAGAGGAACGAAGGTCTGAGCTCAGAGGACAATCTGTTACCGACTCTTCAACCAGGAAACTTAGAACCGTTCCAAAACCTCCAGAAAAACCAGGTTCAGTCGCTGAAGCTGACCTTGTTAAACCTGCAGCAGAGATCCAAACTTACAGCGAAGAACCAGAACTAAAAACCACGTCAGCAGAGACAGAACCGGTCCAAACCAGAACCACTCCAATACCTGACGCATCAGTTAAGCAGAAACCAGAGAGGAAAGTTCAGTCTGATGAAACCGCTGAGATAGAACGGCTCAGAGTTCCTTCAGAAGAGTCGGTAACGGACTTGAAGCTCACGGGACCAAAGAAGACCAGACAGGAGACTGAGTCTGAGCTCCAGATGTCTGCAGATGTTTCTGCTCAGACCTTCAGAAAACCTCCAGCCTCCGTGGAACCAAAGGAAGAGAAGATTTCTGCAGTCAGAGGTATCCAGAGAGAAATGTCCGCATCATTTTCATGTTCACCACACTCTGCAGAACCTCAGGTTCTGGTTCTGGTCTTGTGTGTGACACCTTCAGGAACCGTCACAGTTTCTCCTCCACTCCTTACATCATTGCCACATTTTGTTTCGTTTTGTTTTCTTCACGTCACAGACAAATGATTCATTTAATCTTTTTTTTCAAATGAAAACTCTTTTTTTTTTACTTCTGTTGTTTTTTTATCCTCTTAAAAAATCTTTTAAAGAAACTGAAGACAAATCTGAGGCGGTCAGAAGTCCTGCAGCTGAACCAAAGCTGAAGAAAGGTAGACAACCTGAACTCTTTGATGTTTCTATCCAGTCCTCACGTCTTATTTACCTCCACCTGTCTGTTTGTCTTGTTCCCTCTAATCTCTTGGCACCACCTCATGGTGCTTCTTCTTCAAACCTTTAAATCTTTCTCCGCTCTTTTACCGGACGGACCAAAAGGATCCTGGAGTGAAAGAGACGCAGCGAGAGAAGAAACTGACTCTAAACCTGTCGTGGCTCACAAAGACCGTGAAAGACCGGCTGAAGGTTCTGAAACTAACAAACAAAAGACGTCCGGGTCCAAAATTAGATTTATCCCTGAAACTGACCAAAATGTTGTCATGACAGGAAGTAAAGAACAGAAAATATTTCAGAAGGATAAAACTAAATCTGACAAGTTTCCCAAACAGAAAACTGTATTTAAACATGTTAAAGAAGTTCAGAGTCCTAAAGCCAGAGCTTTAGTATCAGTCAGACCCGGTTCTGATCCACAGCAGGAAGTTTCAGACACAATCAGACAGAGAGGAAAAGATGACCCGGAATCATCAGGGAGGGAAACTGATTCATTCTTTATGACAGACAGAAAGCCTTCAGACAAACCTGAAGAAAATGATTCTTCTCAGGTTAGAACAGTTGAGGGTGTTTCTTCTGAAGCTGTGAAAGTTCAAACTAAAGAAACGGATGAAAAACAGATGAAGATCAGGACTGAAAGACTGAGGCGGCAGACAGGCGATGAAGACGAGGCAGAGCTTCAGGACCAAAACGTTCAAATTGGTTCAAACAAAAAAAATAAAGTTTCTGCTTCAGCTTTAAAAGGTAACGTTCAGGCTTCTCCTGAAAAACACCATCAGCTTCCTGATTCTGGTTCTTCGGCTGCTCCTGTAGAAACACGTGATTTAGGGAACGTTTCTCTGCAGGAATCGATTTTTATAAAAACTAAAACGTCTGCGGACACAGAAACCATCGTGGGTCGGGATAAAACTCAGACTGAAGACGACCGAAGAGACAGTTTTGAAGAACTGATCTCAGAACGTCATGGAGAAACATCTGACGCCTCTTCAGAGGCAGCTGGGCTTGAACTAACAGAGACCGGCTTCATTAGAGACAAAAGTTTCTCAGTTTCTCCTCTAAAACAGGAGACGGCTAAAAGAAAAGTTTATGTTACAAACGTAAAGAAAGAAAGTCCTGAAAAACTGTCAAACATCAGAAGAACTGAGGTTTCAGCCACTGAAGGGAAAATTAACGAGTCAGAAGCAGCTCCAGAGAGAACGTTTTTAAAAACTGAAGGTGTTGAGGACAAACAGGAAGCTTTAAAACCTGTTTCAGTTCAGGAAAGATCTGAACAAATCAACGTCATTAAAGACGACAAACTGAAGGAACTGGTCCTCAAACATCCATCAACTCGTCAGGAAACTGTAAAAACTGAAACCAACAAACTGATCGACACCAGCAGAGTCAAAAGTAAAACATCTAAAGTTTCTACTCCTGAAGAGAAGAAACCAGAACCAGTCCAAATAAACATTTCAGGTAAATCCATGGAGGAAGGTTTAACTTCTAAAGAAGCAGCAACGCAACAAATCAGATCAAAAACCACCGCATTTCAAGATCAAACTCAAACTGTGGCCGAGGTCAGAGATGAGAAGCTGAAACGACAGAATAAAGTTTCACTTAAAGTCATGAAGGAGGAAACTTCTACAGAAGAACCAGCAGGAACCGAAAAAACTGAGTCTGAAGTCAAAGACTCTCTGAAGGAAGAACTTCAGTTCCCCAAAGTCCAGCTTACAGACAGAGAACATCTGATTGAGGACACAGAAACTAAACGAGAACCAGAGAAGATGGTGGAAGTTGATGTTTCAAGGGAAGGGCCACTGCTGAAGATGAAGAAGTTGCAGAAGTTACCAAAGACTGAAGAACCACCAGAACAGATTGGGTCCTCTGAAGTCCTTGTTTTAGACAAAAGAGATCTAACTAAAGAGACAGAAACTGAACAGGAACC